>JAVSCE010015837.1:0-47525 GCA_032199065.1 Smutsia gigantea | reverse complement strand
GCCTCAAAAAACTAAAAATACAAATACCATTTGACCCCAGAATCCCACTCCTTAGAATTTACCCAAAGAATACAACTTCTCAGATTCAAAAAGACATATGCACCCCTATGTTTATTGCAGCACTTTTTACAAGAGCCAAGATATGGAAGCAATCTAAGTGTCCATCAGTAGATGAATGGATAAAGAAGAGGTGGTACATATACACAATGGAATACTATTCAGCCATAAGAAAGAAACAAATCCTACCATTTGCAACAACATGGATGGAGATAGAGGGTATTATGCTCAGTGAAATAAGTCAGGCAGAGAAAGACAAATACCAAATGATTTCCCTCATTTGTGGAGTATAACAACGAAGCAAAACTGAAGGAACAAAATAGCAGCAGACTCAGACTTCAAGAAGCGACTAGTGGTTACCAAAGGGGTGTGGTGGGTGAGGGCGGGTGGGGAGGGACGGAGGGAGGGAGAAGTGGATTGTGGAGTATCATGATTGGTGCACATGATGTGTGTGGGATCACGGCGAAGACAGTGTAGCTCAGCGAAGAGAAATAGGGACTCTGTGGCATCTTGCTACACTGATAGACAGTGAGTGCAGTGGGGTATGTGGGGGACTCTATAATAGGGGTGAAGGTAATAACCCCATTGTTTTTCTTGTGAAACCTTCATAAAAGTGTATATCAATGATAATAAAAAAAAAAGGAAATAAGCAATGAAGAACTGGACCCTAACGCCGACAACGACATCTTATCTCCATGGACTGAAAACACACATAATACAGGGCTCTACCCTGCAGAAATACTACTTATTTTTGTAATGTAAATGAATCATTTATTAGGGTGAAAACACAACCACTTCCAATCTAAAGACAACAAAACAAATCCTTTCCTATTTTTGACAAAAGCACTCAAAGTCAAAGATCTAACAAAACAATTAAATGTACAGTCCTCTACATTAGGAATTCAGGTGAACATTACAGAATGTGTTTTTGGTGTTTTCTTTTTTTTTACTTTAGGAATCTGGAACATCAAACACTCTGGAGAGTTCTGGTTATTTCAGTTCGGCTATGAACTCAGTCCATCTGGGCTCAAACCCCATTCCAAACCCTGTGTGACCTTGGGCAGACAACTTCACCTATCTGAGCTTCCTTTTTTTTTACTGGTAAAATGAAGCGAATAACAGCACCCACACCTCATCAGGATGTTAACTTGAAGACTGAGACAAACCATGAAGTGCATGACAACCAGCATTGATAATAAATGTTAGTTGTTATTAAATTTGTGGCCCAAGAATTTTCTTTTAAATGTTACCTTTAGATTTTTGGTCCTTAAACTTCTTAGAAGCTGGACATAATGTTTTCATTTTTACAGTAGACATTATTAAGAAGAAAATTATTGGCTGTATTTTACTGATAATTTGGAATACAAAATGCTTACACAGGAATGATCCTATTGAATCCACATAATTCAGTTATATTTTCCTATATTGACTATGTAAGAACTCAGTCTGGGATAGAGAAAGTAACTTGACCAAGTAAACTCAACTAATTAGAGCGTATGAGTCAGTAATCCAGAGCTCTTCAATCTACATTATAAACATTTGTCAGTACACCAGACAGTGTTTTAAAAAATTTTATAGAAATACTTACAAACTAAGTGCACAGGCTGGGCTGTTGATCTGCTGTATTTCCATTTGGAAGGGCATTCAAGGAAGCAAACTTACCTCAGTGTGACTCTAGGACATTGGGTCTGTGTAGTCACCTACACCTGAAGAGACCTAGCCATCCAACCTTTATAACTGATGCCATGGCACTGACACCCATCCAAAAAAATCTGTGCCTGTGCCCAAACATTCCCTGCAGTTTTATTCCCAGCTGGCTCCAGCTTCACCTTCTTTGAGAAGCCTTTACCACCTCCCCAGGCAGAGCAGGGCTAATCCTTCCCTCGGCTGCTCCCTTAGCCCCAAATGCATTCCTCCAGGACAGGACAACTCCAGCCGCCAGCTGGTCCTTCTCTCCCCGTGACAAGAGCAAAAGTGGGCAGGGCAGCATTCTATTCACTGCCTGACATAGAGTTTGGAAAATTAACACATAAGAAAAGAGTAAATAAATACAGAAAGTTGCAAGCAAAAAGTACTACAAAGGTAGAATGATGATCTGAAAAATAGTTTATCCACTTAAGAGAACAGACAGTAAAATTACATTATGCAGTCATATTAACTGAAAAAAAAGTATATAAAAATCTTATGTACACCCTGATCATGACTATTTTATATATAAACAATTACAGAAAAGGTTACCTTGTTAGGTTGGTGGAATTATAAATATCCTCATTTACTTATTGCGTACTATATAAAAATGTTATATTGCTAGCATACTTGGAAAAAATATGACAAAGCATAAACTAAATCAAGGTAATTGGCTCAAAGAGAAAATATTAACAGAACAGTAACTACTAAAATACTTGGGAGTCTAAAATTTATTTTCACTAAAAAGAGTATAGGTTAAGATTTATTAGCAAAGCTTCAAGAAACTGTTCCAGAGAATAAAGGGAAAAACTACCTCATTATCTAAGATTAGTACAATAGACTGAAACTAGACTAGAATAGTACAAGAAGACAAGATAAAAACTAAAAGTACTAATGAACACTGGATATCAAAATTCCAAATAAAATGAAGTTGACCCCTGAACAACGCAGGGCTAGGGGCACCAATCTTCCATCTGACGAAAATCTTCATATAATGTTTGACTCCTCCAAAACTTACCTATTAATGGCCTATTGTTGACCTAACAGTAACATAAACAACAGATATTTTGTATGCTATATGCACTGTACACTGCATTCTTACAATAAAGTAAGCCGGAGAAAAGAAGTGCTATTAATAAAGGAAGAGAAAATACATTGGCAGTACTGTATTTATTGATGCCATAAATTTACATCATCTGTTTACAAGATGAACTGTCTTGAGAATTGAGCCCACTGAAACAAGAGGAAGTGGCTACAAAATTATTACAGTAGTGTAATATGTAGAGGTAATTTTATGCAGTTATGATTTAATAGCACATCTATACACTTATGTACATTTCTCTCAACTGCGAATGGCACCATGTAGAGTCTGTGTGTGCACAAGTTTTGATAAATTTTAACTTCTTATAATTTATTTATATATATTTCATGGTAGTAAATGATAGAGTAGTATCAATATATATTTTATACATTCATGAAATACCTTTTTCTTAATTTTTTTGATATTTCTAGGCTATACATTCATCTGCAAATTTCCTCAATTATCACAAATCTCAAAAAAATTTTTCTAATATATTTTTTGGAAAAGATCTGCATGTAAGTGGACCCAAGCAGTTCAACCTGTTGTTTAGTGGTCAACTGTGCTAACAAACTGAATCCCATAATTAATTTATTATATAAATGACATAATAGGGTTTATTGAGGAATGTAAGCAAGAATTGTTCAACATTAGAAAATCTATTAATGTCATATACCATCCTAATAGATTAAGGGGGAAAAAGTACATATGGTCAGTTAGATGTGCAGAAAGTGTTAGATAAAATTCAACATTCACTATGGCTAAAAAACAAACTTTCAGCAAGCAAGGAACTGACAAGAAGGCGCTTACTGCATCTGATTAAAATCTACCACGATTTTACATTACATATCATACTTCACTGTGAAACTTCATATGTTCTTGTTAAAATCAAACAAGAAGTCACGAAAGATCACTATCACCAATATTTAACATCATGCTGGTGTGGTCCTGGTCAAAGAAAATGGGAGGGGGTAGGGAGAGGGAGGAAAAAAAAGGGAACAAAGGAAGGATGGAAAAGAAATGAGATACAAGGATTGGAAAGGAAGAAATGAAATACTGAACTGCAGGTATATGACAGTCTACACAGAAAATCTAAAAAGCCATTAAGGACAAACATGAAAATGCAGCAAGGCTTCTGGATATAAGATCATCGTATAAAACTCACCAATAATAAATCCTCATGTACCCATGGCCACGCATGGCAATTTTTGCTTCCTCTATCCTCCCACCTTTTCTTCCCTTCATACTATCTTTGAAGCAAAGCCCAGACAACATACCATTTTATTCATAAATATGTGAGTATATAATCTCTAAAAAATTAAAGACTCTTTAAAAACATAACCACAATATAATTTCCACAACTGAAAAAGTTAACAATGATTCTTTAATATCATTAATTGATGCTCAAATTTCCAACAATCTCATAAATGTCACAAATCTTTTTCTTCAGCAGTTCATTTTTGTTTTTGAACTAGTCTCAATAAAGTCCACATGGTGAATTTGGTAAAAAAACAAAACACTCAACAACATTTCTACATACCACCAATAACCAAAGAGAAAATGTAATATAAGAAAATCCATTCATAGAAGCAACAAAAACTAGAAGGTTCTTAGGAATAAAACTAATAGATGATATGCAAAATCTTAATGGAGAATATATTACTGAAGACAATGTGAATAAATGCAAAGACATAATATTTTCATAGGTGAAAACTATCATAAAGATATCAATCCCCCCAAATTAATTATAAATTCAATAATGTATTTAAAAACTCCAATAGTTTTTCAAAATTCGACAAATATTAAAATTCACATTAAAGAGTAAACGTCTAAGAATACAAGTAAAATAAAACACAAAAGGGTAAAAACCTCTCTTAGATATCAAGCCTTAGTTTAAAGCAATCTCAATTAGACAGTTTGTTCTTAGCACAAGACCAAACATAGATTAATGGAATAGAATAAGGATCTCACGACAGACCCATGTTATAGGACTTGATATACATAAGTGGTATTGCAGATCAGTGGGAAAAGGATGGACTATCTTATGAAGCAACTGGTTATTCACATGATGAAGAAAAACAATAATTAGATAACACATTCATCCCATACATAAAATCAATTCTAGGTAGATTTAAAGACCTAAATGTGAAAAGCAAACCTTTAAAAATTTTAGAACTTAGGAGAATATTTTTTAAACTAATTGGTAGGGAAGAATTTTATATACACATCACAAAAAGCAAAAAAGCATAAAGTTTAATCATTTTTCTTAAATTAAAATTTTTAACTTTAGTGCCATGAAAGATACCATAAACAAGTTGAAAAGATAAGCTACAGACTTAGACTTCTGCAACACAAACTGACAAAGAATTGGAATTCATAATATACTATTAAAGCATTGATAATTCACTAAGAAAAGCAAATAATCTAATAGAAAAATAGTCAAGACCAAGTCACAGAACATTTATTAAAAGATGCTCAACCTCACTAGAATAAGGGCAACAGAGAATAAAACAATAAAGTTTCATAACCAACAGGTCAGCAAAACCAGAAAGTCTGTCAAACTCAAGGGTTGGTAAGGATATGGAAAAACAGGAAGTTTTATACACTACTTGTGAGAGTATAACTGAGAAGCATTTTGAATATCAACTTGGCAATTTCCAGTAAAACTGAAAATATGTGTATATACTACTCAACAAATCTACTAGGCTAGGGCTTATTAATTAATGCCTCTTGATCAGCATTTTTGTGTGCATGTTAGGGAAACAAACACACAACACAGAAGAAAAATATAAGAGTGTAATGTATGTATTAAGGTGAAGGACTGTTTCATAAAATTTTTGCTTCAGTTAAATTTATATGTGTATATGGGTGGATAGCACACTGGATTTAAAATGTATTTCTTAATATAGGTTGTAGTCAAAAAAGTTTTAAGCCACTGACTAAGAAATATTCTTGCACTTGTACACAAATAGACATTTACAAAGATGTTCACAGGATCACTGTTTTGTGTATGTGAAACCATCATAAGATTGTTTATCAATGATACTTTGATTAAAAAAAAGAAAAAAACAAAAATGTCAAAGCAAGGGTATAGAGATGACTGAACTTAAAAATTATTATTTAATCACATAAAATTTTGTTACATGAGGGAGTACTGTAGTTTTCTCAAAGAATCTATTTTAGACTGTCATTCACAAAATACCATATTAATTTCCCTGTTTTTGGCTACAAATTATCATTTATTGAGTGTTTACTGTGCTCCAGGAAGTGTTAGGAACTGAATAAAATAATCTTTAACCTCAAAAAATTTTTAATTAAAAAAAAGATACTCACAGGAGCACTGTGTATAAAGTGAAAACCTGGAATCTGAAAGTCAATCAGTATGCGACTGGATAAACAAAGTATGGTACATTCATACAGTGGAACTCCATACAGAAGTTAGGATGAATACCTTATATATCAATACAGGGAAATCACAAAAACACAAGATACAGAAATAAACAATATGATACCACTTAATACAAATTTTTAAAAAACGACCAAAATGATTTATTACTTATGGATACCTATATATATAGTAAAAATATTAAAACATGAACAGAGGACAACCAACTTGAGGATGCTGGTTGCCTCTATAGAATGCCAGAGGGGAACTGAATTAGAAAGAGAACAAAGGTACTTCCATTATATCAGAAATGTTTTATGTCCTCTATTTTTTTAAATATAAATAAAATAAAAGTGTTAATATTTGTTAATTCAGAGTAATAAATGCACAGGTTATCTGACAGTTAGTTCCACTTTTGAACTTTTTCTGTATTTTTTTCCTAATATAAAATGAATTTCTTCCCTTGACTTTGCAGCCTTAAAAAGTACTGAGGGAAACCAAAAAAGGGGAAATAATTATAGATAATATAAAACAGCCTAACAACAACTAGGTGTTCAAAGTGTCCCTAATTCTTACATAAAATCTCCCAGTCCGAAAAGGCGGCAGAGACATTTCCTGCCCCAACCATTTTCCTGCTTCTCTTCCCTTGTCTTTCCCTTCACTCCAGGAAGTGGTCACCTTATTTTGAGATAAATCCCCAAAAGCGCAACACTCATTCAGTTCTCAGTAAAACTCTGTGAGGTCAGTATTACTAGTACCCACATTTATAAATGAAGCTGATGCTTTTCAAAGCAGCTAATTACCAGCCAGAGATCACAATCCAATGACAAAATTGGGACCACAACCCGTCAGCTTCTGAATCTAGTCACTCCTACAGTGTGATGACTCAATTTCAACCGTACAACACATCCAGAAAACAGGAGACTGTTCACAACACATGACCTGTTCCGATCTAACCCCTTTTCTTCATTCTTCCATCCCTGCTCTTTCTCTCCTTTCTTCTTCCAGGCAGGCAGCCAAGAGCAAGACAGCTGCCACTATTAACTCTTCCCTTCCCTGTAGCTACTCATGCTTCTTTTTCCCATAACTCCTGCAGATGAACAGGCAGAAAGGGGAAACAAATATGAACAAGGGGTCACAGCATAGTCCCTTTGACACAAGAATCCTTGCACATAAGAGAAAGGACATTCCCATGGCCCTAGACTTAAGTCTCCTTCCACCTTCCACAACTCAGGGAGCAGGAAAACACTACAGAAAAGCCCAGGCTGCCCCTCTTTATCAGTGCTGGCAAAAGTCCTTTACTGAAGGAATTTAGTTAACAGAAAAATATAAAAGTACCAGTTTTTTAATCGGTCCCGGGCTTCCAACTGGGCTCCCACTTCAAAGCTGATTCCTCGTCTGTTAGGTGGATGCTTTGTCATTTTCAGGCATCAACGGGGCTGCCTTTATTCTCCTGAAAAAGCCAATTAAATATTTATGAAACTTAGCAAAGTCTGCCCAGAGTGTAGCACCAACTCACTACACAGAAAAGACAAACAGGCATTTATTCAAAACACGAAGCTCCAGGAAACCATGTCAGCATCCTATTTCACGCATGCCCTCATCCTAACACAGGTGTGCCCTCCAATGGTTCCTCCTCCTCCATTCTGTAGCATTCTGTAGTCTCTGGAATTGTGAGCGGACCCTCCCTCAACAGCGCTTACCAAAGAGTCACCTATAAGGAGCACCCTCAGAACTCCAAAAACTAAAATTACTCTCAGGGTTATATTCAATCATTTACTGATGCATTCAACAAATATTTGTTGAGAGACTACTTAGGAGAAAACAGTCAAGTACAAAACAGACACACAATTCCTGCACTCATGAAGCTTCCAGGCCACTGTGGGAAAACAAAATGTAGCCACTAAACAGAGTAACAAAATAACCGCAAGCTGTAACCGCTATCAATTTTAAGTGCTACAAAGGAGGCAAACAAAAACTGAAACACTGATTTCTGGCCCTACTTTGGAAGGCTGCACAAGAAAGATCTATTTATTCTTTCACTGATCTATTTTTATTTTCTACCTTTCTTGAATCCTTTCTGACAAGTAATTTTTTATTAAGTAATTCTTAATTTATATTTTCCTAAGTAATTATTTATTAAGTCTATGGGAATTGAATTAGGATTGGTGGTTATTTTCTATAAGAGAAAAATTTATCTTGAGGGGCTAGTGGTGGTTCTGATGGAGATAGAGCCATTCTGAGCTCTCAGGGCACTTAAGCAAGCCACCTTCATACAGCAGACTACCCCGACTAAATTCTCTCCCACTAAACTTTAGATCTCAGCAGCCTACTCTCCTCAAGCAATGCCAGGGCACTGCCAGGACAACGTCTGGCTCACACCAGAAGCACAATCTTTGCAATGGATGAATGCAGAAAAATCACAGAATTGGATCCTCATATCTGATGTGTAATACCACCACTTCTTAGGAAGATTTGCTTGCAATGTATTACATGAAAAACAGGATGCAAAATTACACCACTTTGAGCTCATACTGAAAGTCATGGGTATTAAAAAAAAGACAAAAAAAAAAACAGGTTGTAGATGATTGTTCTTTTCCTCTTAAACAGTTTCTTAAACTTATAAAGCCTTTCACAAATGAAATTTTCCATTAAAAAAAATAACGTGAAGGATGAGCTATCCATTAAATGACTCATTCTGAAGGGATGATGTTGGGGAACACACAAAGCAAATCACACTAAGGCAGGAATAGATGGCATCTGTAATTAAAGAAAATGAAACCTAATAAACTGAAAAGCTACGTAAGGCAGAAGTGTTTCAATGGACCCCGAGAAAGGGAGAGTCAGAATCTGACTGGCTTTACCTAACAATCTGCAGGTAAATAAGATACAAATCTGATATAAGTAAATCCAATCAGTAGAAAAGTTCATTTTGGCTTGCCTAAATACTTCTTCAATTATCTACCTTTTTACCTCTGACTTTATGCATACCAAGTGATATTCAGATTAATAGTTTGGCCTCCCAGATTATATGAAAAGGTGATGCCAAACAAGAAGAAAAGCAGAGTGACACTGAACACTCACCAGCTTCTAGTATTTATCAGACTTCATGCAGAAAGGCACAGCTCCCTTTTATAGAGGTCATGCACTATATTATAAAGGGGTCAAATGCTTGGCCTTGAACCCCCAGCTCCACCCCTTAATGGATGAATTAATTTGAATAAATTACTTAACCCACCCCTCTAAATTTGTTTCTTCTCCATAAAACTGGGATGGTGATGCTAACAGATATCACCTCTCCCTAGGCAGTGGGTGTAAGGATTAAATAAGATAACCCATTTAAGGAGTACAGGGCTGGTACAAAGCAAAGACTATATATTTAGTAGCTATTAATAATTCTATTTATCATAAATGAGGAAATTAGGCCTCAAGTAATTTGGCTAAGGTTCAGATGCTAAGAGACAGGCCACAGAAAAGCCCAGGTCTGCTTCATTTCTAAATTCTTTCATCACACAACTTCCCCACAGTTACTTACCCTAGGAGGCCTTCTATTAAAATATAGGAGCAAGGCAGTGAATGAAAGAAAATAAGCAAATTATTCCCAAATGCTCAAGAAAACCAATTCCTTTTGAGATTGAATTTTCAGGTCTTCCTTATTATCACAGAACTAAAACCTGTTTCATTGTAACTCTGACCCACTTGTTTAATGTTTCATTCTCTGGTTCCACACAGAACAAGACTAAAGGCTAAACTGGCTTTCATGTCCCATCCCCAATATTCTCTCCATTCCTCTTGGGTGGAAAAATTTGGTTTTAAATGTCACATTAATTCATCTAACAATCCATTAGCGAGTACTACCAGTAAGGAACTGTCCTGGAAATTAGGAATAAGAAATCCAACTCAGTCCCCACTCCAGTCCACTCAGGAAGACAAACACAAAAATTGAGAAAAAATGAATGAGCTCTAGCAAATGGCAAGGGAAGGGACAACTGAAAAATCATCTGAAAGTCTCAATTTGACAACATCTACTAACTAATAAAAAAGAGTTCAAGACAGAAGCAGGAATTTTTTTTAATTACATAAGAAGTACATTTTTACTTCTCACATTTAGTTTAAACCAATTTTTTTTCAAGATGCAAGAAGGCTAAAATTAAGTACCTTTTAACTTACTCATTCCTCAAGGCCTTAGCTTTTTCTTCCAAAAATCTCCAGCTTGAGAGGTAAAGGGCCTATGTTCAATAAGGACACTGAGGAAAACTAAGAGAAAAAAATCTGATGCGATCTGTATTTACATAGGATTCCATTTTAAAGACCTTGGCAGGACTTCAAATCACTCCTTCACATTCTTGTTTCCCTACAATGGGAGCCCACTGCTACCCAAGACACAGAGGACCTACTTTATTTCCTTAAGTAGAGTTATTTGCACCCAATGCCCCTGAATCAATGATAATGAAAGCTTAAATGTACACTGTGTAATACAGTTTAAAGGGTACTTTCACAAATGACAAACTGGGAGAAAATAATTGTACAATATATGACAAAGAGCTAACTTTCTTTATTAACAGAGTCCATACAAACCAAGAACAAAAAAATCAAACAATTCACTTAAAAATGGGCAAAGTATAAAAGCTGGCAGATTATCAAAGGGGAAAATAATACACAGGTCTAATAAGCATGTGACATATACACATAACCTCACCCTAAATTAAAGGAAATGCAAATCAAAATAGCTTTTCATTTCTCAGGCAAAATGTTTAAAGTTAGGATACCCAGTGTTTGCAGGGATAAGGAGAAAAGAGCATACTTACACAGTGTTGTTAGAAGCATCAACTGGGAAAGCTTTTCTAGAGGCAACCTGGCACTACCTTCAAAAATGCACAGACCTGCAACCCAGCATTCTACTGCCAGTAATTTATCCTACAGATACTTCCCTCAAAGTCTGCAAAATTACCTATAAGGATAATCAATATAGCTTTGCAATTCCTGCAGCTAAAATGTCCATCAAAAGAAACCTAGTTCAGTGAATCATGGTTCATCTCTACAACAGAATGTTGTATAGCTATTAAAAAGGAATAATGGTAATCTGCAGATGCTGATACAGAATCATCTGCAAGATCTACTGTCAAGTTAAAAGGGCATGGTATAAATGACCCTATAGCATCATACTATGCAGACAGTGACTGCAATGGGGTGGGGTGGGGGAAACTTGATAATATGGGTGAATGCTTAAACCACAATGTTGCTCATGTAAAACCTTCAAAAGATTGTATATCAACGATACCTTAACTAAACAAAAAAAAAAAAGGCATGGTACAGAGGCATGTGTTTGGTATTATCCCTTCAATGTGAACAACATAAATATAGACAGATTATAGCATACACATAAAATTGTTTCTTGGAAGGAACTAAGAAACTGTTTAAGTAGTTCCCTTAATGAGAGAAATAGAGCGTGAAAATTTAACTTTTTTCATTTTCTTACCTTTCTATATTATTAGAATGTAAGAATCCACTTTCCTGTTGTTAATTGTCAACAGGAATTACCTAGTTGGCAAGATTTTAATTTTGAATTACTTTTGTGTATTTCTTAATTTCTAAACAAATGTTTTCTAAGTATGCAAAAGAACTTTCCTTAGACTATCTTACCGGGTCTTCACCAATGCCAAATGTACTTCAAACTAAATGTAGTTTCCATGGTACAAAAAGGAAACTCAAGTGCAGAGGGGCTTACAGTTTCTGAGGTCCTCTAAGGCAGGTAACATTCCTCTTACTATAAGTAACAGGATTTTCCCAGAGATAGACAAAACACTTCTTGAAGGCCCTTCCTCTTTCCCCTATCAAAGTCAGCTATGCTTACATTCATGCAACGATAAATAAATATAATTTGAATACAGGAAATTGGATGCTTTTGAAATGCTGTGTCAGAATTACCATTATATAACAAGCAGAAATATTCAATTTTTCAGAAAAGACAAAACCTACAACTGGCCCAGCAGTGGGAAAATGGAACACTTCAACCACTGCCTGGGGCCCTGCCCATGCCATCTTTTTACACCTCAATCTAGAAGTAAGGAACAAACAGTTAAACTGCTTATACACTTGGACTGAGTAATTTCAATCTGAAGAATACACCCAGGATAAAAATAAGACATTTGTGAAAACAAGAAAAAAAAAATAGTTCTTTACATTACAGTTCTGGGGAAACTAGATATAATTCACATGTTTAAGAAAAAGAGAATATTTAAACAAAACCCAATGTAGTAGGAGTACACTATAAAATCTATTAGGGAAAGGAATGATTGCCAAACATATGCCAAATAAATGAAATAAAGAATGCTCTTAAGCTAAAATGCAAAGGCTGTGAACTAACCTTACAAAAAGCATAGCAGATTTAATATACCCTTATAGAGACTAACTAGACCTACATGAAAACATTTGTAATGACAATTATAGCTAACTTTATATATATTAAGTAATGTACTCCTTACAACAACATCAGAGGTACAATTATTAAATCTCATTGTAAAAATGAAAAAACAGAAGAACAAAGAAAAGCTAGGGATGCCCTAGGACCCCCACATAGTAACAGGCTGAGCCAGGATTTGATTCTAGGCACTGCGGCTCCCGGATCCTTAAACACTTCATGTTTCTCCATGAGCTACGTCTTTGAGTTCTTTCTTAACTACTCAAAAGAGGATTAATGGCCCCTATCTTAAGTTCAATAAGAATCATACTAGATTAGAAAAAAAACATATTCAAAGCCCTTATTTGTCTAGCACAAGTAGGTACTCAAAACACAGGAGCAGAATTTCCTGAAGTCATGATAGATTTAATGATGTGTTGACAAGATTTTCAATTTGGGAGAGGGGAAGAGTATTATAGCCATGGTAACTGAAGGTCCTGCCATCAGAAACCCCACTGTGCTCTGTGAGAAAGGACTGAGGGCTCAAAGTGAAAAAAGAATTAAGGTGAATACTGGCAAGGATGTGAAGAAAGGGAAACCCTCCTACACTGCTGGTGGGAATGTAAACTAGTTCAACCATTGTGGAAAGCAATATGGAGGCTCCTCAAAAAACTCAAAATAGAAATACCATTTGACCCAGGAATTCCACTCCTAGGAATTTACAATAAGAAAACAGGATCAGATTCAAAAAGACATATGCATTAGGGCACTATTTACAATAGCCAAGATATGGAAGCAACCTAAGTGTCCATCAGTAGATGAATGGATAAAGAAGATGTGGAACATATACACAATGGAATACTATTCAGCCATAAGAAAAAAACAAATCCTACCATTTGCAACAACATGGATGGAGATAGAGGGTATTATGCTCAGTGAAATAAGTCAGACAGAGAAAGACAAATACCAAATGATTTCCCTCATTTGTGGAGTATAACAACGAAGCAAAACTGAAGGAACAAAATAGCAGCAGACTCACAGACTCCAAGAAGGGACTAGTGATTACCAAAGGGGAGGTGTGGGGAAGAGTGGATGGGGAAGGAGGAAGAAAGAGATTGTGGGGTATCATGACT
The DNA here is from genome assembly GCA_032199065.1 of Smutsia gigantea. Classification (NCBI taxonomy): domain Eukaryota; kingdom Metazoa; phylum Chordata; class Mammalia; order Pholidota; family Manidae; genus Smutsia; species Smutsia gigantea. Next base: position 33,786 of record JAVSCE010015837.1, on the reverse strand, counting down.
AGTGCACATGGTGTGTGTGGGGTCACGGAGAAGACAGTGTAGCACAGAGAAGACAGGTAGGGACTCTGTGGCATCTTACTATACTGATGGACAGTGACTGCAGTGGGGTATGTAAGCGTGAATGTAGTAACCACATTGTTTATCTTGTGAAATGTTCATAAGAGTGTGTATCAATGATACCTTAATAAAAATAAAATAAAATAATATATAATCATACGACGGAACACTATTCAGCAATAAGAGTCAAATACTACACATGCTAAAACATGAACAAACGTCAAACATGTTATACTAAATGAAAACAGCATGAGGGATCTTACCAGGTGATGAAATGTTCTAAAATTGGATTGTGGTGATGGTAGCACACCTCAATAAATTTTTAAAAAGCAAAAAAAAAAAAGAATTAAGGTGACTGATTTGTATGGAATAAGACCTTTTGTTAGGTTACGGTGAATGAACTCTGGGGCACTTGAGTAAAGAATGTCAATCACCAGAAACACAGACTGACTTTGGGATAACCTAAAGGTGCTTACCACCAGGCATGTATTCAACCTCCATTAAAGGAAGTGATGATGGTGTCTTTTAAACATAATGTAACCCCCTTTCAATTGAGGAAGACTTCAAGTGAAAGACCAGCTCAAATCTTCATGCCTCCTTCATTCAATAGCCATTTATTGAGTGCCTACTATGTGCCAGGTGCTGGAGATAGATATTGGGAGAATGAGATAGCCCAACCCTGTTCTCTAGTAGGGAAGGCAGGCGATGAACTACAAAAATGCATAAGACAAACAACAACAAATTTTGTCAAAGATGTGGAGAAAGGGGAACCCTACTACACTGCTGGTGGGAATGTAAATTAGTTCAATCTTTGTGGAAAGCAGTATGGAGGTTCCTCAAAAAACTAAAAATAGAAATACCATTTGACCCAGGAATACCATTCCTAGAAATTTACCCTAAGAATGCAGCAGCCCAGTTTGAAAAAGACATATGCACCCCTATGTTTATAACAGCACTATTTACAATAGCCAAGAAATGGAAGCAACCTAGGTGTCCATCAGTAGATGAAGGGATAAAGAAGATGTGGTACATATACACAATGGAATATTACTCAGCCATAAGAAGAAAACAAATCCTACCATTTGCAACAACATGAATGGAGATGGAGGGTATTATGCTCAGCTGAAATAAGCCAGGCAGAGAAAGACAAGTATCAAATGATTTCACTCATATATGGAGTATAAGAACAAAGAAAAAACTGAAGGAACAAAACAGCAGCAGACTCACAGAACCCAAGAATGGACTAACAGTTACCAAAGGGAAAGGGAATGGGGAAGATGGGTGGGAAGGGAGGGATAAGGGGAAAAAGGGGCATTATGATTAGCATATATAATGTGAGGGAGGGGGCACGGGGAAGGCAGTATAGCACAGAGAAGACAAGTAGTGATTTCTACACCATCTTACTATGCTGATGGACAGTGACTGTAATGGGGTATGTGGTGGGGACTTGATAATGGGGGGAATATAGTAACCAGAACGTTGTTCATGTAAGTGTATATTAATGATACCAAAAAAAATAAAAACAAAAATAATAAGGATAAATACATACACAAATAAGATAGTTTCTGGCATGGTGTATGATGGGTGTAAGTATGGTGGGGGAAAGCCTAACAAAATAATGAGAACCAGTGAAAGGAGGACCACTTCAGGTAAGGCTGGTAGAAAGGACTCTCAGGAGCTGTGTATGCAGAGAGCTAAATGACAAGGAGACAACCATGTGAAGATATGGGTGAAAAGAATTCCAGACAGAGATAAAGTCCTAGAGGCAAGGCACCGAAGGCAGGTATGAGCTGTCCCCTCCCCCAAAGCCCTGGGCCTAGGAGGTGAAAAAGCTATCCAATAAAAGCATTAATATCAGTAGATCCAATACACCTAGGTCTCACAGGAAGAAGCTTCCAAGGGGACTCTGCCAAAATTCTGTCTTAAAGGAAGGTGAGAGAATGCTTAGGGAGGGAAGCATGGACAGGATTTAGACTCATTATGGCCAATCCTGCCTCCATTCTCAGTTGCCTGAGTGAAGATAAGGTACATCACTGAGCTGAGCCTCCCTCTGTCTGTCCATCTATGAAATGGGATTAAAAACCCTGCCTCAGTGCCATGCGTTGAGGGGGGATTCTCAAGATGGCAGAGTGAGTAGGGTGGCGAAAATCTCCTTGCAAAACCACATATTCTAAAAATACAGTAAATACAACTATTCCTAAAAGAGTGACCAGAAGATACAGCACACCAGCCAGGCTACATCTTCATCTACAAGAACACAGCATCTCAAGGATTGTACAACATTCAAAAACCAATCAACATCATCCACCACACCAACAAAAAGAAGGACAAAAACCACATCATCATCTCCACAGCTGCTGAAAAAGCATTCGACAAAATTCAACATTCATTCATGATAAAAACTCTCAACAAAATGGGTATAGTGGGCAAGTACCTCAACATAATAAAGGCCATATATGACAAACCCAAAGCCAACATTATACTTAACAGCAAGAAGCTGAAAGCTTTTTCTTTAAGATCGGGAACAAGACAAAGATGCCCACTCTCCCCAGTTCTATTTAACATAGTACTGGAGTTCCTAGCCACAGCAATCAGACAACACAAAGAAATAAAAAGCATCCAGACTGGCACAGAAGAAGTTAAACTGTCCCTGTTTGCAGAAGACATAATATTCTACATTAAAAAACCCTATAGAATCCACTCCAAAACTACTAGATCTAATATCAGAATTCAGCAAAGTTGTGGGATACAAAATTAATACACAGAAATCTGTGGCATTCCTATACACTAACAATGAGCTAGCAGAGACAGAAATCAGGAAAACAATTCCATACACAGTTCCAACGAAAAGAATAAAATACCTAGGAATAAACCTAACAAAGGAAGTGAAAGACCTATACACTGAAAACTACAAGACACTTATAAGAGAAATTAAAGAATATACCAAAAGAGACTTCCCGGAAGATGGCGGTGTGAGCAGGGCGGCAGAAATCTCCTCCCAACACTATATTTACCTACGAAAACACAGAAAATACATCTATTCCTAAAAGAGAGACGAGAATACACAGGAAAGCGCACAGCGTGCAGCTACACCCGAGAGGACTCGGCACCCCAAGAGGCGGGTAAGATACGGAGCCGCGACCCGGCGGGACCCGAGCCCTCCCCCACCCCAGCGCACCGGCGGGAGGAGAGGATTCAGAGCCGGGAGGGAGTGGAAGCACACCCCGCGAAGTAGCCAGCCCCGGGATCTGCGCGGGGAGCGCTGACCCACATTGCGCAGTGCAGCGGGGATTGGAGAGACAGAGGGGCAGGATCTGAGCGGGGAACGCGCCAGGGTGCTTGCAGCCGGCTCCCGGGAAGGAAAAAAAAAAAAAGCGCGCGCTTTCTTCAGCGGTCTTAAAGAGACAGGAGCCCAGCGGAGGAGCCGGATCGCCCCAGCACACATAGCCCAGCAGGCTGGGAGTCCTGGGGAGTTTCAGACGCCTTAGCTGGCGACTGAGGAAGCGTAGCCATACTTAACACTTCTCACTGAGATCAACAGCCTCCTATTCGTTCCCAACCCTGCCCGAGCGATAAAGGGCCCTGCGGAGCGGCACAGTCACAGCTGTGGAATAGTGGGGCAATAGCGCCACCTAGAGCATTCCCACAGAATCTACGTCTGGTGGGCATTTTTTTTGTTTTTTGTTTTGTTTTTGTTTTTTCTTTTCTTTCTTTTTTTCTTTCTTTCTTTCTTTCTTTTTTTCTCTTTTTTTTTCTTCTCTTTTTAAAGTCTTAAAGAGCCCAGCTGACATACGTGGCAACTATCAGTGACCAAATTATACAGCCATGAAAAGACAGAGGAATATGGTTCAGACCAAAATCAACCAGACAACCCCAGAGAGGGAGTCTGAAGGGATGGAAATGCACAGCCTCCCTGAAAAAGAATTCAGAATAAAAGTCATAACCATGCTGATGGACCTAAAGAGAAATGTGCAAGAGCTGAGGGAGGAAGTGAGGGAACTGAGGAAAGACAATACAGAAATCAGACAAGCGATCAACGGGCTTAACAGCAGAATGGATGAGATGCAAGAGACTGTTAATGGAATAGAAAACAGAGAACAGGAGTACAGAGCAGCTGAGGCAGAGAGAGATAAAAGGATTTCTAGGAATGAAAGAATATTAAGAGAACTGTGTGACCAATCCAAACGGAACAATATTCGCATTATAGGAGTACCAGAGGAAGAAGAGAGAGAAAAAGGGATAGAAAGTGTCTTTGAAGAAATAATTGCTGAAAACTTTCCCTCGCTGGGGAAGGAAGTAGTCTCCCAGTCCACCGAAGCTCATAGATCTCCCAACACAAGGGACCCAAGGAAGACAACACCAAGACACATAATAATTAAGATGGCAAAAATCAAAGAAAAAGACAGGGTATTAAAGGCAGCTAGAGAGAGAAAAAAGATCACCTATAAACGAAAACCCATCAGACTATCATCAGACTTCTCAACAGAAACCTTACAGGCCAGAAGAGAATGGCATGATATATTTAACGTAATGAAACACAAGGGCCTCAAACCAAGAATATTGTATCCAGCACGATTATCGTTTAAATATGATGGAGGGATTAAACAATTTCCAGATAAACGAAAGTTAAGAGAGTTTGCCTCTCATAAACCACCACTACAGGATATCTTAAATGGACTGCTCTAGATGGAAGCACACCTAAGGCTAAAAAGATGTCACCAGAGGAAAAAAAATCATAGCAAAGAAAGCAGACCATCCAAATACTAACTAAAGGCAAAGAATAAAACACCTATTATAGAAAGAATGGAGGAGGAGGAATAAGAAGGGAGAGAGAAAGAAACATCAGACTGTGTTTACAATAACTTAACAAGAAAGTTAAGTTAGATTGTTAGATAGTAAAGAAGCAACCCTTGAACCCTTGGTAACCACGAATCTAAAGCCAGCAATGGCAATAAGTACATATCTATCAATAATCACCCTAAATGTAAATGGAATGAATGCACCAATCAAAAGACACAGAGTAACAGAATGGATAAAAAAGCAAGACCCATCTATATGCTGCCTACAAGAAACTCACCTCAAATCCAAAGATATACACAGACTAAAAGTGAAGGGATGGAAAAAGATATTTCATGCAAACAACAAAGAGAAAAAAGCAGGTGTTGCAGTACTTGTATCAGACAAAATAGACTTCAAAACGAAGAAAGTAGCAAGAGATAAAGAAGGACATTACATAATGATAAAGGGGTCAGTCCAACAAGAAGATATAACCATTATAAATATATATATGCACCCAACACAGGAGCGCCAGCATATGTGAGACAAATACTAACAGAATTAAAGGAGGAAATAGACAGCAATGCATTCATCATAGGAGACTTCAACACACCACTCACTCCAGAGGACAGATCAACCAGACAGAAAATAAGTAAAGACACACGGGCACTGAACAACACACTAGAACAGATAGACCTAACAGACATCTACAGAACTCTACACCCAAAAGCAACAGGATACACATTCTTCTCAAGTGCACATGGAACATTTTCCAAAATAGACCACATACTAGGCCACAAAAAGAACCTCAGTAATTTCAAAAATATTGAAATCCTACCAACCAACTTCTCAGATCACCAAGGTATAAAAGTAGAAATAAATTTTAGAAAGAAATCAAAAAGGCTCACAAATACATGGAGATTTAACAACACTCTCCTAATTAATCAATGGGTTAATGACCAAATCAAAACAGAAATCAAAGAATATATGGAGACTAATGACAACAACAACACAAAGCCACAACTTCTGTGGGACGCAGCAAAGGCAGTTCTAAGAGTAAAGTATATTGCAATGCAGGCCTATTTAAAGAAGGAAGAACATTCCCAAATGAATAGTCTAAAGACACAATTACTGAAATTGGAAAAAGAAGAACAAATGAAGCCCAAAGTCACCAGAAGGAGGGACATAATAAAGATTAGAGAAGAAATAAATAAAATTGAGAAGAATAAAACAATAGAAAAATCAATAAAACCAAGAGCTGGTTCTTTGAAAAAATAAACAAAATAGATAAATCCCTAGCCAGACTCATTAAGACAAAAAAAGAATCTACACACATAAACACAATCAGAAATGAGAAAGGAAAAATCACGACGGACCCCACAGAAATACAAAGAATCATAAGAGAATATTATGAGAATCTATATGCTAACAAGCTGGAAAACAGAAGAAATGGACAACTTCTTAGAAAAATACAGCCTTCCAAGACTGACCAAGCAAGAAACAGAAAAACTAAACAGACCAATCACCAGGGACGAAATCGAATTGGTAATCAAAAAACTACCCAAGAACAAAACCCCTGGGCCTGATGGATTCACCTCTGAATTCTACCAGACATATAGAGAAGAAATAACACCGATTCTCCTTAAAGTTTTCCAAAAAATAGAAGAGGTGGGAATACTTCCAAACTCATTCTATGAAGCCAGCATCACTCTAATACCAAAACCGGGCAAAGACCTCACCAAAAAAGAAAATTACAGACCAATATCCTGATGAACGTAGATGCAAAAATACTCAACAAAATATTAGCAAACCGAATTCAAAAATACATCAAGAGGATCATACACCATGATCAAGTGGGATTCATCCCAGGGATGCAAGGATGGTACAACATTCGAAAATCCATCAACATCATCCACCACATCAACAAAAAAAGAACAAAAACCACATGATCATCTCCATAGATGCTGAAAAAGCATTTGACAAAATTCAGCATCCATTCATGATTAAAACCCTCAACAAAATGGGTATAGATGGCAAGTACCTCAACATCATAAAGGCTATATATGACAAACCCACAGCTAAGATCATACTTAGCAAGAAGCCGAAAGCTTTTCATCTAGATCGGGAACAAGACAGGGATACCCACTCTCTCCACTGTTATTCAACATAGTATTGGAGGTCCTAGCCATGACAATCAGACAAAACAAAGAAATACAAGGCATCCAGATTGGTAAAGAAGTCAAACTGTCACTATTTGCAGATGACATGATACTGTACATAAAAAACCCTAAAGATTCCATTCCAAAACTACTAAGAACTAATATCTCTGAATTCAGCAAAATTTAGCAGGATACAAAATTAACACACAGAAATCTGTTGCTTTCCTATACACTAATGATGAACCCATGAAGAAATCAGAAAAACAATTCCATTCACAATTGCATCAAAAGAATAAAATACCTAGGAATAAACCTAAAGAAGGAAGTGAAGACCTGTACTCTGAAAACTACAAGACACTCCTAAGAGGAGGTAAAGAGGACACTAACAAATGGAAATGCATCCCATGCTCTTGGCTAGAAGAATAAATATTGTCAAAATGGCTATACTACCTAAAGCAATCTACAGATTCAATGCAATCCCTATCAAACTACCAACAACTTTCTTCAATGAACTGGAACAAATAATTCTAAAGTCATATGGAACCACAAAAGACCCCGAATAGCCAAAGCAATCCTGACAAGGAAGAATAAAACAGGGGGAATTACGCTCCCAGACTTCAAGCTCTACTACAAAGCTACAGTAATCAAGACAATTTGGTATTGGCACAAGAACAGACCCACAGACCACTGGAACAGAACAGAAAATCCAAACATTAACTTAAACATATACAGTCAATTAATATATGATAAAGGAGCCTTGGATATACAATGGGGAGATGACAGCCTCTTCAGCAGCTGGTGTTGGAAAAACTGGACAGCTACATGTAAGAGAATGAAACTGGACTACTGTCTAGCCCCCATACACAAAGGTAAACTCAAGGTGGATCAAAGACCTGAATGTAAGTCATGAAACCATAAAACTCTTAGAAAAAAACATAGGCAAAAATCTCTTAGACATAAATAAACATGAGCAACTTCTTCATGAACATATCTCCCGGGCAAGGAAACAAAAGCAAAAATGAACAAGTGGGACTATATCAAGCTGAAAGCTTCTGTACAGCAAAGGACACCATCAGTAGAACAAAAAGACATCCTACAGTATGGGAGAATATATTCATAAAAAATGTGTATCTGATAAAGGGTTGACATCCAAAATATATAAAGAACTCATGCACCTTAACAAACAGAAAGCAAATAATCCAATTAAGAAATGGGCAGAGGACATGAATAGACACTTCTCCAAAGAAGAAATTCAGATGGCCAACAGGCACATGAAAAGATGCTCCACATCGCTAATCATCAGAGAAATGCAGATTAAAACCACAATGAGATATCACCTCACACCAGTGAGGATGGCCAACATCCAAAACACAAACAACAACAAATGTTGGCGAGGATGTGGAGAAAAGGGAACCCTCCTACACTGCTGGTGGGACTGCAAATTAGTTCAACCATTGTGGAAAGCAGTATGGAGGTTCCTCAAAAAACTCAAAATAGAAATACCATTTGACCCAGGAATTCCACTCCTAGGAATTTACCCTAAGAATGCAGCAGCCCATTTGAAAAGGACAGATGCACCCCTATGTTTATTGCAGCACTATTTACAATAGCCAAGAAATGGAAGCAACCTAAGTGTCCATCAGTAGATGAATGGATAAAGAATATGTGGTACATATACACAATGGAATATTATTCAGCCATAAGAAGAAAACAAATCCTACCATTTGCAACAACATGGATGGAGCTAGAGGGTATTATGCTCAGTGAAATAAGCCAAGCCGAAAAAGACAAGTATCAAATGATTTCACTCATATGTGGAGTATAAGAACAAAGAAAATACTGAAGGAACAAAACAGCAGCAGACTCACAGAACCCAAGAACGGACTAATAGTTACCAAAGGGAAAGGGACTGGGGAAAATGGGTAGGAAGGGAGGGATAAGAGGGAAAATGGGGCATTACGATTAGCAGATATAATGTTGGGGGGGGCACAGGGAGTGCAGTACAACTCAGAGAAGACAAGTAGTGATTCCATAGCATCTCATTACGCTGATGGACAGTGATTGTAATGGGGTTCGTGGGGGGGACCTGATGAAGGGGTAGTTTAATAACCGTAATATTGCACATGTAATTGTAGATTAATGATAATAAAATAAATTATATATAAAAAAATAAAAAAAAATAAACAGAATAAGGGGGAAAATACATAAATCCCTGATCACAGGTGGAGACTTCAGCACCCTTCTCTCATTACTTGATAAAACAATTAGATCATAAATCAGTTAGGTTATCGGTGGCTTCAACAATGCTATCAACATCTTGGCCTGATGGACATTCACAGAAGGACATTCACAGAACACTCCAACCGGATACTGCCCAAGGCAGCTTGAAGTGCATGCAGAATATTCACTTGATGGCACCATGCTGGGCCATAAGTCTTAATAAATTTAAAAGGACTGAAATCATACAGAATATGATTTGAAACTGCAATAGAATTGAAGTAGGAATAAAATATATTAAATCTAGACAGTAACTGTGTCCACAGATTAATATTTATATATTTTGTATACATATTCAGCATTCTGGCTATTTCATTTATCTTACCATTATATCCAGCCACTTCATATCTTATAAATATCTCAACAGTCATGACTGATTTCCACCTCATCCAATCTGTAGCAGAAATTGTTAACTTAAGAGTGATACCCAAGATGGGTTTTATTATGGAACTCTCCTGCCAAATTTGATGAATGTTTGGTGAATTCCTGGTTAAAAAGAGCTCAGAGGTTTGTTCACTGCAGGACTTCTCAGAGCCTTTAGCAAACTAACATGAAGTCTAACTTTCTAAGAGGAGGAAGTAGTAACAGCATTTCATACCTGGGAATGCATATCAATACATGCATATATCGCTGAGTATTCTTATGTGTGTGTACAGCCCTAAACTTCATGCCTGTAGATGCACATTCATATATCCACCTGCGACATTTTATTGACTGCTTATAGGTGAATATTCACATGTGCATATACAGCATCTCCCATGACAACTGTGAATACACATTCATGTAAGGACATAACAGCACTTCTCAAACTCACTGGGCAGACACGGCCTCAAGAAACCCAAACTATGTCTCCAGTGTAAGAATTGTATGGTGAAAGGTGGTAGCTATGTGTTCACCTCAATAATGTGAGGGGAAAAAAATTAAAGGTTTAAAAGTGGACACACTCGTGGATCTCAGTATAGGTTTTACTCTGGTTCTTCTAGGTACCACGGCCAAATTTTCAACCCTTAACAGAATCTGGCTGCTTGAAGTTTTCATGTCTATTTGGACAAAAAAGCCCAACTTTTAGAAGCAACTACTTTATGACAGATGTTGGTGAGTGGGAAGCAGTCTTTGAAATAAGGCCAAATACATTGATACAGGGATGCAGTGACTTCTCCGCAAGGTCACACAACTAGATTACAGGCTCAGGGGCAAGAGCCCCGTTTACCTGATTTTTCATTCCTCATGCTTACCCCAGTGTCTGTCACCACACATGAACACAGGCAACAAATTTCATAAATGAATGCATTTAGAACAGTGCCTTTACATTCATCTAAAAACAGAAGGGTTGTACTTTACAGGTTTTCTGCTTTAAAAATATATGTTTAATGCTAGAAAGAAACCAAAGGACTACTTCAGAGGGAAAAGGTGACATCACAGAAGACAATTTTTAAAGAGCAACAGAATGTGCACCTAAAGGACAGGGGAAGTGTCTGCCACACCACTCGGTCCATGCGTCCCATCCGACAGAGATCACTGTGGCGGTGATCTGGAGGATCGGCTCCTGTTCTCTTTCTCCCTTTCCAAATTGATGCCAAGGACTGACTTCCTGCACCCTGGGTTTGGTTCATAGCTGGGCTCGCCCTCTTGCAGGGAGGTATCGCCTGCATTCCCCAAGATCCGAAGACACGAGGTCTGAAATTGCTTTTCCCTAAAGTGCCAATGATGTCTGAGTGGGTTCTTTTCAAGTTTCCCCAAGGCCCTGGCTCCAGATCATTTGTGATTCCTCATCCCTTTTCCACTGCCACTCATTTCCCACGCACTCCACGCTCAGTCCTAGGTCAGCCATCTTTTTCTGAGCCCGGCTGGGTTCCAACCCCTCTCAGCTGTGGCCCTGAACATGCAATGGTGGGCATCACTACAAGCAACTTCTGAATCTCTGGGGAGGGTGAGGTACATACAACACTTTGGGCAGAACTTTACTTTGGGTGTCTTCTTTTTTTTTCCCTTTACTTATTTTTGGTATCATCCTAGGTTATGCCTATAAGAAAGAGAGAGAGAAAATCAAGCTCCTAGCCATCGAGTCCGGGAAGTACTGTCACATCCTATTGCATGAGTCCTGGGAGACACTCTGGGAGCCTCCCAGCCTGGCGGTGCCTCTGAAAGCGGAGATTCCCGGCCCCCCCTCCTGGAGACTAGGGACCCACAGGGGGGTCAGCGTGAGGCATGAGAAATCCACTTCCCGGCATGCCTCTGAATGATGCTGCTGGGTCTGGCCCTGGGTTTGAGAACTAGTGCTAGCTGGTCTGGAGGACAAAGTAGAAAAATGACACGTTAAAAAGAGAAAAATAAAACTCCTTTGCTCATAGTGACTCTCTTAAAAATAACTGGATTAGAACAAAGGATGTTCTAATCATGCAAGTTGGGCAATAAACCACGGCTATTGTGTGGGGAACAGGCTAATGATTTCATGAACCTGCTCACAGGTCAGGCGCCCCGTGAAGAACAGCTCTTACAACCTGAGCCATTTTACTTTTGAAAATAACTTCAGACCGCTCTTTGGGAAACACCTGATGGGATTGGTGTAGCTACAGAGCAGAGGTCAGTGGGAAATTCCAGCTCGTGTGCATTCAGGACCTTTCTTTTCATCAACTTCATCACTGGGCTAACGAATTTCAACCTCTGTCCCGGTCCGTGAATTTCAAGAGTGATCTGCCTTACCCGATACACAGAGACATAACTTGACAGAATTTTTAGAATGATCCTGAATACTCTGACCATTCAACTCTTTCCTAGCATGCAGTTCCCAAACCCAGAAAACAAGGTTGGATATTATTCGTTTTGCCTCCTTTCTTAAAAGCCAACTCCATTTTCAGAGCTTGATAGGCTCTGAAGCTTGAGTCCTTTATAATGGAGAAATGACATCTGAAGAGATGAATACGCCAGCCAGGAAATGCTTGGAATCAATAGCATTAGCATAATTCATTTGGGAGATTTACTGTAGACGGAAATAAGCAATCTGGAACACATAGTCTTTCCCGGGGAACTGTGTGACTTTATTCACCCTGAGCACCTTATCCTGTTTTAATCAGGATTCATTAATCTCAACAGTTTTTCATATTGCTTTAATTTTCCTGATTAGTTATACTTAAAACCATGCTCACACATTCAGAAAGTGTTTCTGAAGCTCATTTTTCTGTGACCCCTCAACAAGCCTGTGTAATGTCATTTCAGTGTTGCTTATTATTAAGTTGAAATAATTAACTTGGCACCTTGCTACAAGTCAATACCTTTTGTCAAAACTGGACATTAAAAAAATAACATAAGGAGGTTTCTAAATAATTACTAACAAAAGCATTAAATGTATAAACATGTCTGTCACTACTGAATTTTCTGTTTTTCTTATAGCGTAGGCTAAATTACAAACAGGCTTCTCCTGTCACCTTAATAAAAGAAGTCAAAGCTTACGCCAATTGGGTTTCCACTCTCAGTTGACACCATATCTTCCTGGACAAAGGTGTTTGGGAAAATAAGTTTTACCTATTATCTGTTCTTTATAAAAGATTTAATAGGTCCCATCCCCCAAAACAAGCAACGGAAAAACGAATCAAAAGAAAAACACTTGTATCTATACTGTGTAACTTAAGTCATATCAAGATTTATCTTCACAAAGAATGGGTCCCAGCTATTTTATGTTTTAGGAGGAAAGACTCAACTCTGACGGCATTGCTTATAGAGCAACTATTACAGACAGCCTACACGGCGTTGGTTGAAGAAACTAGTAAATCTACATACCCTGCAGCTGTTTTTAAAAATGATGTTCCAGGACTATTTAAGGGCAAGGAAATATGCTTATGATATTTCATGCAAAAATAAGGGCATGTTATAAAAAATGTTTATCATATTGTTCTATTTTAGGAAAAAAACAAATTATAGAAAAAAATGAATGAAAGCAAATACACCAAAATTTTAATCTATAGTTTTACTCCTGGATGATGAGACTGTAGATAATTCTCTACCATTTCCGTAACAGACACATATTACTTTTATAATGAGAAAATAACTATGATAAGCTATGTTTTTAATGCAGTATAGGACAAATAGTTAATTTTCTTACTATATAAGCTCAATATTCAAGTCCAATACCTTAAGAGACTAGCAACATTAAGACTCAAGAAAAGCAGGTAAGGACATGTAAAACAAATACAAATGGCTTTAAAATAGATGAAATCATATGCTCAAATTCAGTCATTAAAGGAAAAGTTAAGGCAACAATGATATTCCATTTTTCATCTCAGGCTGGCAAGAGCAAAACCTTTTAATAACAAACTGTGTAAGAGTGTAACTAATGTCATAGGGTATAACATCAGTATAGAGAAATCTGTTGTGTTTCTGTATATAAATAATGAACAGAGAAATTAAGAAATCAATCCCATTTATAATTGCACCAAAAAGAATAAAATATCTAGGCATATATTTAACCAAGGAGGTGAGAGAACTGTACTCTGAAAACTATAAGACATTGATGAAAGAAACTGAAAAAGGCTCAAATAAATGGAAAGATATTCTGTGTTCATGGATAGGAAGAATTAATATTGTTAAAATGTCCACACGGCACAAAGCAACCTACAAATTCAGGGCAAATCCTATCGAAATACTAGTGGCATTTTTCACTGAACTAGAGCAAATAATCCTCAGATTTGTATGGAATCACAAAAAAACCTGAAAAGCCCAAGCAATCTTGGGAAAGAAGAACAAAGCTGGAGGTATCACACCCCCGATTTCAAACTGCATTACAAAGCTACAGTAATCAAAACAGTATGTACTGACTGCCACAGAAGAGATACATAGATCAGTGGAACAGAATAGAGAGCCCAAAACACATGCATGTATAGTCAATTAATCAATGACAAAGGAGGCAGGAATATACCATGGAGGGAAAGACAAGTCTCATCAATATATGGTGTTGGGAAAACTAGACAACTACATGTAAAAGAATTAAACTGGATCACTGTCTTTCACCATACACAAAAGTAAATTCAAAATGGATTAAAGACCTAAATATAATACCTGAAACCATAAAAATCCTCGACGAAAACATGGGCAGTAAACTCTTTAAAGCAACAATATTGTTTTTCTGGCCATTTTTCCCCAGGCAAAGGAAACAAAAGCAAAAATAAACAAGTTGATATCAAACTAGAAAGCTTCTGAACAGCTAAGGAAACCATCAACGAAATGAAAAAGCAACTTACTGCATGGGAGAATATATTTGCAAATGCTATATCTGATAATGGGCTAAGATCCAAAATACAGAAAGAACTCATACACCTCAAAAATAAACAAAAACCTGATTAAAAACTGGCAGAATTAAATAGATATCTCTACAGAAAGGATCAAAAAGGGGCCAACAGACACAGGAAGAGATGCTCCACATCACCAATCATCAGGGAAATGCAAATCAAAACCACAGAGAGATCCCACACCTCACAGCAGTCGGAAGGACTTATGCCAATAAAACAGGAAATAAGTGATGACAAAGATGTGGAGAAACAGGAAACCTCATTGCCACTGCTGGTGGGACTGTAGATTGGTGCAGCCACTCTGGAAGGAAGTATGGAAGTTTCTCAAAAAACTACAAAGAGAAAAACCCTATGACCCAGCAGTTCCATCTCTGGGAATTGACACAAAGAAAACCAAAGCACTATTCTGAAAAGATATAAGCACTTCTGTATTTATTGCAGCATTACTGACAACAGTCAAAATATGAAAACAGCCTAAATTGATAGATGATAGTCCATTGATAGATGAATGTGTAAAGATGATGTGATGTGCATATTATACATACATATGTTAAATATATGCATACATACGTAAGACATACATATAAAGAAATATTAGTCATGAAAAGAATGAAGTCTTACCGTTTGTGACATGGACCTAGAGGGCATTATGCTAAGTGAAATAAGTTAGAGAAATACTATATGATTTCACTTAAATGCGGACTCTTTAAAAGCAAATGATGAATGAACAAAACTGCAAAAGACTCATAAACGCAGAGAACAGACTGGCGGTCGCCACAGGAGAGGTACCTGAGGGATGGGTGAAATACATGAAGGGGCAAAAAATCAGTAAGAATGTTTGGTATCTTGATTTAGGTGGTGGCTACATGAGTATTTATACATGCCAAAATTCATTAAGCTGTACGCTATGATTTGTGCCTGTTATTGTACGTACCTCAATGGAAAAAAATCTGAAAAATCTGTAATGGATTCTAAGCCATAGAATAAAATATTCATGAGTCTACTCTGATATCAATAAATAATTGAATGGATAACAATAAGAATGCAACTAACATATATTCTCTTAAGTCAGAAGAAGTGTAAATTGGTTTAACATCTCTAGAGCACATTTTTGCAATTACAAATATATGCACCTTTTGACCAATCACTTCATCTAGTAATGTATCCTACAGATAAATAAATTACATAGTACGCAAGGATATTCCTTTCTACTTTGTTTCAAGTGTCAACATTTTGGAATAGCCCAAAAGCCCAATTTGGGTTAAATGAAAATATCCCCCCTAATGCAATCTCGGATAATCATTAAACACAAAAAAAGACAACCTATATAATGATGTGAAGATGGTTTCAGATATACCAGTGAAAAAACAAAAGTAAAGTACAGTGTGGATAGCATGCTATCGTTTCTGTAAAAAATGAGTGGTGAGATACTTAATACACCGTGCTGGTATTTGCAGAACACCCCTGGGCGTGCACACTAGGTCCTGAGACAGTGCCATCCTGCTAGAGAGGCTGCCGGGCTCACTGGTGGGGGAAGACTTAATTCTCATCACATGTCCTGATGTACAGTTTTAATTATGTGCCCTGTTTGGGCATCGCCATCTGTATAATCATTTATGCGCTGAGTTAGTTCATAGTTATTCAGAAATTCTCAGCTACAGAGAAGCAGCAGAGATGTAGAGAAAGACTCCTCCCCAGTGGGCTACTGACTGGCCCTTGTGCCTGGGATCACCTGCTCCTTCCCTGTGGGACCCCAGGCAAGTCCCTTCCCTTCTCTGGACCACTTTCTCTTTTCCTAAAGAAAATCACAATGTTTTCTCTTTGCTGTTGGGAATCTGAGCATCTAGTTGTTTTCAAAACACATATTTGTTTTCAAATCACACATAGTAACAGGTGTCTCAGCTCCTAGAATTACATACAGCCCTTCTCTTGCTGCCCACACTTTACAACCTTATTCTCTTGGGAAACTCTGGCTCAATCAATGATTTTCTGAGCATTAGTTTGTACACAAATCCCTGTGTTAAGTGCTAGAAATCCAGGAATTCACATGACATTCCCATCTACAGTGAATTCCCTATTAGACTAGACGCCAGGTGCTGGAAGAAGGCTTTTTTATGGGTCCCTTGTGATGTTGACGTCCGCCCAGCCCTCTGTGGGCACTGGTAGCATCTTCATCTTACAGACAAGCAGGGGGCAGCCAGGAGGGGTACTCTGCTTGCACAGGTCGCCACTTACTGGTAAAGGGTACCCCATTAGGAAGTGACAGCATTAAAGACTCAAACTCAGGTTCATATGATCCCAAGGCCTGACCTACTCTTTACCCCTGTTCCTGCCTGTTCCCCCTGATGTGATGGGGAGGAAGGCACAGGAACGCAGAGGCTTATTGGCATGACGTCACAGCCCCTAGCAAGGTAGTAGGTGCCAGGAGGAAAACCGCATCCGACTGATGGAGGTGCACACAAAATTAGCATCAGGAACGTACGGCTCTTGTCAAAGTGGATGTTGTCATTTCCTCCCACGGATCAAGTAAATGGTGGAATCGCCAGTTTCCTAAGCAAACCCTGATGGTGACATGAACTCAGTCTGATGTAGGGCTACAAAGGTGACTTGGTATCATGACACAGAGGCATTCACCTGCATGCCAGAGATTCTCTGTCGGGCTGCAGAGTCAGGCAGCATGTGACCTACCTCAAGCCTGTCGCTTACTAGCTGTGTAACCCTAGTTCCAAACCTTAACTCCTCTGAGCCTCGGGTACCTACTTGGTGAAGTGCAGATGAAATGAAAAAATGGAAAGAAAAATATAGGTGGAAATGGACATGAAGCTCTTGACAATAAGTACTAGTCCCAGATGAATTCTCCTAGAGGCCAGCCTCTCCTACAATCATCCAGGATTTCAGAGATCATCTGCTTCAACAGAAGTGGCATCATTCATTAAATACACGACTGGGTTCCTGAAAGTCGGGGAAGCAGTGTTTTGTTGGAGAAGCATCTGATATGATCTGCACTGAGAACCCCTCCCACATCCTGACTTGGATCATTAGCCCTTTAATTACGTGGACCCTGGGGGATTCGAATCCCCTCCTTGTAGCCTCTGCACCCATTTTTCTACCAGATGCAAAGAATCTTGGTTGTGAGCCGGTGACTGTTGTGTTCCCTAAGGTCCTGGGCTACCTCTTCCTAGGCTTGAAAATGGTACTGACACTGCCCGCCTGCCTCCGCACAGGGGCTGCCCAGGGGCCTTCTTGCCAAAATCATGACTGAGCCTCAAAAAGGTGGGAGTGGAGGTCACTTGAAAAAAAAAAAGGGAGAAATCCAAGTCTCAAAGGAAAGCTGATCATTAAGAAATGAATGTACTTCTTGAGTTTACAAGACGTCCCCTGAAAAAGAGGTTTGTGTCTAGAAATTTTACGTCTATATTCAGCAGGCTGCATTTCAAGCAGCATTTCTACTTTGATCCTTTGAGCTCCTTTAATACTTCAGATGGGTTTTTAATACCCAAAGGAATATATAAACTCTTTCCAAGCTAAACAAATGGAGGGCAAGCTGGAGAATTAATAAACACACATCTATAGGGTTTTGGCAACTTGCTAAGCCACTTCAGGTGCAGCGCTGGGCAGCCCGAGGGAGGACACAGACTGTGCTGTGAGGTAAGGGCGGTGGGCAGTGCAGCACAAACAGCCGTGGGGACAGAGACAATGCGCTGCAGAAACACAGCCAACGTCCACGGTGTGGACACAGCCCTGCGCTCCTCCGTTCCGCATGCAAATAAACATTCTAAAAATACTCCTTGGCTCTGCTGGTCCCCTACCCTCCGGCATGGAAGGGGAAAGCCTCGCTGCGTTGTGAGCCCAGCCAAACTTACGTGTGCCCTCACCCCGCTTTCCCACACAGTAAGAAATGTACAAATGGGGAATTGTTTGCAAGACTAATTCACGTCAAATAGAGACCTGCCTAGTCCTTACAAACATGCACCCGTCTCGCTCTGCATCACAGACTGGTTTGGGGAAACAGTAGCTTACAACATTTCCTGTACTTAAGACCTCTCCAGACTTTCTTGTCAAAGGGCAAGAGCGCGACACCTCCACAACATGGGCCGTTCCACCTGGAACCCCGAAGTTGGGACTGCCATTGCGTTTGGAAATGGGGCACTTTTTTCCTTTGAGCATCTGCACAAGAGAATCAGTGCAGTCCTGTCTCCAGTAAAGTGCTTCACTGAATTGCACAAGAATTGGTAGAAAAACAAACCAGAGGTTTTAATCCCAATCATTCTAATGCCTTGGGACCACATTTTCATCTTCAGGCACTATTTCAGCAATTCGTAGCCTAGCTCCGGAGATAAGCATTTACTCCCCCACCCCCATCTCCTCCTCTAAGGTTTAAAGCCAAAGATGTCTTTAGCAACATACACATACGGCACTAACTAGGTTCGTTGTAAGAGCTGGCATTGAATTATTCAAGCTTGGCACCATACCCATAATATAAAAAGAAGGTAGCCCCTTTATTAAGGGGATGAGTGGCCTGTCCTCAACAGTATATGACAACTTGTTGAGAAGCTTTTAGATTTGATAGAGTCATGCTTTAAATCTTCTGTGAGGCAGAGTCGATCCTACAGCGGCCCTGAGATGCAGAACAGGAAGCAAGAACATACTTTCCTCCCCCACGGCACGGCTGTAACACTGTAAATTCAAAAGGACGGGAACAATGTTGATCTGGGTGACCCACAGCTCTGCACATTACCAGGTTACATGGGAAGGTATAAGTGAATAAATGTAAATGTGAGTAAAGAAGGTAAAGGGAAAACATGAAGGCAAATAAGATGTGCAGCTCTGTAGCTCCAAAGGGCAGAATCTGACCTTTGGCGTTAATCGAACTGTAGAGTGGAAAGTTGTCCTGTTTAGAAGTGAACTCGGCCTGTTGGAAAGGGCCAATGATTGGGAAACTGAATCACATTTATTTACACATTTCAAACAAGATTGAGTACAGTAGTTTGGCAAGAATCTATAGAGTGGGAGATACAAAAATATTTCACTAAATTAGTGTATGCTTGCAAATTAAATGGTTAAAAACTGTTAAATTTTAACGCCTACGAGTTATATTATTCATGACACTAATGTACTCCCTCTGGCAAGGTCTGTATCTAATTTGTACAATGAAGTGTCTGATCACTATTGAATATGTGTAGTCCCCAGTTCAGAAGTCCAAATTTCTTAGGAACTAAGAGCTCAAGCAGATCCAGGAAGTGGCAGAAATCCAACACTGACTTTTTCTAAGATGGTCTCGTTGGAGCAAAAACCTCACCAACTGCTCTTCCTGACTGAAGCTATTAGTTTGACCTTCCAGGCTAAGAAATCTGTAAGAGGGGCTTCACTGGAGTTCTGTGGCTTTCCTGCGTCCCTGTCAACACAGATGTGTTTGTGAACTGTGCTCTGTAAAAACATCGCCCACGTTATGAAGCATTTACTCTAGGCTGGCCACTGTGCTAACTAGGGGGGGTCGTACTTTTTTCTAAGGCACACACAGACCCTGTGAGGCAGGGAGCATGCATCTGGTGGAGATGAGCAGGAAGAAACCCAGAGCCCTTAAAATAACCGGTTAAAGTCTTGGCAAGAGGAAGCATGGCAGCCCAGACGGGGGTCCCTCCCAGAACCCAGCCTCTTAGCCATTACCCAAAGATGACGCCACATCCCAATCGTGCCATGGGTCCATCTTACAGGTCGTTTTCAGAGGGTCCACTTGGTAAGAACACCTGCCCGGCATTTGCCACAAACAGTCTGAAGACTTATGGTCCATCGCGCATGCAGCCTGAGACCTCAATGGGAAATGGGAGTTGTTTGTAGGAAAGTGGGATCCCTGGCCTATGGTTCCCTGAACTGTAGGCCACGGGACACGTCACCACAGCTCCGGGACCGATTACTTTCTTTCAGTATCGCGGCTGAATAGAAGGCATGGGGGGGAAGTGATGAGAGAGGAAAAGGGTAGCCACAGCTTTGGGGCTCCCGGGAAGATGAGCAGAGCTGGGCTTCCCATCCCAAAGTGACGCTGATGGAATGTCATTTTTTATGGAAGGCGATGAGCAATACTACCAAGAATGACGCCGGCACAAAAACAACAAGAAACCTAATTTGCCCTAGAAATTACTATCTTGTCAGCCTTGAAATGCGACAAGATTTTTAAAGTGCTGGCATTGCAAATGCTACACGTGATTAATTTTATTCTTGATTAGTTCTTTTTTTTTTATGGTTACAAGTATTTGGCTTAGCAACTGATTCTCATGCAGGGGAAGCTTTACGGGTTCCCCTTCTCCGCGAAGGGTGTCAAAAAGGAAAGCGGCATCCTAAAAAATAGTAAAAACATTACATTCTTTTTAGATATCCCTTTTGGTTAAACTTGTTGACAGTCACAAACGCCCAGGACATATGGGCTGAGTTGTTTTCGATCGCTGTTCAAATAACAGATTAATGTAATAATCAGTGGGATACTGAATGACGAAAATTATCGGTTGAAGCGGCCAAACCACCAGCCCTAATGACATTCTTATGTAAATTCTTCTCTTCTCTTAGGCTCCTGCATTCTCAATCAACCCTCTATTTTTGAAAACCCTTTTTTAAACATTGTATACTGCCCCTCAGTTATAATATATCTGTCGGTGAAACAGATAAATGTCCCCTTTTGGAGTTGCTGACTGGAAGGTTTCTATTTAGAGCAGTTGAGTCACCTCAAGGTATTTTCCGTATAAAACCGTCAAGTGATCCTGGAAACAGGACACAGGAACAGAGTTGGAAGCAGCCAGTCCTTAAAGATCACTGGAAGCCGAAAAGACTTACTGCATGGCCAGAACCACCTGACATGGTTTCCTGAGTTTTAGAGAAATGCTTGTGCACCAAGGACGCCGTATTTCTCCCAGGAGATGGGAAAATCGTTAGCGACAGTCCACGAGCAAACTGCAACAGGGAGCACGTCCCATGGGAAGGAGACAGTTCTTTGATATTGCTCCTTGCCAGTTTGCCATTGCTTGTGGACGCATGTAATCGCTGCCTTGAGAAGGGTTTGTCATGGACACAGCTTGGTATGTTCCATTGCGGGAGGCGAGATGTTTTTCTTTGAAAAAGATCTTAGTGCATAACTTCTGAAATACTGTAATTTTCAGCAAACTCAGTTTCCAACTCTTTCCTGGCCAAAGGCTGCAGAATTGTGTTATTTTTGAATGTCACTGCCCCTGACCTGAAGTTACCTACAAAGTTGGTCAAAAATTAGTAATTGTCTTCAAGAACTAGTCCTGCAAAATCTCATTCCTTCCAGGCAAAGGCTGACAACTCTTCTACATGACATAGATGTAAAGCAGATGTGCAAATCTGGCCTCCCAGTGGCCACCAGACATGCTGGCCATTATACTGCAAATTCAACTGGCCATCAGAAAGGGAAAGACAACAAAATCAAGTAACATTATTTTTCCTCCATAACATACTGCATTCCAAGGGCACCAAGACCCTCCAGCTTGTAGACTGTTATCTTCCTAACACTTTGATAAATATGCAGGCATGTCTCCTAATAAACTTTATCTCATAAAATGGAGCAAAGAAAGGGATATGCCAAAACCAAGAATAATAGGGCTTAATCCTTCAAAAGCATCCAACGAGACTATTTTTAGAAGCCTGTTTTTATGTGATTTGAACATTATAATCAGAGTTTTATGACAAAGCCTCACAAAGATTTCTGGATTAGAAAAATAATTGCCATGAATTGATTTCTCATTCAACTCATCACCCTGGCTGATCTGACAATTTGTAATCAGAGGAGGAGGAGGAGGAGGAGGAGAGAAAGCAGCAGATGAGATGTTTGCTCCATTAGGACCAGAGAGTGTATGTGCTGGGATGAGGGCGCAGAGGGCAGCAAAGGCCATGTCTGAACCATCAGCTTTTGCTTTAAGAGTCCACCACTGTCACGGGGCCTGCTGTCATTTCTCCTATCCTATCATCTGGAATCTGATTATTTTTTTCTCCCCTCTTTAAAATATGTCTGTTGTTCCACACTGTCAGGGCCACACCTGAAGTCCTTCAAAGAACCAGTTCTCTTTGACGGGCTCCCAGGGACAACATTATGTGGCCCTTCCTCATTCCTTATCTCCTCGCCCCCAGTCTGTGGTTCCAGCTTCCCTGAACTTCTAACAGTTTCAAGAACAACAGTTCTGTTGCCTACACAAGGCCTGGATGTCCTTACTTGCTCCTTTGTATCCCAGTGGTCTAATGTTAGATCCCTCTTCTGCCAGGAAGCCTTCCTTGACCACGCGAAGCCTCGCTTCGGTGCTTCTGCACACCACGGACTCCCCAATGCCAGCCCGGAGCATGGAGTGTTGACACCGCCTGGCTACTGGCCTGCGAACTCCATAAGGGCGGGACTCCTCTGTGCCACCCTGACCCATATCCCACATGTAAGCCAGTGTCGGGGATTTAACAGACATCTGAGAAATGGTCACTGCAGTTCTGAGCTGGCTTTAATTTTTCTCCCAAGGCCCTGCTTTGTTTTCTAAGTTAATTCTTCAGAAACCTCCTCAAGGTGATGACTATATCAGTCTTCATATAGGAACTAAACTGCTATCTTACAAGCTAGACATCAGAAACAGGTGAAGCCAATCATTGATGTTAGAACTCAAGAGTGGTTATCATATGGTGAGTGGGGGTTATGCCTAGAATGGGGCAGGTGGGGGGCTTCTGAGGGGCTGGTGACACTTTCTTCTTAACCTGAGTGCTGACTATATAGGAAATTAACCAGGCTGCAAACATGTGGCTTGTACACTTTTCTGCACATGCTGTATGTCACTAAAAAGTCTGCTAAACAGAAAGGAAGAGCAGAAGCCCCTGTTCCTCGCTCCCCTCTGACCCCTGGGCCTATATGGTTTGCCTCTGAGCATCTGGGTGGCGGTCCTGAAATAAACCTTTGATATGAAAATCGTGCCAATCTGCAGTGTATCTTCTCAACTGCCAGCAAATGGTACCAGGCCATACTCAACTTCCCAACCTCCTGGGTGCCTGAAGCCTCGTGTGGAGTTCCAGTCCAGCCACAGTGGGTATAAACAGTTTCACATCGATTCAGTATCTTATTCACCCTGCATTCCCCAAAGCACCACAGTTCCTGGGTCACAAAAGATGCCATGACCTCTCATGGAATGAAGGGTAGTCCCTTCTTTAGCTTGAAAACTGTAGGCCACCTATTTTAATCAAACTGCAATCATATCTTTGCTTTCTAATTATCAGTCAATAAGAAAAACCACTGCTTGCTCTAGCAATCATCTACCTAACGCCAAATGACAAAAAAATAATTGAGAATGGAGGGAAGGGGGAATATCAGCCTAGAAAATATTATCAAAAGATGAGCTGCTGTGTGTATGCTATTAGCCAACGCAGCAGGCATTCAAGCCTAAGGCAGGTTTGTGTAAAAAGGGTTATTAGAGTGATGAAGGGAATGGTTCATTAGGGTGCTGTCCCAGGCCTGAACAGGGATATCCAGGGCGAGAGAGCCTCCAAATACAGAAAGCAAAATGAAGTGAATGACATGAAGGAGAGGAAAAACCTATAAGCCCCCTGAGAGCTTGATATAAAATAGGCCCAAAAAGGGAAAGCCTGAAATCCAATTAACACACTGGATCCAGTGGCTGCAAATTAATCACCGTGCTCATCAATTAGACAATGAAACGTGCCTTCCGGGGACAACACTGGAATGAGTACAGAGCCAGTGCAGCACATACCACAAAGCTACCGTACCGATGCTGCCCCTGAATTAGTGACATCTTCCAACACTAGTTAAAATGCACAGATCAAAATGATTGTGAAAATTAGAAAATTGTGAGACCTGAATAATAATGAAAGCCCTGTATATTAAATTTATGGAGATAAACTGGAATGCAGAGACAAATTTTATATACATATATATATATACATGTATATCAATAAATATTATGAATGGAGCTGAAAAGCTCAAGATCGAACACAAAAGAGCAGAAAATAAAACAGTAAACCCCCAAAACACGGAAGACAGGTAATACAGATAAGAGGCAAAATAAACAAAATAGAAAGTCAAAGGAACAACAGAATCAGAAATTAAACGTTGGTTTCTCAAAAAGGAAAACAAAATAAACATACCTCTGTCAGGATAGATAGGAAGACAGGGAAGGAGGGAACCCCTGGGAGCGGAGGGAGAGAGATTGGCTTAAAAGAGGGCCAGATCACAAATACGGTAGCATTTTTAATCAAAAGACAACTCAATTAATAAATGCAAGCAAGAAACTTGAAAAGCGAAATGAAATAGGCAATTTTCTAAGAAGCAGAACCTCCACAATCATTTCAGAAATAGAAATTCCAAAGAGATTTCTAAAAAGGTTTCACTGAAAGAAACTAACCGGTAGTTGGAAATGTACTCACGCACAAAATCAAACAGGAAACCCATCAGTCACTGATAGTCTTACGGGTACGTTTCACCAAACCCGTTCAGGGACAGATGATTTAACCTTATACAAAACGTTAAGGAGATGCAGAAAGGGGGAAAACTCTCCAAGTAATTTTGTGACGATAAAATGCCCTTAATAGCAAAGCCAAATGACCATGCAAGGAAGGAAACATCGAGCCCACACTTCTTTTTGAGCACAATGTGAACAAATGGATCGAGCAACACGGTTTTTGTTGTTTGTCATCATGAAAATGAAAAGCCACCCTAGGAAGGCAAGTGTGTCTTCACATTACACAACTTATCTACTATTAAAAATATTTATATTTTTTATGATGATACATTAAAAAAAATTCTATCAATCAATGTAACTCCACATAGTAGCAACTTTGAATTATTTGGGTAATGGATGTGGAAGAAAAATTTTTGCTAAAATTCACCATCCATTCAAGTTTCAAACAACAGCAACAATAGCAATGAACACTCTTGAAAAGGTTTTCTTCACCCTCATAAGTGGTTGATTGCCAAACACCTATAGCAAAGCAGGAAATGGATAATAACTATGATCATACAACAGCAAATGTACTTAATGCCCTTGAATTGTACACCGAAAAACAGTTACAATGGTACATTTTCTATTACTGATATTTTACTACAAGTGAAAACACCCACATGATGTCACCTGTATGTGGACTCTGAAAAAAACAAAACAAATAAACAAACCCAAACCAAGCCCAGATTCCCAGATACAGAGACCAGTTTCGGGGGAGAGTGTGTGTGTGTGTTGGGGGGGTGGGTGGGGTGGAGTTTGAAATGGATGAAAGGGATTAAAAAGTACAGACTCCCAGCTAAAAAATAGATAAATCAAGGGGATATAATGTACAGCATGGGGAATACAGTCAATAATACTGTATTAACTTTGTAAGGTGAGAGATGGTAACTCGATTTATTATGACCATTCTGCCATGTACATAAATGTTGAATCACTGTTCTATACACCTGAAACTAATATAATATTGTACGTCACGTACACCTCAATAAAAAAACCCTGTAGCAAACATCATACTTAAAATGGAATTATTAGAAGACATTCCTTTAAATTAAGATCAACACACAGTTGCCTACTATTCAAAAGTGTATCCGAAGTCCAGCCCAACAAAATAATAAGTATGGAGATTAGAAAGGCAAATTTTCCAATATTACTGTACATGAAAAAGTCCAAGAGAATCCATACACAATCAGTTCTAAAAGGGCATTTAGCAATTGTGTACAAGATACTCAAACAGAAATCAGTGATGTTGCCATATATCAGCAATTACCGATTAGAAGATACAGTTTTAAGTACATGCCATTTCTGATAGTAAGAAACACTGTAACCAGTCTAGGTATAAATCTAACAGAGAATTATAAAACTGTACTGAAAGGCCTATAAATGAAAAGATAGACTTAGTTTGTAACTGGAAAGCATCAATATCATAAAAGATAGCAATTATCTTCAAATTAACCAAGAACTCACAGCAATTTTAATCAAAACCCTAGCATAATTCATGGTCATTAAGAAGCCTATTCCAAAATTAATATGCAAGAATAAAATGGCAAGAATAGCCAGGACAGCTTAGAAAAACAAGGAAAGGATATTTGTTCTCCTAAATATCAAGTCACATCATAGAGTTGTAATAATGAAGCAATATGGTGTTGCCCCAAGGTATTGGCGAGCTAACCTGGAAACAGACCTGCAGATAGATGGGAACTCACCCATCACACAAGTGTCATGATAAATATATTGGGGAAAAAAGACTTTTCAATAAAAAGTGCTGGTTAACAGGCCAACTATATGGGAAAGGATAAAATTAGATCTTGCGTTATGCCACACACCCAAATTCCAGAAGGATTAGTCCTAAATGTGAAAGTGAACACTTTATAGAGTGTTCAGAATGAAAATACATGAGAATATCATTATGACATCTGAGTAGAGACTAATTTCTTAAGGCACAGACCACACAAATCACAGAAGAAAAGAATAAGTTAGACTACATTAAAAGAACAGCAAAAGAAAATTTCTATTCCTCCAGAGACATCTATAAAAAGGAAAGACACCCCAAGTCACAGGACGACGCATATACAAAGCATAGGACTGCAAAGAAATTGTATCCAACACATAGCAAGAACGCCCATATCAGAACAGATTCACCACCTGACAGCTACCCATGGGGACGGAGAGGCCAGAAACCCCAAATGACCAGCAGAGCCCCTCGGAGAGGCCCAGCCTCCCCCGCCACCGGGGAAATGCATGGTCAGCCACCGTGAATCGTTCCCAATGCTGAGGATTCTGGTGAATCCTGAAGATTTCGGGCCATCAGTAAGGACACCTAAGGGACGTTCCTCGGGGGGAGCAGGGTGGCCGACACCTAGGGAAACGCCGGCTAGGACCTGTTCTGACCGACAGCGAACTGGACGGGAACGGCATTTTCTAGGACGCCTTCTCATGCACTTGGACGCCACCTCGTCTGAGCGATCCCCCCCCACCCACGGAGCCAAGTGGCCCCTTCCAGACCGGGGGCAATATGCCTCCTCGGCAAGAGGCCACGGGCTTCCAGTGCGGCGTGCGCGCACGGCGCAGGCTTACTTGGAGCAGTCCTCGCAGGCCACGTTCCCGGCCGTTTCCTTGATGGTGCGCTCGGACACGAACGCTGGGTATTCCGTATCGCAAGGCTCCAGGGCCTGTTTCAATTTCTGGGCTGTCGGCATAAAGGAAAAGAAAAAGGGGTGAAGAGCAGGACACACAGGCTTTCCCGGACTGGCAGCCCGCAGGGACCCCAGGGCTGTGCGCAGCTCGCGCCGCTCCATGATTTTGCTGGGCACTGCATAATGCATTATTTTCTAATGAGCCAGTCAGTTCCTCGGCCGAGCAACTCTTAATTTTCAGAAGTAGTCATTTGTGCATCACAAGACTACTACTTTCTGGGGCAACACCAGGCACCGGTCTCTGACCTCAGACCCACATGAACTCAGCAACGACATATATGTTTGTCAGAATAAATGTATAAAATAGAAGTTACACCATATTATTTAGGGTGAAACCGAGGGCATGATACAATGACATGGTTTTATTCCAGAAACGAAATTGAGATACAAATAGTAAAAATACATAATGTCTTTAACCGCAGCCATGAACGTGGTGATCCTACTATTATGAAGTTCTTGGCAGTTTAGCCCTAAATAACCCTGGTAAGTGGACGAGTGCATAGTAGGCATTTGGTAAAGGCTGGGTGGTTGATTAAATAAACAAGGTCTGTCTAGTGGGTGAGCTCCAAAACGTCTTTATGTCTCAATATTTTAAATTTGTAAATTGTGGATAATATAGATCTTCTATAGTATAACAACCAAATGTGAGAAGTAAATGAAACAACATAGGATGGGTACTTAGCACAGTTCCTGGAACATAATGAGGCCCCAGTAAATGTCAGTTAGTAGTAATAGTAACAACAGCAAAAACAGAGCTAGCATTCTAATGAAGCCATGGTGCCATTGAAAATGGTCCTATAACGCAGTGGGTTAAGTGAAGCCCTGAAGTCAGACAAGTCTGGGCGACAAATCCCTGTTCCATTGCTTCCAGCTAATCCTCAGTATTCTCATGTGTAAAATGGAGAGGCCCGTCGGGCAGTACTCTTCACGAGAGGTGTACTCGTTAACATTTCCCAGCAGAATGCGTACAGGTTTCTAGGACCCAAATTTCTACAGAGTTTTTGCCTGATGTATATAGAGAAACGTAAACATACATTTATAAATGTGCATTCTGTGTGATGTATATTACATACATGTAAATCCATATGTTTTAGATTTATAATTTACATTTACAACTCCACGACTCAACCAGATTTTAATGGAATGATGTGTGGACAAAATCTCAAGTTATATCCCAACATGTTTTGTGGGCTGCCTGTCAGGGAGGCCGCTGGCACTAAGTGAACCATCCCAGGGCCATGGGAGGCTGAGCAGCTGTTTGGTAACAACCAGATAAATCGCTGGGTGACCAGGAAGCCAGAGTCTAAAGAATTTATCTCGACAAACGTGATTGCTTTTTATATTTTGGCTTTTCACTGAGCTTTAATTTCTTTTAGGAAATTGATTGGTGGCTTGGAGTTGAAGCATAACGTACTGTGATTTAAAAAAATTTAAAAAACAAAAGGAAGTAGACTCTTAACCAGCTTCTTTATGCAGAACATGTGATTTCCAGGAATTGGCCCTGACATGAAGGTGAGATGCTGTATGCACAGGTGGCTCTGAGGAATGACGGGACACGCAGCTCTGAACAGAGTCAATGGCCATGCACACGGTCACACACAGGCACGTGCCCATGCCCAGCCGCCCCGAGACTCCAGCTGCTGGGGAGCGCTGCCACAGGGCTGGTCTGTGTGTCCGGAGAGGGCTGACTGTGCAGAAGCTGAGGGCACGAGCTCGAGGGGCATGACTCCTGCCGCTGCTCTGCGTCATCAGGCGGGGTTTATTCCCTCTTCTTAGTGTCCTCATCTGCAAAATGGGAATGACAGGGCCGCCTCATATGGTGTTTGAGGATCACATGAATTACTACGTGGAAGGCGGCCGGCACATTGCAAGGGCCACTGACGTGTGTGATCGCTGTCACCAGGACTTCTGCTGCCTGTCATTCCATTGAACCCTCAGGCTGCCGGCCTTTGTGAGCCATTGCCTTTGGGTAGGTGGAGTGGCTCCTGGCTCCTGAACATGGAGGTACAGGGCAGCTGCTGTCCCTCTCCCAGAGGGCCCAGGCCCACACACTGTCTGTCCCCCTGCGCCCAGTGGTGCCAGCTCATAGGAGACGGCATTCCAAACTGGCTGAATAAACGACTAATTCTCCTGACTGGTGGTTTTCAGAGCTCAGTCCCTGAGGAAGAACTGCCTGCTTCAGGTGGAAGAACTGCCTTCAAGATCAGGTCGCGTGGCCCAGGCCCCCCAGAGGCAAGGCAGGCGGCCACCCTGTGGGAACCGGTTGGTTCTCTGCTCCCAGTTCTTTTCCGGAGCCTCCGATATCCCAGGAGGACATCTGAGTTAGTTTGATTCAGGGAGGTTTTACCGTCTTCCCTTCATTTTCCTTTTATTTGCTCTGTGCTCTCGTTTACCTGGGAGGCCATACCCAAAGCTTACAGTATCTGGCCACAATTTGGTAACATACTTGTATTTTCATGGTTCTCATTTGTACAACTGATTTCTCTGTGCGGCAAATGATACTGACTTTCAATTTGGGGAGCTTCCTCTTAACATTTCAATGATTGCCATTTCCAAAAGTGAGTCAATTAAAATGAAATAAAGATTAGGTGAACAAAAGCATAGCTTGTAAGGGCATATGGCACAAGCAGGCAGATGGCTTATAACAACCAAATGATCGCCAGAGCTAAATTTATTAAGAAATTACTATGTGCCAGATGTCATTCCTCTTTACATTTATTAATTTAACAGTAAAACACGGGAAAATAAAAACATAAACCATGAGGTAGGAACAATTGTTATCTGTTTTGCAGACGAGTGAACAGAGGAGAGGACCAGGTAAATTGCCCAAATCCATCCAGTGGGCATGTGGCAGGGCCGAGATTTGAATTCAGGCCATCTGGTTCCAGCACGTATGCATGTAACCGCTCTGTGAAGTTGGCAGCAAAGGGAAGGAAGAAGGAGAGGTCTGATGGCAGCGTGCGGGACTTAAATACACCTGGGAATCGCACCATCTCTAATTCTAATTGTCTGGACCCAGTTACCGCGGAAGGGGTCCAGCACTCTCACTGAAGAGACTCATTTGGTTCTGATCCTTTCTGGAGAGACAGTTGTGGGACACCCAGGCTCATGTGATAAACCGCTGGGTCTATTTGCAGCCCGACTGTACAATGGCTACAAATTGCTTGGTGTGCTTTTGGAAAACACACGGATTATCATATAAAACCATGGCCACACAGACTCCAAATAGCACCGTTCATGACAAAACCTTCCTTTGTCCGCAGCGCAATGGAAAACGCCACAGACATTTGCCAGTCATTATTGTTTATCTGTGAATTGTGGAACCAGTAACTACCGCTACCAGCCATCCAATGGGTGTAGTTTTTAACTTAGGCTTTTAAAACTCATTATCTTAACAAAGATGTAAGTGCGTAAGGATCATGGAGCTCAGCTGCGCTGATTCCTTATCTTCCTGGAATGGAAAGCCGGGGTTCAGAACGCAGACACAGCCTGCCTCAAGTGCCACAGAATGGGGCCCATCATGACCGCCTTTACTTACACAGCAAACCCACCACCTTTCTGAGCACATACTGCATATGCCACATGCACGCCAGGCCCACTGCATGGACGGAATCCTCAGCACCACGGTTTACAGACGAGGAAACCGAAGCACAGAGGAACTGAGTCCGCCAGCTCGCCCAGAGCCGCACTGCTGCGACTCAGGGAGCCCGGCGTAGCTCTTGGTCATCAGTCCCCCGTGCCACTGCCTGCCTCAAGCTGGAGCCTCTGCGACCTATCACTCAGCCACACGGAGTGCCAGCAGAGCCTCACGATGGGATTTCTTTTATTTTCCCTCAGCAAAAAATGTCCCTGATGAGAATAACTGACTTGGGTTCACAGCAATTACGTGCAGACAACTGGCAATGAATAGTTTTCATTTGAAAAGCTTTCCTCTTCTTTTGTCTCCGTGAGTGCACGCCCATTCACAGCCCGGTGTCAGTGAAGCTCCATTCTCTTTGTGCAACTTCGCCAAAATGATACCTTTGTGGTAATCAAGCCAAAATGGGCTTCTTCCCTCCCCTTCATTAAGGAAATGAAGCAGATAAACAGTGTAATTATGGATTCTATTTTTAGCTAAACAAAGATGTATGTCTCAGCTCAGGGTCTTTATCTAGTGAGGGAATGGTAAATTTAGAAAGAAGAAACTTTGCAAGTCAATATTGTGATGGTGCTTGAAACTTTTCTGAGTCTGGGTCATGGAACAGAGCTGTCCAGACAGCAGGCCTGCGGACAAGGCCAGTCACCTCCATCTGCTTCAGTTTCTTCATCTATAAAATGGAAAAAGTTGTGGCCATGTCCAGCAGAGGGCTGTAGGCCTGGACGCGACAGTCCGTGTGCAGCGCCCAGCTCAGGGCGTCGCCAAGGCTAGCTGCCTCCCTCTGTTCTGATTTCTCAGAATGGTCTAAGCCATTCTCTGTCAGCTGGCTGGCTTACGTGCTCAGAGTGGCCTAGCGACCCGTTCTAGCAGTCCCCGCCTCTCAGGTATGTTGAAGGGGTCTCAAGATAACCTGATGCCAGCACTCTGGAAACGGAAAAGCGCTATATATTGGTACACCGTGCGTTGACGATGTAATTATCTGACAAGGTCTAGCTTTATCTGTGGGCAACTGGTTTCAAGTGTGGCCACGGAGTAAGTGGCCTGGAATTATCATTTAGGATCTTTTTTAAAAACTTCCAAACACAGAAAACAGAACTGAAGCATCGCTGATTCCTCTTGGCTAACGTCATGCCTGCTGTTGGCCTGGTGGAGGGGGTGTTGGGGGTGGGAACAGTGTGTGAAATTTCAGAATAGGACCCTTCCTAGATTTCTGACACCATCACAAGTGCAAGACCACATCTTCCTCGTCACCTTCCCTCCCTGCCCCGCCTACACCAGGGCCTCTCACTAGCTGCACCGGGTGTGGACACTGGGAGCTGGTCAGCTCATGGTGAGGCGCGGCATGCTTGGGATGCCGAGCAGCCTTCCCGGCCTCAACCGCCTGGATGACAGCAGCTTCCCCAACACTGTGCTGACAACAGAATTATCGCCAAACATTGCAGTGACCCCTGGGAGGCCAAGTGAACCCCAGGTCGAAAACCTCTGGTCCAGGCAAAGATCACAGTGAATGACACTCCGCAGAAACTCAAAAACGAACTGTCAGCTCTGTAGGCTGGCACCCACATGCGGGCAGAGCCTGTGGCGGCAGGTGGCGGGGAAGGAAGGCAGGCCAGGGCAGGAATGGGGGCGGTGAGGATGGAGCTGGGCATGAGGAAGGGGGCGACCTCTGCTCACCACTGAAGCACCTCGGCCAGGAGTTGGCTGGCACTCGGTGTGAAGAGGAAACCCACAAAGTAAAGCCTGGAGATACTGCCCTCCTCGGCACCGAGGACACTCCTGAGAGCCACATGTCAACAGGAAAAGCCACCAACATGGAGCACCCAAAGCGTGAGTGCCACCCACCACGTGGGGAACCCCTGGTGTGCCCTACCTGGCACACGGGCTCTGCACCCACGACCACATTATGCCTGTTGTTAGCTGGTGATGGACAAGGATACCAAAGGCCAGAGACCTGGCAACTTGCCCAGAACCAGGCGGCAGACAAGCAGCGGAGGAAGGTTCCTGACTCCCAGCCCAAGACGTGATGGCAAGGAGGGGTTCGGAGATGGTGGCCCTCTGCCACCTTGCAGTCTGTTCTCTGGGCTTCCACTGGTCTTCCGCCTTCCATTTCTCTTTTAATCTCACTGAGCTTTGTTCCCTCCTATTAGGAAAACTATGAAAAGCTCACAGAGTAAGAAAAATAAATAGAAGATAACAAGCCCCCACTTGGTAGGTAGGTTTCTGCTCATCTCTTTCTCAGATTGTGGCCAAGTTTAAACAGATGCGGGTTCACGTGCCAGGTAAGATCCTCTTTCAGGGGCATGGTAGTCTTCTCTTGCTAATTCATACTGTGGTCTCTGGGTATTGACCCTCCCGCTAGCCATACCGATTGCAGGTCCTATTTAAACACCACGGTCTCTTGTCCCCTCACTAGAA
>JAVSCE010015836.1:0-96018 GCA_032199065.1 Smutsia gigantea | reverse complement strand
CACCTCACTCCCTTCACCACAAAACCCAATCTTGGTCACTCACTCTTCCAAGAGAAAGGCACCTACTGCACTTCTGCACAGAGGACAAGCAAGCCCGACCAGGGCCCCTGGCCCACCCCGCTGCGGCCCCGCCCCTGAGTCGGAAGCCGGCCGGGGGGTGGGGACTCTGCGGAAGCCTGGAGGGCGGGGAGGGGGGCCAGGCAGAGGCCCGAGCGCGCGCCTTTTTGTGCGGCTCCTGGCACCTGCCCGATTGGTTCTGCCGGTGCTGCGGTCGGAGTGGGCGGAGCCAGCCTGAGCCGGCTCTTCGGTGCCCAGTCTTCGCCAGGAGTTGCCGCAGGCGGAGCGCACCTCGCACCCAGCGGGCACGTCCTGGGGGCGCTGCGTCGGGCAGAGCTGTTGGGGACTGCTCCCCCCGGAGTCTGGGCTCTGCTCTGAGACCCTCGCTCCTGTCTTCTTAGCAGCTACTCCCAGCCACCCCCGAGTTTCCGCTCGCCCCTCGCTGCCCCAACCCGACCCTCTCCCAGCAGTCTCTCGCGCCCTCCAGCCGCTGGAGCGCCGCGGCCATGAGCATCCGAGGGATGCTGCGAGCTGCCGTGTTCCCGCTGCTCATCAGGACCTGGCTCGCGGGAGCGACGACCCCAGTCCCATCCCGAAATTCCACTTCGAGCTCTCCACCGTGCCCGAAGTCGTCCTAAACCTCTTCAGCTGGTAAGCGGGGGCTGCCAGGCTGGGCTTGGCAGCAACCGGGGCGGGCGGGCGGCCTCAGACCTCTTGGACGGAGCGGGCTGGGGGCACCTAGACTCGGGGTCGCCGAGCCCTGTGGCGAGGGCCCTGCCTGCGGGTTCCTGTAGGGGGTAGGTTGGGTGCGGGGCCGGGCGGCAGAGATAGAGACCTGTGCTTCAGCGCACCTGTTAACAGCAGCGCCCCACAGAGCCCCATGTGTGCCCAGACTGCAACCCCGGGGTTGGCGGGAGTGTTCTCACCCCAGGGTCTGCCACCTATCCCCGCGAACTAAGGCCCCGGGCACCCTTTCCCAGTCACGCGCTTTGACACCTGTGGGATTGGGGTGGGGGTGGGAATGGAGACTGATGGGCAATTCACAGAACACACAGTAGAGACACAGGTTTGAGTCCGGATTTGAGTCTATTCCCTGAGGCGCGTGCGTGCGTGCGTG
Organism: Smutsia gigantea; assembly: GCA_032199065.1. NCBI lineage: Eukaryota > Metazoa > Chordata > Mammalia > Pholidota > Manidae > Smutsia > Smutsia gigantea. The sequence goes on along the minus strand of JAVSCE010015836.1, from coordinate 94,844 downwards.
TGTGTTGAGCCGTGAGGGACCTTTTCTGATACCGCAGGTAGAAATTATTATTGACTCAACCTCCTTGGAGCCCAGACAGTGCGATCCGTGGCTATATAACCATATCATGGTGTGGGCTGCCATGAGTGCGTTTTTGTACTTACTCCTATGAAAACATTAGAAGATTCAGGTTTTTCTCTGTGTTCAATTTCAAGTTTGTTTGGGTCTGAAAATGCCTGAAGAGATGTTAAATAGCCAGCCTTTACACGTAAATCACACAAAAATATCTATTTGCAATGGCCTCAGATACCAAGTGCTGGCATATAGGTAATGTGTGGTCCTGAGCAGGAGAGAATGCATTGGTTTAATTCAGGAAGAATTCATGTGCACACTTTGGAACGAAACAAAATGAAATCTTCTAATACCAAAATCGGGCAAAGACCTCACCAAAAAAGAAAATTACAGACCAATATCCCTGATGAACGTAGATGCAAAAATACTCAACAACATATTAGCAAACCGAATTCAAAAATACATCAAGAGGCTCATACACCATGATCAAGTGGGATTCATCCCAGGGATGCAAGGGTGGTATGACATTCGAAAATCCATCAACATCATCCACCAAATCAACAAAAAGAAGAACAAAAACCACGTGATCATCTCCATAGATGCTGAAAATGCATTTGACGAAATACAGCATCTATTCATGATGAAAACTCTCAATAAAATGGGTATAGAGAGCAAGTACCTCAACATCATAAAGGCTATATATGACAAACCCACAGCTAACATCATACTTAACAGCGAGAAGCTGAAAGCTTTTCATCTAAGATCGGGAACAAGACAGGGATGCCCACTCTCTCCACTGTTATTACACATAGTACTGGAGGTCCTGGCCACGGCAATCAGACAAAACAAAGAAATACAAGGCATCCAGATTGGTAAAGAAGAAGTCAAATTGTCACTATTTGCAGATGACATGTACTGTACATAAAAAACCCTAAAGATTCCATTCCAAAACTACTAGAACTAATATCTGAATTCAGCAAAGTTGCAGGATACAAAATTAACACACAGAAATCTGTTGCTTTCCTATACACTAATGATGAACTAACAGAAAGAGAAATCAGAAAAACAATTCCATTCACAATTGCATCAAAAAGAATAAAATACCTAGGAATAAACCTAACGAAGGAAGTGAAAGACCTGTACTCTGAAAACTACAAGACAATCCTAAGAGAAATTAAAGAGGACACTAACAAATGGAAATGCATCCCATGCTCTTGGCTAGGAAGAATAAATATTGTCAAAATGGCTATACTACCTAAAGCAATCTACAGATTCAATGCAATCCCTATCAAAATGCCAACAGCTTTCTTCAATGAACTGGAACAAATAATTCTAAAATTCATATGGAACCACAAAAGATCCCGAATAGCCAAAGCAATCCTGAGAAGGAGGAATAAAACAAGGGGAATTATGCTCCCTGACTTCAAGCTCTACTACAAAGCCACAATAATCAAGACAATTTGGTATTGGCAAAAAACAGACCCAAAGACTAGTGGAACAGAATAGAAAATCCAAACATTAACTGAAACAGATATAGTCAATTAATATATGATAAAGGAGCCTTGTATATACAATGGGGAAATGACAGCCTCTTCAGCAGCTGGTGTTGGCAAAACTGGACAGCTACATGTAAGAGAATGAAACTGGACTACTGTCTAAACCCATACACAAAAGTAAACTCAAAATGGATCAAAGACCTGAATGTAAGACATGAAACCATAAAACTCTTAGAAAAAAACATAGGCAAAAATCCCCTGGACATAAATATGAGTGACTTCTTCATGAACATATCTCCCCGGGCAAGGGAAACAAAAGCAACAGTGAACAAGTGGGACTATATAAAGCTGAAAAGCTTCTGTACAGCAAAGGACACCATCAGTAGAACAAAAAGACATCCTACAGTATGGGAGAATATATTCATACATGACATATCCGATTAAGGGTTGACATCCAAAATATGTAAAGAACTCATGCACCTCAACAAACAAAAAGCAAATGATCCAATTAAGAAATGGGCAGAGGACATGAATAGACACTTCTCCAAAGAAGAAATTCAGATGGCCAACAGGCACATGAAAAGATGCTCCGCATTGCTAATCATCAGAGAAATGCAGAATAAAACCACAGTGAAATATCACCTCACACCAGTGAGGATGGCCGACATCCAAAACACAAACAACAACAAATGTTGGCGATGATGTGGAGAAAAGGGAACGCTCCTACACTGCTGGTGAGAATGCAAATTAGTTCAACCATTGTGGAAAGCAGTATGGAGGTTCCTCAAAAAACTCAAAATAGAAATACCATTTGACCCAGGAATTCCACTCCTAGGAATTTACCCTAAGAATGCAGCAGCCCAGTTTGAAAAAGACATATACACCCCTATGTTTATCGCAGCACTATTTACAATAGCCAAGAAATGGAAGCCACCTAAGTGTCCATCAGTAGATGAATGGATAAAGAAGAGGTGGTACATATACACAATGGAATATTATTCAGCCATAAGAAGAAAACAAATCCTATCATTTGCAACAACATGGATGGAGCTAGAGGGTGTTATGCTCAGTGAAATAAGCCAAGCTGAAGAAGACAAGTATCAAATGATTTCACTCATATGTTGAGCAAAAGAACAAAGAAAAACTGAAGGAACAAAACAGCAGCAGACTCACAGAACCCAAGAACGGACTAATAGTTACCAAAGGGAAAGGGATTGGGGAATATGGGTGGGATGGGAGGGATAAGGGGGAAAAAGGAGCATTAGGTTTGGCAGACGTAATGTGGGGGGGGGGTACGGGGAGGGCTGTACAACTCAGAGAAGACAAGTAGTGATTCTGTGGCATCTCACTACACTGATGGACAGTGACTGTAATGGGGTTGGTGGGGGGGTACCTGATGAAGGGGGTAGTTTAATAACCACAATATTGCACATGTAATTGTAGATTAATGATACCAAAATAAATTATTAAAAAAAAATTCCAGCCACATTTCACCACCCAAATGTAGCCATAGTTAACATTTTAAGGGTAGTTCCTTTCAGGCTTATTATTTCTTGGTGTGAAAGTTTAGCACATTCATAATAAAACTTTCCATATAGTTTTATTATTTTTTTATTAAGGTATTATTGATATACACTCTTATGAAGGTTTCACATGAAAGCACGATGTGGTAACTACATTTACCCATATTATCAAGTTCCCACCCATACCCCATTGCAATCATTGTCCATCAGTGTAGTAAGATGCCACAGATTCACTCTTTGCCTTTTCTGTGCTACACTGTATTCCCCATCACACCATGTGTACTAAACATAATACCCCTCAATCCCCTTCTCCCTCCATCCCCACCCGCCCTGCCACACCCCTCCCCTTTGGTAACCACTAGTTCCTTCTTGGAGCCTCCGAGTCTGCTGCTACTTTGTTCCTTAAGTTTTGCTTCGTGGTTATACTCCACAAATGAGGGAAATCATTTGGCACATGTCTTTCTCCACCTGGCTTATTTCACTGAGCATAATTACCCTCTAGCTCCATCCATGTTGTTGCAAATGGTAGGATTTGTTTCTTTCTTATGGCTGAATAGTATTCCATTGTGTATATGTACCACGTCTTCTTTATCCATTCATCTACTGATGGACACTTAGGTTGCTTCCATATCTTGGCTATTGTAAATAGTGCTGCGATAAATATAGTGGTGCATCTGTCTTTTTGAATCTGAGAAGTTGTATTCTTTGGGTAAATTCCGAGGAGTGGGATTCCCGGGTCTAATGGTATTTCTATTTTTAGTTTTTTGAGGAACTTCCCCATATTGCTTTCCACAATGGTTGAACTAGCTTACATTCCCACCAGCAGTGTAGGAGGGTTCCCCTTTCTCCACATCCTCACCGGCATTTGTTGTTCTTAGTCTTTTCAATGCTGAACATCCTTACTGGTATGAGGTGATATCTCATTGTAGTTTTAATTTGCATTTCCCTGATGATTAGTGATATGGAGCATCTTTTCATGTGTCTGTTGGCCATCTGAATTTCTTCTTTGGAAAATTGTCTCTTCATATCCTCTGCCCATTTTTTAATCGGGTTATTTGCTTTTTGGATGTTGAGGTATGTGATTTCTTTATATATTTTGGATGTTAACCCCTTGTCGGCTATGTCATTTATAAATATAGTCTCCCATATTGTAGGATTCCTTTTTGTTTTGTTGATGGTGTCCTTTGCCATACAGAAGCTTTTTCAGTTTGATGTAGTCCCATGTGTTCATTTTTGCTTTTGTTCCCCTTGCTCTAGGAGATGTGTTCAGGAAGAAGTTGCTCATGTTTATAGTCAGGAGATTTTTGTCCATGTTGTCTTCTTAGAGTTTTATGGTTTCGTGACTTACATTCAGGTCTTTGATCCATTGTGAGTTTACTTTTGTGTATGGGGTTAAACAATAATCCAGTTTCATTCTCTTGCATGTAGCTGTCCAGTTTTGCCAACACCAGTTGTCATTTCGCCATTGTATGTCCATGGCTCCTTTATCATATATTAATTGACCATATATGGTTGGGTTTATATCAGGACTCTCTAGTATGTTCCATTGGTCTATGGGTCTGTTCTTGTGCCAGTACCAAATTGTCTTGATTACTGTGGCTTTGTAGTAAAGTTTGAAGTTGGGGAGTATAATCCCCCCAGCTTTATTCTTCTTTCTCAGGATTGCTTTGGCTATTCGGGGTCTTTTGTGGTTCCATATGAATTTTAGAATGATTTTCTTCAGTTCATTGAAGAATGCTGTTGGTATTTTGATAGGGATTGCATTGAGTCTGTAGATTGCTTTAGGCAGGTTGGCCATTTTGACAATATTAATTCTTCCTATCCATGAGCATGGGATTTTTTTCCATTTATTGGTATCTTCTTTAATTTCTCTCATGAGTGTCTTGTAGTTTTCAGAGTACCGGTCTTTCACTTCCTTGGTGAGGTTTATTCCTAGTTATTTTATTCTTTTTGATGCAATTGTGAATGGAATTGTTTTTCTGATTTCTGTTTCTGCTAGATCATCCTTAGTGTATAGGAATGCAACAGATTTCTGTGTATTAATTTTTGTATTCTGCAACTTTGCTGAATTCAGATATTAGATCTAGTCGTTTTGGAGTGGAGTCTTTAGGTTTTTTATGTACAGTATCATGTCATCTGCAAACAGTGACAGTTTAACTTCTTCCTTACCAATCTGGATGCCCTTTATTTTTTTCCATATAGTTTTAAATCCTGTTTTTCTACAAATGAGTTTTTTTAACCCTCCTCTGAACCTTCATATGGGAACATAACATGCATACAGAAAAGTGCTTAGTTCACAAGTGTGCAAGCTAATGACGTCTCACAAACTGAACATGTCCATGTGGCGAGCATCCAGATCAAGCACATAGCAGGTCATTCCCACCCCCTGGCCCCTACCCTCCACTCCATCCCCTGCAGTTGCTACTGTCCCCAGGAGCAACCATTGTCTTGATTTTCATCCCTGCAGATGAGTTTGACACATTTTAGAACTTCATACAGATGGACCTGTGCAGTACCTACTTTAATATGTTTGGCTTTTTTCGTTCAACACTTTATGTGTGCGATTCATCTGTGATGTTGTCTGAAGCAGTAGTGAGTTCACTGTCATTACCTTTTACAAACAACTTAAAAAAAATTTGTATGGTAAGAAGAGTGAAGTTCATGTATATCCTAGTTCAAGAAGTTGACCTCTGCTATCCCCAGTGAGGCAGTGTTATTCAGAATTATTTATCTGATGAACATCAGAGTGATTTTTTAAATTTGAGTGGAGGATTAAAGGGTAAACATATGGAAGATAACTTCTATGATGTCCTTTAACCATTATGTATTGTGTAGGTCTCCAGGACTCCTGAGAGTCCCTCGGAATGTAAGTGTCCTACGTCAGGGTTTTTAAATTTTTTTCCTTAGCAAGCTGTGTCGAAGGCATGGTGTATAAAATATTCGGATTAGATAAAGCAAATAAATGAACTCACAAGAACTTCTTTAGCTCTGGTTATTTCCGGGGCATGCTTAAAACTCAAGATTTGTTAGTTCACGAGATGCTTAACTTCTTGATCGATTAGAGCAGCAGCAATATTCAAAGTGTGGTCCTCAACCAGCAGCATCAGCTTCATAGTAGAGCTTGTTAGAAATGCAAATTCTTGAGCCCCATCTAGACCTACAAAACCAGAATCTCTGGGCATAGGGCCCAGAAATCTGGTTTTAATGAGTGATTTTGATACTGATTGAAATTTGGGAAGCCCTCTTTTAAAGCAGGAGATGGTAGTGATAAAGCTCATGGATTTTGAAGTCGAGTAGGGCTGGGTTTAAATTCCACTTTTGCCATTTACAAGTATATAATCCTACATAAATTACTTAACCTGCTTCGTTATAAATAAGTTGAGATCATAAATCCTACCTTGTAGGGTCTCTGTGAATTTCCGACAAAGACAGTGCACACAGAGCACTCACCACAATGCTCACTAAGGGTTCTTAACATGAGGCCTGAGTTTTCTTGGCATCCATATTTGGTCTTTAGGGTTTCCAATCCCTCAGTGGAACCAAGGTGGGCAAAATGGGCAAACGTCAGCTGGTAATTGACTCTTCCTTGGGAATTTGGAATCAAAGATAAAGTTTCTAACTTCACTCACTGTTTGACATATATATGAATGTCAAGGGCAGGTGAATGAGGAAACCAGGGGACAACAGACTTCTGCAGTCTGTGCAAAGATAGAATTCAGCAGGAGTGTTGGAAAATGGAAAAATGAAGCTTTTTATAAGGGGAAATGAGGGACCATATGGCTTTGGAGAGACAGAGAGTAGATCTCCAGTCTCTCAACCTCATCTCTTTTGAGGTCAGACTATATTAACAGACCTGTGTTCCTTCCGTAAAATGCTCCTGCATCCTTATACTGTAACCATGTTTCAGCTAATTTGAGGGGCATATGTTAATCGTATCAGAAAATAAACCTTGAAATTAATAAGACAACATACAACTTCAACCTTGTCCCAACACAGGCCCACCACTGCTTCCCTCTGAACCAGCACCTGGCAGCAGGGACAGTCTTGCCTGGTGCTGTGCTTCTGATGCTCCTGTATTCCTGCATCTGCATCTTGAAAATAAAGCATCCTGGCCGGTTGCATTAATAATCACAGCAGGGAGAATAGTAACATGTCCAACATACTGCTTGGAATAATGAAGATGGAGGTAAGGTTGTCTTTGGTTCACAGAGATATAGTCCAAAATTCCCTCTTACAATAATGGGAGACATTTACTTCCTAAAGTCTAATAATATCAAAGTGGTAGCTAAGTCTCATCATTAGACTATCTTTTGGTGAATTTATTTTGCTTGTACCAGAAGAGAAAAACCTCTTTTTTTTAAGTTGCAAATTATTTAAAGGTGTAGCAAATACTCACAACGAATCTGTTGCCTAATCTGCTTCACCTCCTTCCTAACCTGATTGACAGCTGACAAAGCAGAGCACTTAAGATCCTAGCTGTGCTTGCTTATGCAGAAGTTGCTTTTCAGCTAACATCACAGGTAGGTGTTTATTACAGCTGTAGATTATGTACTGAACGGATGCTAAATTACTTTCCATTAAGCAGCTCCTCTTCTCCCCACCCCACAATCTGTGGGCTCCCTGAAAGCAAGGACTCTATATTTACAGACCAGCAGAGTGCCCGGATTATTCAAGGAGATTCTCCCTGGAGTCACTGACATCTGATGTGGTTAATTTCTCTAGCCCTTGCAGGGGTTGGGAATAAAATTAACAGAATATGACTATTAAACCCTGTGGAACCTCACCAAAATTGTTAAATTAGACATAAAAAAAGGAAATAAAATATATAATATTCACAAGATTCCTCTAAAAAACTATCTTTATTCAGAAATTATGCTTACATGATGTTTAATGTCTCTATTAGGAGAACTTGCTCACATGCCTTGAGTGAAATCAGAGAGTCATAGTTGAATGCCAATATTGCCTAAAATTTCTGCACTTGATAATGTAATAAAAATAGGGGTCTGAGGTTGGGTGGCCTAGTAACCCTCTGTGTTCACCAGGTTGTCTAAGTGACTTACAACTCAGGGAAGCAGTATGAGGAGAAAGGGCTTCCAAGGCTGCTTAGGCATGCAGAACAATCACAGCTTCATGCAGGGCAGAATGGTAGTGGCCATAATATCTCAATGATGATTTTGATTTGCCTTGGAGACAGAATAAAGTTGCAATTAAAATAAGTTTTAAAATATTGATTACTGTCTATCTTGTCCGTTTCTTTATGTCCTGAAATTGTGTTTAAAAGAATCAAAGTAAGGCTCATCCATGGAGTGGAGTTTGGTTTTATTAAGCTTTAAAACATTTATTCACTTTTATATTCACTTGTTTTATTATTTCTTTAGAAAGTATCTAGTTCAACACCTTCATCACATAGGTGTATTTTTAAAGATTAGGTCAAGGAAGGTAAAGCAGCCTTGTCCAAACTAGCAAATGGGAGAGACAGGACCCAAACTTAGTCTTCCTTATTCTCAGGCAACACTGCTTTCTCCTTGGGCCATAGTTCTGCTTCAGGCTGACCCTTGTTCTGTCCAAGATATGATTCATACAGTATTTTTAAATCCTGCAAATAATATTTTCCAAGTGATTGAAATGCTTGTTGAGAGCAACACACTGGGCACCCTTCTTCATCACGTCTGAGTCATTCTCTAGATGTAGGTTAAGCCCAGAAGAGCAAGTTTCCTTACTTTCAACCCAGAAATATGGCCATGTCCCGGGAAGAGAAACTGTAGGTGGCCCCAAGGGTATTGATCATCATCCATTAGACTGAAACTCTACTAAAAAACATTTTTTATCAAGAAGGTGCTTGTTTCTGAATTTTCTATAAAGTTAAGAGTCAGATATTTTTTTGATTGTTTTGCCTTTTGAAAAGGGGTTGTCTTATTTTAAACATGCAGTATACACTTGTTTCATACATATTATTTCTTTCTTTCAATTTTGTTAGTATTCTTTGGGAATTTTCCTGACTCTGACCCCATGTGATTCGAGCATGGTGTCAATCACGGGGTCCAAAGTCCCTGACCACAGCTTAGGTGGAAGACTCCAGAATTGCCTTAATGACAGATCAGATCTCCTCCTCTAGTAATTTGAATATTAGACAACCACATATATGAGGTGGCTGAGGTTGAATGACGTGACCACAGAATCCTGGAGCGACTACTCTTGGCTGACTGCCACGGAGACCACTGAGAATGCTTGTAGCCATCTCTCCCAGTGTCCAGGGATTCACCTCTTCCTTCAATTCATGAGTTGTTCAATAATGTTCTTACTTGTTAGTCTGTCTGTGTATCTGCCTGTTGCTTAAGTTCCCACATTGGGTAGCTGTTGTTTGCAAGCAAATAACTCTAGTTTGCTCAGCCACTGAGCAGGGATGTAATACTGAGTAAGTTCCTCCACCTCTGGGCCTCAGTATTCTTATTTATATAATGGGCATGGTGAATTGTATTGGATGGTCACCATACATGAACAAATAAGGGAGTATGCATGAGATGATAAACAAATTAAAAAAAAAAGAAATCACTATTTTAAGCTTTGTGTTAAGCCCAGAGGATTACAATGATAAACGAGATAAAGAAGAGTATTAAGACTCCACTCTATTGCTCTGGGTGTCTAACATTTTATGTAACTAGTGTATCAGAGCCAGTATTTCCAAATTTTACCTTTTGAAATAAGTAATTTTACTGTACAGAAATGATGGGCAACCACAAAAGGGCTCACAGTGTGAGATATGTTGGGTGTGGATATTTGCAGCCCCTTGGTGGCTATTAGCTGTCCTGATGGAAGGATGGGCATGCTGCTCCTGGCTTGATGACTCTGTAGCCAGTGACTCTCTTACCCTAGAGAAGCTTCCACCATTCATCTCAAAGCTTGAATCTTTGCTGATCAGTGCTTGGTTAAGCCAGGGCCACTGCCTATGATTTGGCACTGTTTTATTCCTGGCACTGACATTGACAATATCTTGCAGGTTTTAAAACTCTTACACACAGATTTGTACTCAATCTGAATTCAGAAAAGAAAAACCATAGGAAATACACCTCATTACTTGCCTCCAAATTGGCCTTTTTTACTTCTCTTCAGTAGACTCCACGTGATAGTCACTAGGGCAATGGTTGAAAGTAGTAAGATGGATAGAGCCTCTTTTGAAAATGTGGTTTATGGCCTGCAGTCACCCCACCTTGCATCTGGGCCTTCATGTATCTTCAGCCTCAAGAGGGAGAATGTGTAAGCTTAAGCTTTCTTTTCTTAACTAATAGCATGAGTCAAGATTTATGGAACACCATATTTAAAAACTCTTGTCTCCTTTAATCTCACAAGAACCCAGAGAGGTAAGCATTGTTACCGTAGTTTTTCAGCTGGGGAATCTGAGACTTAGCATCTGTAAAGAGGCAAAGCCAGGATTCAAATCCAGGTTGTCTGACTCCAAACTCTTGGCTTATTTTAACCACTCTACCTTCTGCCTTTTGCCTCTCCCTTTGGTAATGGTAGGGGATAAGGAAACAACTAAGTAACATGAGATGAGATTAATAACTGTACTTTTGTGCTCTTTTTTGGCATCATTATGTAAGACCCATTACTAACAAACCCTGGCAACTTCCTTACCTGACTATAGGCATAAATATTAGACTTGGTAGTTGAAATCTTGCTGTTCTGAAATAACAGGTGTGTGTCTTAGCCTCTCGACTCCTGCAGCTTCAGACATTCAGCTCTCATTTATGCACAGTAAAATTTTTAATCCCAGATGGCTTCACCCCAATACCCAGAGAACTTTGCAGCTGAATTTTTTTTGGTCTCCTTTCCCACTAGGACACAAACTCTATTTAATATTGAACTGTGAAAAAATGAAATACAGTAGCAAACAATATGCTCCTGCTAAAGCCTGTCATGCATCACAAAGTTGAACAAAAAGATTTTGATCAGCTGATTCTCTACTAGTCAGTTGTACTGGCAGAAAAATATCCAGTCAGACCACTAGGCTAGATAACATGAATATACAAGTACAACTGGAGACAATCCTTAGTCACTACCATATTGGGTTTTCTTAAAGTCTTCTATCAAGGATCTTATTTCCACTTATTGTAATTATTACCACTTGATAAGCACCAGCTGTGTGCCAGTGTACAAAATTCTATGTGAATACCCCTGTGTTGAAGAGAATAGCAAGAGATAGACAGATAATGCATGCTTCTTTTACCCTGGGGAAATTGGGGCATAGACATTTGCTCAAATAAATGGTATAGTCAATAGTCAAACCCAGCTAAGTCTGACACCAAAGCCTATTTCCCTAAGTACTGTGCTAGATGACTTCCACTTTTCCAAGAAAGGAAGTATTGCTTGTTGTATAAATCATTCCACCTATGGGTTCAATGTCATGCACTTTACAAACATTCAGAGAAACTCCACCTCCCTCACTCCTACTTATCAGGCAGTAGAGGAAAAGCATAAAAATAGCCAGCCACATTTGTCAAATATGATCCGTTTTTCATGAATGCAGTAAAGACTCAGTAGATTTTCAATGATATCAGCTGAGGAAATAATCAATTCTGCTGCAAACTCACCTTGCACTTAATGTCATTCATTTGCCTTGTAGATGATTTAATAGACTTTCTTTCTAGGGACCTAAGTGTTCATCCTATAAAACACCAATATTGAGAGATGGGAGAATATGCTAGGAAGCTTGGGCATTTTGAAAATAAGCACAGTCTGTTTATGCCTGTGTAAACTGTTTGACTTAATTAACAGGGCATAATATTGGGGATTTTACTGGGACCTGAAATATTGAGGCTCATGAGCTCTTAAGTAAGCAAGAGGCAGTGCTTCACTAAAAGGCTGAGATCTCAGTCAAGCCTCTGTCCTTCACTTCTTTGGGGTAGAAAGTATTTTCTCTTTCTTCCCTATGCATCAGTGAAAGAGCAGATTCAAAATAACTAGACCCCTTAGTGAAGAAACCCAGCAGGGAAGCTCTTATGACCTAACTGTTTGATATTTGGTCAATTACCTCCTCTCCACCAAATGTAGCTTAGATTTTTCTCCTATGCTTTTTACTGAAAGTAAAAGGAACCACCTCAACGTTTGTTGTATCAGGAAGCTTTTTTTTTTAACTCAAACAAATAGTATTTATTATAGAAAATGGCAATAGCAACAAAAATAAGCAGCAAAAAACCTGACATGCTTATGCAGTTCTGGTCCCAGCATGGGATTGCCTCAAGCGACTATTGGTATGCCCTCTTCCATCAGCCTTTTTTTTCTTGCCATTGACTACTGCGCTGTTAGTTGAGTCTATTTTTCAACTATCAGAAAGTAGCCAAAAGGGGGAGTTATGAGACAGTTTCTGATTATACAAATGCATTATGCCCATCTTGTCTCCAACAGTTTATTCATATTTCCAGTGTCTTCAGAATTTAAAAGCCATCATTATGATGGCCCTAAAGGGGCTTTTTGGATGAGCCGCAGTGAACTGAGGGTGCAAAGAAATTTAATGAACGGCATTCCAGAAAGTGACAAGGCCTGCCTAAAAGAGAAGAGAACAAACAGTTATTTCATTCCTGGTAGAACTATGGGAGAGGATTCTGTGAAGACATGTATTAACAGATAAACAGCCAAACTTATAACAAACTTTTAATGGCTATAAGCCATCTGGAAGGACAGATTGGAATTCCAGGAAGCCCCAACCACAGAGAAATCCTGTACCCATTCATCAGCACTTTCCCCCAGGCTTTCACCAAGTGCTTGAAGGAGCTATGCTGAAGACTGGGGGTGGGGCAGGGGAGCTGAGAGAAATTCTTCCCAGGATCCCAGACTTCCAAGAAGCTGTACTTCAGTGGTCCTCCAAAGGCTGAAGGTGGGGCAGGGGGGCTGAGAGAACTTCCCAGAGATTCAGAATGCTAGGAGAGGCTATAAAAAGAGTGAGATCCCAAAAACCTCACCAGTACTCAGATATCACATCCTTCTGAAGGGAAAATCCCTCAGGTGAACTGAATCTAAACTTTATCAAAGCTAAATATAGATTAGATTGACTCAGCTTCTAATATTATTAGACCTACAGAATAAGGAACATGCTTTCTAGAGACAAATAACTTTTCCTTAAATCTCTGCTGACCTTTTAAACACACATGTATGTATGGAGGACACAATAAAAAAATTGAGACATTTGAAGAAGCGAGAATATGTGCCCATTGGTCAAATAAGAAATAATCAATAGAGAAGGACTCAGAGATGACATAACTGTTAGTAGTATAAGAGAGGGAACAGATGGGAATTTCAGCAGAAACTGTAACAACCAAGTTGAAATGGTAGCAATATAAAAAAATTATTTTCCATTTCTGGAGGAATGGAGAAATCATTTGATGGGTTTAACCGCAGAGTGAATGCAATAGATGAAGGGATCAGTGAGCTTGAAGACAGGCCAAGAGAAATTACCCCAGCTGAAACCCAGAGGAAAAGAATGCAAAACACATAACAAAGCATCAACAATCTGTGAACCACTATCAGAGATTGTCTACCATATATGTAATTGGAGTCTCAGGAAAAGAAGAGACAGAGAGAACAGGACAGAAGAAATATCTGAAGACTGATAAGCAAACATCAAGTCCCAGATCTAGTCAGCAGGATAAATCAGAAGGAAACGCAGGCACAGAGAGGTCAAACTACTAAAAATGGAAGACAAAAAAATTTTAAAGAAGCCAAAGGGTGAAAAACAAATATTACATATTTGGGAACTATGATAAGAATTACAAGTGACTTCTTATCAGAAACAATAGAGGCAGAAGTCAGCAAAACATCATCTTTAAAGTAATAAAGAACAATTCAAGCTAGATTTCTATGTTTAGTGATAATATTTTTTTTAAATGAAGACAAAGTAAAGACATTTTCAGACATACAAAAATTGAGATCGTTTTCGATACACATCTTTTATAAGAATGCTGAAAGAAATTCATCAAGCTGAAAGGAAATGACATCACGTGGAAAGCCTACATCTTCAGGAAGGAATAAAGGGCACCAGAAAGGATAAATATTTAGGTTCATATAAAGACTTTTTTCATAATCTATTTGTATGTCTACAATAACACATTTCTTTGAATGATATTGGCTATTGAAAAAAAAGGATAACAATATTCTGTGGATTTTATAGAATATGTAGAAGTAAAATATGATAAAAGCGCAGAGGATGGGAGGTAGAAATTGGAAACATACTTTCATAATGTACTGCATCATGAAGTAGTATGATAGTATTTGAAGGTTGACAGCACTAAGTTAAAAACAACTAGAGCTATCACTGAAAAAACACATGAAGATACAAAACTAAAAATTTTAAAAAGACATAAAATTCTAAAACTGTATGTATTCATCCAAACTTCTTTGGATGACAAGAAGGAGAAATACACACAGACACATACAAACAGGTGGGTCAAATAAAAACAAATATCGAGGTGGTAGATTTAAACCAACTATAGCAATAATTACATAAAATGTAATGGATTATACTCTTCAATTAAAAGTAAGACGTTATCAGAGTGGATTTTAAAAATGAGGTTTAGGAGATGCACCACTTCAAATACGGGGACACAGGCATGTTGAAAATGCAAGACTGGAAAAAGATACACTATGCAAACACTTAGCATAAAAAAGCTGTAGAGACTACAGTCAGATGAGATAAAGCACACCGAAAAAAAAAAAAACCAGTATTGCCAGACATAAAGAAAACAAGTTATCTAATTAAAAAGGGTCAACTCATCAAAAAGACTTAAATATCTTAAATTTGTATGCATCCAATTGCAAGCTGTAAAATACAAAAAGCAAAATCTGACAGACCTAAAGAAAGAAATAGACAATGCCTGCCTCATGAATTAATGGAACACATAGAAAAAAAGAAAGACCAGTAAGGATAGAGAAAATTTGAAAAATTCTGTCAGCCAACTTTACTTAATAGAACATTTTTTAGGACTTTGCACAGCAACTGCATAGCACACATGCTCTTCAAATGTATGTGGCACATTCACTTAGACAGTCATATGCTAGGTCATAAAGCAAAGCTCAACATATTTAACAGAATTGAAATTCTCTGACCACAATAATATTGTTAGATATTATTAACCATAAGATGGCTAGAAAATACTCAGATGTTTGGAAATTAAATACTCTTATAAATCATCCATGGATCAAAGAGGAAATCTCAAGGGCAATTAAAACTTATTTTGAAGTGAAATAAAATAAAAAACATAGCGAAAAACATGTAGCAAAAGTAGTGCTTATAGTGGAAAATATAGTTTTTAATACCTAATTAGTAAACAAGAAAGTTCTGAAATCAATTGAATAGGTTTCCAAAGTACAAGCAGTAAAAGAAATGCCAATTAAACCCAACCTTAAGTGGAAGAATGGATCAACTGATGCAATTCCATCATCTTTCAGGGGAAGAAGCTGATGCCCAATGTTTTTAAGTAATTCACCCAAGGTCACACACAACTAATCAGAAATGGAACAAAAACTTAAAACCCCATTTCCTCCAGGCGATCTGCCTGTTCTCTTATTCAGTCTTCTGTTCTTCTATCTGTACTTCCCATGAGATTTAAAGTTCTTCCTTTAAAGGACCTTGTTTCTTCGTGTAATGGACAGCAGAACTTATCCAACCTTCTTTGGGAGGTGCGGAAACTGGGCTTTCCTGTAGCAGTTGGGGTTGTGGCGAGGCTCACTGGCTCATTTCTGCTGAGGAGCTGTCATCCTACTTAGTGTTGAAATGGAAGTCTTGCTCAAGGCCTTAGACTAGGTCTGTAGAGGAAAAGCTCCATTTCCTTTATTTATCCTGATTGCATTCATGATGAGATGAGGGACCTGGAATGGAAAGCATGAACTTTCACTTCCCTTATGTGCCCCAAAACCCAGCACAGCATCCTAAGTTGTGATTGGACCATCTGTGGGCCCTGCACTCATTCACTCTTTTCCTGAGGGCATCCCTCTGATTTTCCTTTGAATTACCCCCTGATCTGCTTACAGTCCATAATACTTATGTGGGATTGATTTTAACTCACCTCTAGCAGGTCACTCAATCTGACCCATGAGCATTGCCTTGTCTAAACTCACCCAGCCACTGCAATTAGATCAGGAATAGGCACATAATCCATGATGAACCCTGAGGACACTAAGCCACAGTCTGGGTTCTTTTTGCTAGGACTCACATTTTGTTGAAAGATAGTTCCCCTTTTTGCTAAACTTAGAAATACAAAAACATAAGCTTTCAGTTCCCAAAGGTTATATATGGAAGGATTTTACTTGAAAGTAACAGAGAGGAAAGACGAGCCAAGAAAATAAAAGAGAAACACCCTGGCACTTGGTAACACTGCTGATACTCTGGATCAAGCATAAATATTTTCTTTTTATTTTTAAACTGGTTTTTAGTACTGGATTTTGAAAAAAATCACATTCAACTAAGGGTGCCAACTGTTAAGGAGCCCCAAAGGATGATGTCTTACAGACATACAAATTTCTCAGCAGTACCCAAACTTGAGAGAGACATTGAACCAAGGACACTGAGTACCCTGCTCAAAGCCCGCAGGAGCGGGGCCGGCTCAGCTGTTGGATGTAAAGACAGCTGATGAACTGGACTAAGAGTTCTTGCTCTCACAAATTTAAATTAGAAAATTCAAAAAGAAATGAGATGGTCAGTGTCATGGGCTGAATGTTTCTGTGCCCTCAAAATCTGGAAAATTTAACCCAACCCACAATTTGATGGTATTAGGAGGTGGGGGCCTTGGAGAGTTAATTAGGATTAGATGAGGTCATGAGGGCAGAGCCCTTGTGAGTGGGATCAGTGCGCTTACAAGAATCACAAGAGAGCTTGCTCCACTTTCTTTCATATCTTCTCTTTATGTGAGGATATACAAAAGTCACCCATCAGCTGCAAACCAGAAGAAGCCTCTCCCCAAAGCTCCCCAGGTGTCCCCAGAACTCTCTAGAACATGCTGGCACCCTGATCTTAGACTTGCAGCTTCTACTATGAGAAGTAAATTTCTGTTATTTTTAAGCTCCTCAGTCTCTGGCACTTTTTTACAGCAGTCCAAACTGACCACTATTGTTGGCAATAGGAACTGAAGCTTAAAGTATTAAATAATTGTTTTTTTAAGATGAGGGTAATAAGGTATATTTAGTCCTCTGAGGCAGAATTTGATGCAAGATTCATGGTAACTGCAAGTTAAAAGCAGCAGAATCCATAAGGGAGAAAAATCATGAAATACAGAAAACACTTTCAGAGAAGAGGGAAGGAATAGGCAAGTCAAGAGTGAAAGATGGACAGAAAATTAGCAAAAATAATAGAAGTCCGTGTGGTCCATGAGAGAAAGATGGGAAGAGAAATAAGCTCTGGGATAATACTACGTGCCTTTCAAATTCCGTTTCTCACCAGACCCCGCTTGTCTCCAGCTCTCCTTGTTCTGTTGTTCGGTTGTTTGGTTGGTTTTTTTCTTCATTTTTGATTGAAGTAGAGTTGACATAATATTATATTAGTTTCAGGTGTACAATATAGTGATTCGACATTCACGTGTATTAGGAAATGCTTACTATACAAAGGTATTACAGTGTACTTGACTATATTCCCTTTGCTGTACTTTTCATCTCATGACTCACTTATTTTAAAATTGGATGTTTACACTTCTTCTTGATCCTCTCTGCCTATTCTGCCTGTCTCCCCACCCCATCCCCCGCAGTTCTCATTCTTTGGATTTTGTTAGTAGCTAAGGGCATTGCCTTTCTGTAGTCTTACATTCCCATATCAATTCCTGTTCCTACTAGCTTTGGAATCCTGAGCTAGTTATTTAATGTACTAATATGTCATTTCCTCACCTGTGAAATAGGCTCATGGTAGTACCAGCTTCATTGGATTGTTGTAAAGATAAACTAAGCCATGCAAAGGTCTTAGCATAGTAATTGGCATGTGGTAAGTACTGAATAAATGGTAGCTATTTTTATTCATAGTGTTTTTTTATTCATTCAAATATATGTTGAGATTCTAATATTGACAGTCTTCAACACATTGGGGATACAGTGGTGAATGAAGACAAAACAAAACAAAACCCTGCCCTTTGGAAACTAAAACAAAAGCATCTAGCCCATGGAGGTTACATGTTACCTTTCTTGCCTCATTTGTTTCCCCGCCGCTCCCAAATAGCCTCATGGTAGTTCACTATTCACCTTATTTGAATTGTCTTAAGACTCTTTTCCTTGTAACCAAAATAGTATGACCAAAACAAGCAGGTTAGTAGATGGACAAGATAGGAATCTGGGGACATGTCTCTGGATCTAAAATGTCTCCTTTTGAAAATTTTCTCAAACTCTCCATACCTTAAATTTCTCACATGGAAAATAAGCGAAGTACATGAAAAATAAAATAGGTTATAGGGAATATTTGTACTTCATTAGAAGAAAAATACTAAATAGAGTCCGAGAATTATAGTTATCTGTTAACAATACCATCAGCCTTATTTCATCCATGATTTAAATCTCCAAAGCACACATATTTACAAAAATTTATGTAATATAATAATGAGAACTCGGAGTCTAAAAACAATGTTTTTCTTGCTAACCTTGATTAAGAAGTCAGACAACCAAGAGTTGACACACCAAGAGAAAACAGCCCAAGTAAGGTATGGACAGAGAAATTTGATCCCTCTTGTACTCAAAATTTGTTATCCTCCTGTCCTTATTTTTGATGAGCTGATCAAAATAAAAAGTTGTGTTTCTGCCAGAAAAGCAGTCATTGAAAAATTGTGACTCAGAGATCTCACGATCCAAAGAGAATTGTGCTTTACTGTGGCCTTTTAGTCTTATATTCCATTTCATTAGCTTATGCCTGAAAAGAATGAATGAGAAATCAGCAGCAGTCTGGACTAAGTTCCACCATCAGTCATAATAGTGGGAAATAATGTGTCTGACTGCTTTTGTTTTATAACCATGCATTATCAAAGCTCAGTAAATGGGCATCTCTGACACCAAGTTCACTAGACAGAGGAGAGTTGTTGAGACTCAGAGGGAGCAGACAATACCCCACACTCAGTAGATTGCAAAGTGCTTTTTCCCAGGAAATGAGTATCAGACCTGGATGAGAAGAATACAGTTTGATTCTTGGTACTTGCTATTCTTGGTTATGGACAAGTTACATTACCTGCTCAGTCTGTGTTCCTCCTTTGTAGGCAGAGATAATACCTACTAGTTGTGAAATTCAGCATCAAAATGAGAATGCAAACTTGTCTGGAAAATAGTAATTCTGTAGTGAGAGTGTGTTGAATGAACTAAGATATAAATGGATTGGAAAACATTATAAAAAGGGAAGATATCTGACGCAGCTTCCTAATTTCCATAAGAGAATTCAAAAATAGTGCTAAAATCGTCTATATTATAACCACGGTATCAATTTTCCATTAGGCTTTATACAAATTCCCTAAACTCTGCCTCAAAATGACAGACTCCAGTCATATTACACATACAGACACACACATGCATACTCACCATATGAGTGCTAAATTTCATTTAAAATTCCTATATTCAGTCATTCATGCCACCATTCAACAAATATTTATTTAACTTCTACTACCTGCCTAGCACTGTGCTAGCCACAAAGAGCAACAAAAGACAAAGCAAACAAGACCCAGTGTTTGTCCCTCTTGGATTTTACATTGCCATATGTTTGAACAAATAAATTGTGAAGATCACGTGATGGATGGTGACAGGTGGAGTATATGGGTTATGTGTGATTGCATCAGGAGCCCTTTCCCTGCTACACATATTCTGAAAGAGTCCCCACAAATCCAAACATTTCAGTGCTCTGGCTTTTCTACGTAAGAGTTAAAACTGTCATCAAGGCTCGTAGTCTCCTTGAGCTCACTGTCGTCTGTGAATGAGAGTCAGAAGCGACATCTGACCCCACAGATGACACCGGCCATCTGAAACAATTACATCTTTAAGAAATGATGAAGAAAACTCACCCTCGTGCTCCCAAGTGAGTGTGCCAGATGTAATTGTTATGCAAGAGGGGACTTTTCAAATCAGCAGCTAAAGCAGAGCTCAGAACAGCCTGGCAAGCAGCAGAGCCATCCATCAGGTGGCTGGCAAGCCTCCCTTTTGGAAAAATATATATTCTTCCAGTGAGGGAACAAGTCTTACTTGTATCCAGTAGCTCACAGATCTTTCTAAAGAAAAGGTGTATGTGTAGAATTGTTGTTTTGCCTGCCTACAATTCGTCAACCCCCATCTTTACTAAAAGTACTCCAACTGTCTCTAGGAAATTACTGCCCCTTATGTTGATGTGACATGATTTATGCGGGAGCAGGGCACAGACCTAGCTCCCAGAGCACCCTATCCTCTTCACTTGAGTGGTTGGTTGAGAAAAGGGGACATAAAAAAGGGCTGAGCCAATGTGTTTGCTCAGAAGTAACCCCAGTACTTTACTTTGAAAAAAAACAAGATATAAGGCACTCCAGTTATGAACTTGAAACTGAATATAAGATGACCTGCTTGCATCTGTCCTGTCACCCCAGTGGGAGAGTGCACCTAAGAGTGAAGCCTGCAGAGAAGAGTAGCCCAGAGAAGTACAGAGATAACCAGGGTCTCGGTGAAATAATTTCCAGCTCAGAGTTCACTATGCCTAAAGCAAAACAGACTTTTTTTAAATGAATTTGAGTTGAAGTTTTTGCCATTTGCATTTGAGAAAATTATGACAGGTACATATCTAGTCACTACTAGGGCATGTGCTTTGGGTTACAGGATGGTTGGAATGGTGTTACTCATCCTTTCTACACTCATCAACAATAGCTGAATTCGTAAGTCGAGTTGTATGATTCCACAGCCCAGATATGTAACTATTCTGTTAGACTGCCTTCCTATCGTCTGTTTGTCACCCCACCCAAGGACGTTTGAATTTCAAAAGATGACTCTGGTTAAGAATTACATACCTCAATGGGATGCATCCTTTTAACAGTATTTGTCAGATGATTGAAACTTCCTTACTCCTATTGTCTTTTTGCTTAATTTAAATAAATTTGAAAAATCTGAAGATGAGAAACATTATAACATAGTTTTCCAAATCATACTATAGTCAGAACTTCCATTCCACCTTCTTACTTCTAGCCAGGTTTTGACAAAAAGGCTGAATTTCTGTCATACAGATTAGTAATCTTATTAGAAAATGACCATTAGCTTCTAGCTTAATGTGGATAAGTCTTACGGAGACGGGTAGTGCTGAAATATCAGGGGCTTGTAGAAACCCCTGACTGTACTTGGGCTTGGCTGGAGCTCTCTATCCCTGTACACAGTCAGGAAATCAATCAATGAGAGCCTTCTGAATGCCCATAATGAGTATAATATGCCAAATTGTTTAAACACATAGGCTTTGAAGTTACACAGTTTTCAGCCCAAATACCAGCTCAGAACACTAATAATAGTGTAACCTTGCACAAATTACTAACGCACACAAGACTTAGTGTCCTCATCCGTAAAATGGGTATAATCATAGTGCCTATCACATAGGGCTTTTGGGAAGATTAAATGGGATAATGTAGGTAAAGAGTTTAGGAACAGAGGAAGGACTTAGCCAACTTTAGCCATCTTTAAAATATACAAAATATGCCTAAAGCTGTCAAGGAGCCACACATTTCATTCTGTAGAAGAGATAGGAAGGCTATACTAACAGACTTTGATGGCCCTTTCAGTGTGAATCTGACTAGAACCTTGTTCTCTGAACTCTTAAGTCCACTGCTTTTCTCTGCACTGGAGCAGGTAGCTCATTAGCAGGGCTCCTCTACCATCAGGGAAAGGCTCATTGTTTCGAGGCTCTTTGTATAAGAAATACCAATGCATGATTCTAAATAGTAGTGGTACAGGTATGAATATATATGTATATTAATAAGTCACAGTGTAGTTCAGGCAATGAGGTCAAATAATAAGGCACCAGCCCAAGGTTGAAAGATGAGCCTTTCTTTCAATTTTGTCACTGTGCCACCATAACTATATGATAACCTTATTTGCACATAATCTTAAGACTCATTTTAAAGGCCTTTCATAAATGTGAAACCCAGGTATAATTAGATCCCTACCAACAGAAATTAAATTTATCTATAAAGGAAAAATATTGTAATATCACTGATCAATCATTTGTCAGCCAACTAAAGCCATACATCGGCTTTTTTCTCTCCTTTTTAAAATGGTATGTTATATTTAATATGTAGCTCAAGGTGTAAAATATAATAGAAAGAAACTGATTCCCCTGAGTAAGAAATAGAACATTATTAATATAGTTGAAGGCACCGTTAATTATATTTCTTAAAGCAGGTCTACCTGAATTGTAGAGAAACAGAAGGCATATTATGGTAGGCATTTCATTCACTGTCTCATAATTACATAATCCAGAGAGAGATATCTTAATATGAAGGCAACAAAGGATTTGTCTACCACTTCTGAGGCAAGAGGGCTTCCTGACTCTACAAATCACACCCCTTTTCTCCAGTTCTTCTTCTCTTCCCTAGAGCTTAATAAACACCCTGAGCCTCCTTCCACCCGCACTATAGAAACTGCAGCCCGAAATGCTGCAGTGTGAAGTACTTATCCACTCTCAATGTCTCAAGCCAAGGCAGATCCTCATGGGACCTGGCTGAAAACGGCAAGTCATCAAACAATAGGACTGAACTAGAATTTAGGTGCCATCCAGATCTGAGCATTCTCCATAAATCCCATAAGTCCCCTTCAGACTTTTCAAAAAGCCCAGTGTGTCAGCTACTATTACAAAAATGACTTTGGCCTGGGAGATTAACCTGAAAAAGCATTTTAGGGCTGGATTAGCCATGATCCCAATCTCTGGCTTTCAAGAATGAATATAAGACATTAGGTATTGAAGTTGTCTGACAACTTCTTGGTCACACTTAAGCTTTTACCTTAGCGAGCGGATAAGAAATGAGTACAGACGTAGGTTTCAGGGTGAGTGCTTAAATTTGTGTAAGTGTAGTGATGTTTGGGGTGCCACTGAGCTCTGTGGTCTTTAGCTTCTGTTGGAGGGACAAGTGTATTTACCAATAACCCACTAAGACCACAGGGCTATCAGACCTATCAAAAGAAACGGAAAACATGGTCACTCTTATTTTTATTTTTTTAAACCGCAGAGTTACTAGCCTATTCTGTTAATATTTGCAAGTGTGCAATAACATTTATGAAATCATTTTAT
This sequence comes from Smutsia gigantea, assembly GCA_032199065.1. NCBI lineage: Eukaryota > Metazoa > Chordata > Mammalia > Pholidota > Manidae > Smutsia > Smutsia gigantea. The sequence goes on along the minus strand of JAVSCE010015836.1, from coordinate 71,547 downwards.
AAACTCAATATCTCCATGCCAGTGCGAGGGATTTTCATTTTATCAAAAGTAGGAGTGCGCGGGGCCAGCCTGAGCCGGCTCCTCGGTGCCCAGTCTTCGCCAGGAGCTGCCACAGGCAGAGCGCACCTCGCACGCGGCGGGCAGAGCTGTTGGGGGCTGCTTCCCCCGGGGTCTGGGCTCTGCTCTGAGACCCTCGCCCCTGTCTCCTTAGCAGCTACACCCAGCCACCCCCGAGGTTCCGCTCGCCCCTCGCTGCCCCAACCCGACCCTCTCCCAGCAGTCTCTCGCGCCCTCCAGCCGCTGGCGCGCCTCGGCCATGAGCATCCGAGGGATGCTGCGAGCTGCCCTGTTCCCGCTGCTCATCAGGACCTGGCTCGCGGGGGCGACGACCCCAGTCCCATCCCGAAATTCCACTTCGAGCTCTCCACCGTGCCCGAAGTCGTCCTAAACCTCTTCAGCTGGTAAGCGGGGGCTCCCAGGCTGGGCTTGGCAGCAACTGGGGCGGGCGAGCGGCCTCAGACCTCTTGGACGGAGCGGGCTGGGGGCACCTAGACTCGGGGTCGCCGAGCCCTGTGGCGAGGGCCCTGCCTGCGGGTTCCTGTAGGGGGTAGGTTGGGTGCGGGGCCGGGCGGCAGATATAGAGCCCTGGGCTTCGGCGCACCTGTTAACAGCAGCGCCCCACAGAGCCCCATGTGTGCCCAGACTGCAACCCCGGGCTTGGCGGGAGTGTTCTCACCCCAGGGTCTGCCACCTATCCCCGCGAACTAAGGCCCCGGGCACCTTTTCCCAGTCACGCCCTTTGACACCTGTGGGATTGGGGTGGGGGTGGGGATGGAGACTGATGGGCAATTCACGGAACACACAGTAGAGACACCTGTTTGAGTCCGGATTTGAGTCTATTCCCTGAGGCGCATGCGTGTGTGTGCGCGCGTGTGTGTGTATGTGTGTGTGTGTGTGTGTGTGTGTGTTGGAGCGTGTGTGTTGAGCCGTGAGGGACCTTTTCTGATACCGCAGGTAGAAATTATTATTGACTCAACCTCCTTGGAGCCCAGACAGTGTGATCCGTGGCTATATAACCATATCACGGTGTGGGCTGCCATGGGTGCGTTTTTGTACTTACTGCTATGAAAACATTAGAAGATTCAGGTTTTTCTCTGTGTTCAATTTCAAGTTTGTTTGGGTCTGAAAATGCCTGAAGAGATGTTAAATAGCCACCCTTTACACGTAAATCACACAAAAATATCTATTTGCAGTGGCCTCAGATACCAAGTGCTGGCATATAGGTAATGTGTGGTCCTGAGCAGGCGAGAATGCATTGGCTTAATTCAGGAACAATTCATTCATGTGCACACTATGGAATGAAACAAAATGAAATCTTCTAATACGAAAACCGGGCAAAGACCTCACCAAAAAAGAAAATTACAGACCAATATCCCTGATGAACGTAGATGCAAAAATACTCAACAAAATATTAGCAAACCGAATTCAAAAATACATCAAGAGGCTCATACACCATGATCCAGTGGGATTCATCCCAGGGATGCAAGGATGGTACAACATTCGAAAATCCATCAACATCAGCCACCACATCAACAAAAAGAAGAACAAAAACCACATGATCATCTCCATAGATGCTGAAAAAGCATTTGACAAAATTCAGCATCCATTCATGATTAAAACTGTCAACAAAATGGGTACAGACGACAAGTACCTCAACATCATAAAGGCCATATATGACAAACCCACAGCTAACATCATACTTAACGGCGAGAAGCTGAAAGCTTTTCATCTAAGATCGGGAACAAGACAGGGAAGCCCACTCTCTCCACTGTTATTCAACATAGTACTGGAGGTCCTAGCCACGGCAATCAGACAAAACAAAGACATACAAGGCATCCAGATTGGTAAAGAAGAAGTCAAATTGTCACTATTTGCAGATGACATGATATTGTACATAAAAAACCCTAAAGACTTCACTCCAGAACTACTACAACTAATATCAGAATTCAGCAAAGTTGCAGGATACAAATTAACACACAGATATCTGTTGCTTTCCTATACACTAACGATGAGCTAACAGAAAGAGAAATCAGAAAAACAATTCCATTCACAACTGCATCAAAAAGAATAAAATACCTAGGAATAAACCTAACGAAGGAAGTGAAAGACCTGTACTCTGAAAACTACAAGACACTCCTAAGAGAAATTAAAGAGGACACTAACAAATGGAAATTCATCCCATGGTCTTGGCTAGGTAGAATAAATATTGTCAAAATGGCTATACTACCTAAAGCAATCTACAGATTCAATGCAATCCCTATCAAAATGCCAACAGCTTTCTTCAATGAACTGGAACAAATAATTCTAAAATTCATATGGAACCACAAAAGACCCGAATAGCCAAAGCAATCCTGAGAAGGAGGAATAAAACAAGGGGAATTACGCTCCCTGACTTCAAGCTCTACTACACAATAATCAAGACAAATTGGTATTGGCACAAAAACAGACCCACAGACTAGAGGAACAGAATAGAAAATCCAAACATTAACCGAAAGAGATATAGTCAATTAATATATGATAAAGGAACCTTGGATATACAATGGGGAGATGACAGCCTCTTCAGCAGCTGGTGTTGGAAAAACTGGACAGCTACATGTAAGAGAATGAAACTGGACTACTGTCTAACACTATACACAAAGGTAAAGTCAAGGTGGATCAAAGACCTGAATGTAAGTCATGAAACCATAAAACTCTTAGAAAAAAACACAGGCAAAAATCTCTTGGACATAAACATGAGCGACTTCTTCATGAACATATCTCCCCAGGCAAGGGAAACAAAAGCAAAAATGAACACGTGGGACTATATCAAGCTGAAAAGCTTCTGTACAGCAAAGGACACCATCAGTAGAACAAAAAGACATCCTACAGTATGGGGGAATATATTCATAAATGACGTATCTGATAAGGGGTTGACATCCAAAATATATAAAGAAGTCATGCACCTTAACAAACAAAAAGCAAATAATCCAATTAAGAAATGGGCAGAGGACATGAATAGACACTTCTCTAAAGAAGAAATTCAGATGGCCAACAGGCACATGAAAAGATGCTCCACATCGCTAATCATCAGAGAAATGCAGATAAAAACCACAATGAGATATCACCTCACACCAGTGAGGATGGCCAACATCCAAAACACAAACAACAACAAATGTTGGCGAGGATGTGGAAAAAGGGAACCCTCCTACACTGCTGGTGGGAATGCAAATTAGTTCAACCATTGTGCAAAGCAGTATGGAGGTTCCTCAAAAAACTCAAAATAGCAATACCATTTGACCCAGGAATTCCACTCCTAGGAATTTACCCTAAGAATGCAGCAGCCCAGTTTGAAAAAGACAGATGTACCCCTATGTTTATCGCAGCACTATTTACAATAGCCAAGAAATGGAAACAACCTAAGTGTCCATCAGTAGATGAATGGATAAAGAAGAGGTGGTACATATACACAATGGAATATTATTCAGCCATAAGAAGAAAACAAATCTTACCATTTGCAACAACATGGATGGAGCTAGAGAGTATTATGCTCAGTGAAATAAGCCAAGCTGAAAAAGACAAGTATCAAATGATTTCACTCATATGTGGAGTATAAGAACAAAGAAAAAAACTGAAGGAACAAAACAGCAGCAGACTCACAGAACCCAAGAATGGACTAATAGTTACCAAAGGGAAAGGGACTGGGGAGGGTGGGTGGGAAGGGAGGGACAAGGGGGAAAAAGGGGCATTACGATTAGCAGATGTAATGTTGGGGGGGCACGGGGAGGGCTGTACAAGTCAGAGAGGACAAGTAGTGATTCTATAGCATCTCACTACGCTGATGGACAGTGACTGTAATGGGGTTGGGGGGGGACCTGATGAAGGGGGTAGTTTAATAACCATAATATTGCACATGTAATTGTAGATCAATGATACCAAAATAAATTATTTAAAAAAAACTATGGTACAAATTGTACCTTTTCTTTTTTAAATAACTCAGTCACAGCTTACTCTCACAGGAAACTTTACCTAACACACTTTAATGAACGTCAGCTACAGCATCTTTGGCTGATAACAATTAAGCTTTTTCTTAAATGGCACAAGGCTGTCTTGCTTTCTCCACAGGTTTGTTGCTCAAAGCTGTTTGAACATTTAGAGTGAGACTAAACCATGGTGACCCGGGACCACTGTGACTGTGCTCTTTGCTCTCCAGCTGGCAGTTGCTGAAGGGCATGCCAGGTCCTAAAGGGACTCTTGGTGTCTCCTGCTGCTTTCTTGGCCTTCAGTATCTGGATACTTAGAAAGATCTAGGGTCAAAACTTGGCTGAACATGCAGTCGTCTTGCTGAAATGGAGAGAAGATAATTAAAAGTCAATTACCTAGGGAAAAATGTTGTTAAATGTAAAATAAAGGCCTTTAGTGAATCTTGATTTGCATTTGAAAAGGAACCTCCTTAGTATCATTTGTCTGCATTTATATTAGCCTTTTTTTTTGGTATTATCTCGTAAAAAGTACCAGAATATGCCACCCCAAAATACGCCTCTTAGGCTTACGGAGTGTTTGGGGCTAAAGGCTGTTGAGAACAAGCAGACACAGGAAAAGCCCTAAAAAAATGGTTCAAGTTTTCCTTCTGTAAAGAAATGTATGCATATAAAAGCTGACTCTCTCTCCACTCTTGTCAGTGGAGGCCTACTTAAAGCTGCATAAGAAACTTTACTAAAAGCCCTTCTTTACCATACTTTTCCTGGCCACTTTCCTATCACTTGCCTCCCTGACTCAAGCCCCAACCCCTGTTTCCTTCCTTTAGCCTAAGATAGTATATAAGCCCCAAGTTCTAGCCACCCCTTTCCCATCCCTGAATATGTATGTGAAAAAACCCTTTTTCTCTAGTTAACCTGTCTTCCTCCAGTCTGATTTACAGGACCCCAGCCCGAGAGCCTAGGAAGAGGTCAAGGCCTCCCTACAGTGTATGAGCTCCCCTTTCTCCAGAAGCACAGTTCAGTGGTTCCCTAGCATTCTGTGGGCACAGGAAGGGAAGTTAATTTTTACCTTAAAGGAAACTGCAGGAAATAAAACCTAACTGTCTCAAAACAGACTGATTTGAATTAGTTGCTCTACTCCATTAGCTCCGGTGACTATTTTGAATGGCTTAAGAAAGGTGTGTTTGAATTTTTAAGTTACTTTACAACTCGGAACTTCTCGTCAACTGCTTTGTTTTTTTTAATTGGAATTCCATGAACCTAAGTCTCAAAAGGAAACTGGAGAATGTTAATAGGATGGGGTCAGTAGAAAAGCATCTTAAGTTTTTAATACCCAGTATCTGGAGATGCCACAAATACAAACATCTCCATTTTGTAGAAGATGTGGATAGCTTAAATGCCTCTGGCACTTTTCAATTGTTGGTACTTTGGAAAGATAAATGGGTTCTACCACAATTCACTTGGGTTTTGCCTAAAATATTCAATAGAGAAATGATATACAATATTAATAGTTTACTCTGTGTAAGTTAATGTGTGCTATTATTTTACAAAACTGTCACACTGTTCTGCAATTTTGTTTGCTTTTTCACGTAAAGTATTTCTTAAATCTCTGTATTGCCATAGAAAAATAATGGAGTAGCTACTTTTAAGTCTTATTTGATTAAAAAACCATTTACACCTATATTTATCAACCGCACAAATCAAACAATATCTACAGACTCCATCTGGAACTTGTGACTTTGTCGGCAGGGGATTGTAAGTTGGTCTGACCCCTCTGCCCCTTTCCTTATCCTCACCTGTGGGTAGATGCCTATCAGCGCATCAGCTTTGCAATAGAGCTCCTCTTTCATGGAAATCATTATCATCTGGAACTGTTTTTGAGTCTGCTCTTTGATGTAGCTTGAAACCTGGGAGGAAATAAAAAGCACACACTTCATGGCAAGGCAGGCCTGTTTCTGAGCCTTGGGGATGGGGAGTCTGCATGTCTGTGAGTCTGCCCTTTTTAGGTGACAAGGCACTCACTTGCTTTTCTGGTAACCCAGTAAGTCCACTTCAATTGCAGAAGCAAAACTAGCTCAGAATCTAAAATAACAGGTTAGTAAAACATACAAACCTCATTAAACCTATGATCTAAAACTTTAAGAATATTTTAAAGAATAAAGCTCTAACTTGATCATATATATGAATATTCAGTCAGCTTTAATAACAAAACAAAAACTACCGCTCAGATATTTTATGAGGGTAAAGAAGGGCTGGTATTTAAACGTAAACTTCCTATTTTGCCAACTCAAAGCCTGAAGATGGGAAAAAATGTAGCAATTACATATGTATTCACAATCTGTAATAACGTCCGTCGGGTAGAGGTGAACTCGTGGCTCCTTCAGGAAGGTCAGTTTCAAGGAATGAGACTAACAACAAAATAGACTCTGGACAGAAGTGGGTCTGGGTGAACAAACTCTATTCAGAACTTGGAAAATGATGAAGAACTTACACACAAACCACAGTTTAACAAGACCCTTGCCAACTCTCTGGATCTCTGAGGGCCTACAATGAGTCTTTTCCACGTGTATTGGTCCTGACTGCACCCAGGATACTAAGGACACAAGCTTTGGGCACAGGCACACAGCCTCAGGTGAGCACTGTCACCAGCTGAGGCAGATGGTGATGGGGAACCTGCTTTTGGCTACGAGGCTGAGGTCACAGGCAGAAGGAGCTGGAGCATCAGAGGCCATGACAACCTCTGTGATGTGGGACTAAATAAGTCTTGGGGTGTTGACTGGAGTGGAGGAGACAGGACTTCACAGCTGCTCAGACTGCACAGCTGTGCACATTAAGTACACCAAGGAGTGTCGGGAACATCAGTCTCAAAAGGAAACTGAAAGTTGGGAGGTTTTAATACAGGATGGGTGTCAACAGAAAAGCATCTTAACACCAGGACCTAGAGATGCCACTAATACATCTCCATTTTGCTAGAACGTACAGATAGTTTAAATGCCACTGAGAAGAGGCAGCCCACAAAGACAGGTCCCACCCCCTGCAACACACACACACACACAATATGGGACACAAAGTGCCCAAATTAAGCTCCTAGGGGTGGAGTCTCCAAAATGAGCCAGACCAGGGGCCATTAGCTGGGGCAGAGTGGCCACATTCAAGGTAAATCTGTTTCCTTTGTTCCTTTCCCTTCCCCCAGTCTCCCCCAATAGACTGGCTTGTGCCTGTCCTCAGGGCTCAGTGGTCTAGGCATTGGTTGGTTTCCTAGGTTTGGGGGTGTGGGGTTGGCCTGCTGCTCTTAATGCTTGCTGAGGCGTTCACAGGCAGGGTCCTAGAGCGAGTGCGGTGAGGTGAACACAACTTGGGAAGTGCAAGAGGCACATGCGAGGCACAAGCAGGCGCCTGGGCTACCCCTGAGTCCCCTGACTGGCCCGGCCTTTCATGTGAGACTCAGCAGAGTAAGAAATCAGGTCAGCTTCAGACTCAGAACCTGCCATGGTGGCACTCCGAGAGTGAATCTCTCAGGGGAGGGCTCACCAGCCAAGCTCCCAAGACTGTGGTATAAACCAGGTGCCAACTTACAAACGAAGGAAGAGAGAGATGTCAGCAGGATGAGAGCAGCCCCCTGTAAGCAGCTGTAAATGCAAAGCCCAGTCACCTCCGGAAGGTGCATGTGCCTGGAATCAGAACCAGGCGTCTAAGTCATCCATCTCCACAGAAGGATGGCTCTGGTGGCGGCACCATGACAGGGAATCGGCAGGCCAAAGCGTGCCCTCCCCTGGGCAGTGATGGGCACTGCTGGTCTTTGCCTCAGCCAGGCTTCATGGCTGACCCCATGGTGTCAAAAAATCACCTGCCACAATGTGTGCCTGAGCGCCTGTCTCCTGAAGGTGGCTGTACATCTGTGTTGAGCTTTAAGGCTGACTGTAAGTTGAACTCAGGAGTTACATTGCTTAGTTCCCTCATTGTCTCGAATACTGAAAACAAGATTGTGCACAACTGGGTAGATTTTAATGAAGTGGAGGAGGCAGCAAGCTGAACTTTAATTCCTTTGGAATTTTACTTAGAGATGTTATTGGACTTGACTATAAACAGCTAATTTTGGTCCTGTTTGCCACGGGCCCCCATTCACAAGGCCTCAGTATCTAGGTTTGAGGGGAAGCAGGTCACCCAGCCACAGTGCCGTGGACCCAGCACAGTGATCCTCGCTAGGCTGCGTCTCTGTTCCCCAGCTCGCTGAGCATGTCCTCAACATTGAAACTACTCCCCTGAACCATCCTATTTTCAGATAGTTAACAGATCTGATTTTTAATCAGCAATTACCAGACTCTGTTCAGGGTAAACTACCTTCTGACAAGAACACAATCCTTGAATGTAGACATTCTACTTGAAATTAAAAGCAAGAAGAAACTTACATTGCCGATGTTAGTATTGTCCAGGGCCGCATCCACTTCATCCAAAACAAAGAACGGAGCAGGCCGAAAACTAGAAAAAAATTACAATTAAGTAAGTTACAGCTTTCTATGTGTTTAGCAAAGAGGATTAACTGTTCAGAATAAATAAGATCCATCTTTTGGTCTAGGTCGCCAGTGGCCACGTTGTGGTTAAGTGTGATGCTCAGCTCTCAGTCTGCAGCCCCCGTGACCCGCTGCAGAGGCTGGGTGGTGGCCCTGCCGGTTCCTCTGACCCCAGGGGTGACACAGTCTGCTCGCCTGCCTCATCCCACCCTGTCCCTGTCCCGTCTGCCAGTTCCTCCTCACTGATGTTGAACACTGCCCAGCACCTAGGGCTTGGTGCTTAGAGCACGCCTCTAATGAGCTCCCTTGGTGATCCCACCTGATGTCAGGGTTTTACACACCATCCATATTTTGATGGCTCCCATACTTCTATTGATAGTTCTGACTAAACTCCCAATAGCTTACTCAGTGGTATCCACCTGGGTGTCTAATAAATAGCTCAAACTCATCGCAAACCAAACTCCCTATCTGTCCCTCCAAACCTGGGCCCTCCCGTGGTCTCCAGTTCAGTTAATGGCAGCTGTTGTTACTTTAGCTGATGAGGCCAACACCCACAGCCTTGGCCTGGACTCCTCCTTGTCCCATGCTTGTCTGCTCGATCTGCACTCGCCCTGGTCCAACTCACCATCTTTCACCTTGATGTCTACAGTAGTGTCCTAACTGCTGCATACAGTCTATTCTCTACAGGTGCCAGGCTCACTCTGGCCTTAGGACCTTTGCACTCGCTGTCCCTGTCTAGAACACTCCACATGACTTTCTCCCCTAATTCCTTCAGATCTTTGGTCACAGTTACTTTCTCAAATAGGCCTTCCTGGACCATTCTAATACTGCACACCCTTCCCCGATACTATCTCCACTCCCTGCTTTTATTTTTTTCTCTGAAAATGTAGTCATTTCCTAATGTATTAGAGGCTTAGCCTACTAATGGGCCTTATCATCTGTCTTCCCTGCTAAAATGAAGTATATTGAGTCAGGCATTTTGTTCTGCTCACTGCTCTTCCCCAATGCCTATACCACCACTTGACACACAGTAAATATTTAATAATATGTTGAATAAATGGATGGGGGTGACCCACAGTAATATTCTTACTCTGCTAAGATTTACTCAGCACAGGCTCACGCTTAGACTCCTGCCTGCTGCTTTTCCCACAGCGCCCTGCATTCATGGTATTCCCTTTGCCTTTCCTGTAATGCCATATTCCTGTTCCTTCTTGAGATCAGTGAGAAACAGTTGACCTTTTGTGTTGATCTTCCTGATGGGGAAAATGGACAGCAGCATCTAAAGTGACAACGTTCATCTAATGCTTTGAATGTTGAAAGTCAACTGCCTTAATTTCAGCTAACTTTCTCCTGATTTATTTTAGAAACAGTGCCACCATTATTGGTGAAAATGAGGTTAAAGTTTTTCAGAAGAAACCTTGTTAAAATTCTTTACTAAGTAGAAGCTCTCTGAATATGGACTAGGGACACTGGGTATTTTGGTTTTATTTTAGGTTTGTTTTTACTGTTTTTGGCAATTTTGATGTCATACTGGCCATTCCAAACATTTCTTTCTTTTCTATAAAGCTGGAATTTTAGTAGCTACTGATAATAACCGAAATTGAATAAAAACCTGTTAAAAGACTGAATTCTCTCTTAGATTTGCTGTCTGAATTGTTACAGACCTAGAACATAACGTGAATTGTCTGGCTGAAGAAAATAGTGTTGTATCACGTATGGTAAATATGACTAAAGAGAAGGAATGAATAGATCATCTGTAGGAAGGTCATTTGGTTTCTGCCCTGATGTAAGTCAGATAGCTCATGGTGACGTTACCTGTGCACCGCGAACAGGAGAGCCAAAGCTGCCACACACCTTTCTCCCCCTGACAGACTGTCCATTGGCATGAACTGTTTGTATGGAGCCACACAAGTATAGCTAATTCCCGCCAAGTAAGGCTCTTCTGGGTTCTCCATAGTAAGAAATGCCTAAAACACACGTTTTTATTTAGCAATAGTAGAAAAGCAACTAGCAAACTTCAACTTGAAATTGCAACAGAGTTCAAGTGCAAAATATTCTGTTGTTAGGTTTTCCTATATTTTTATGGCAAAATACCAAAGCCTGTAAGTAATGCACTTACCTCTACATGTAGTTAGAGACAACTAGGTTGTTTGGATGGGGAGTAGAGGGAAAACATTCTAACACCCATAAAGGATCAGGCCTTCCCACCAGGCTGCCATTCAAACCTCAGCAGCAGGTGCTGCGGTCTTGAAAAAAACAGTCCTCATCCATCCACTCATTGGTCTGTTCAACTATGGGCCAGGCACTGTAAACAGATGAATCCTGCCCTCAAGGAGTTAATGGGTTTATTTGAGTCTTACTACTTTACTGAAAATAAATTATTTTTGGTTGCAATTTTAAATATCTGATCCAGAATCACCTCTTTCATGAAGGAACACTAGGAGAAAGAGGCAAGTGCAGACACATCAGACCTGATCTTCCTTGTTGGTCCACGTTCGGTCCCACAGCACTTCGATGGATACTGACAATGGCCTAGCAGTGGTTTACGGCAGAGATACCTTCGTTACGGTACACGGATCCGGGGGTGAATCCTTAACTTGGGTCCCACCCTCTCCTTTGTTACTCTGACTGACTCCCCAGGCCCCGGCTCAACCATTTCCCGAGATCCTCTACATTTCCCCACCTTTATTACAGAGAACATTGGCAGTTCTATAAATCAAATTAGTATCAGACAACAGAATCCAGAACTGAAGAGAACTTGGAAACCAAGTGACTTAACTTCCATTTTTCAGGTGGAGAAATGGGCTTAGAGAGACTTGGATTTGCCCTGGCTGGACAGTGGTAGAGTGAGTAGGCTCCAGAGCACAGACCATCATAAGGAATCTTCCTGAGCCTACTTTGCCCTGTAAGTGGGTCACTCAAATAATGTGGTGGATATTTCCCCCAGGAAGAAAACACCGCCAATAACACAAAGTCCCACTAATGTATGGGGGTGAAAAATACATACTTGAGCACTGTTGTCTCCGCAGAGCTTCTTGTAGATTTGATCAACTGAGACTGAGATGTACTCAAAACACTGGCTGAAAAGATCGTATCTCCTTTTTTTCACCTGTTCAAACTCTTGCCTAAGCATGCTGGCTTCCTTTCTGCTCGCTTTCAAAGCTAAGAGAAAATCAATGTTCTTTATTTTGGAGATCATCGAGGAGCTGACTTTTCTTATTTCAACTTTAAAGCATAAATATTTTTTTAAACTGGATTTTGAGTTTGGTTGGCTTGAGTAAAATCTACTTTCAAAATACCTCAATTATTAATTCTAAGGATATGGCTCTTAGAGTTGAGCCCTTTTCCCAGGAGGGTGATTTTAAATGATGACAAGCTCTGGAAGAGTATCTAATATGCCTATTACACTGGTAAGAAAAATACATTGACCTGCTCTAAAATAGGCATACACCCGTTTCTAAATTAAAATGGAACACTTTTCAAAAAGGAAGCAATTAGTGATTCAGTATTAAAAGTACACATCAGTATATATGACATGAAAATATATTTATAGTAAAAACAAAGATGCAATCTAGGGGGACTCGGTAAGTGCTACATAAATCAAAACCCGTGACACCCGTGAGTATGACCCTGCGGGCACCTGAAGCCCAGGCTCACCGTGTGCGGCCTCCTGATACTTGTCGCTGGCAGCCCTCAGGCTCTCCGGGGCTCTCAGGTTGGGAGCCGCCGACTTCAACAGCACGTCTTCTTGGGAGGCCACTTGTTGCAGCAGGAGTCTAAGGTGGGCCTCGACCTCTTCATCAGACTGGAGAGCCTGTCATTGGCAGGGAACGGCAGCAGTGAGCGTGCCTCTTAGGCCCTCAGTGCTAAGGCAGTTAGGCACAGGACCCTGCCTTGCTCTGTCCGCCTTCCCTCACAGCCTGACCTGAAATGCAGGCGGGCGGCCCTATGCATAGTAGCATCCTGGCCTGGTGCTCTTCCATGGCTCTAGTGTTACAGATGCTGTTCTGTATGCTGCACTACTTCTTCATCTGGCTAAAAAGCAACAATTGCTATTTCACCTTAATCTACTCATTCATTAACACATATCGACCATTTACTATGTATTAGACACTGAGGATTCGATGATGAGGGCTGTTCGGTCGTCGCCCTCAAAGAGCTCAGGGGGAAGTGAGACTCACGCGTTTTACAACAGTGAAAATGCTCACAATGGCAAGCATAGTACTATGAGGCAGCGAGAAGGGACCAACCCATCTGGAGGCGGTAACACTTAGGCTGAAACCTGATGATGAATAAAACTAACCAGAGGGAGGAGGGGAAGGAAGGCAGTAAGTGGTATGGGCATGACCTTCCAGAAAAACTTCCTTCCTCACCCAGAGGGGTTGATAAAGGTGATATTTTAGTTCATTGGTAAGAGAATTATTCGAAAAATGTTAGTAAACTGGTTAACTTCGGTACCTTTTTAAAAACAAATTAACTCACAGCATATACTAAATTTCAGCTGAACAATACAGGTGAATGAGGACAAAACCACAAACAGAATATAAGTATTTACTTATATAATGAGGTGGGGAGGGACTTTCTAAATCTGAAAGCACTAAACAGACTATAGAAAAGCCAAAGCTACTTTCAGAGGGCCTAAAGGTACCACAGATGCAAAGAGCCTCGGAAACCTAACAAAATACACATGAAAAGATGTGGACATTGCTACTTGGTGTCCGTTCTTTGTATCCCCCTTCCTAACAGCCCATGTTTGACTATTTATCTCTCATGGGTCCCATGTACCTTGGTCTAAGGCTAAGTCCACCCCACCCGCAACAGGGACCAGTGAGGAATGAACATGTGACCCAGTTCAGGTCACTGTGATGAGGGGACAGCTGCTGGAGCTTTGTAGGAAAAGCCTTGCTTCAATCTTCAGAACGGCACCATGCACTGCAAAAAGCAGCCTTTTCTCTGGAGGGTCATGGGGCTAGAAAGCCAAGGATGGCTACAGTGTGGCCCCTGAAAAGAGCAGCCTCAGGACCAAGTCAAAACACAATGAAATATGCGCTGTAGGATCCTTGAGAAACAGCCAGAGCTGCCAGCTCAGAGACCAGGAAGCTGCACCGAGGTCTGTGCTCTGTGGCTGGGAAGCGTTTGTCGCCATGGACAGCACCGCTTGGGACGCTGACAAGGCACATCCCGGATGCTGGAGTATGCTGACTGCTTCTGCCTACTGCAGGACTTCTCAAATAATTTAATATTCATTGTGAATCACCAAGAAGAGGACAGCCTTCAAAAAACAGGGACCATAGTAGACATCTCATGGGACTAGCGTTCTCCTGAACACTCTGTGAGAGAGGCTGATACAAACACCTGAAAGGTAACCTATTTATACTATTTATTCAGAAATCATTAGGACATCTACTATTTCTCCCTAAACTTATGTTCTATGGTCTAGACATTATTTTGAAGTATAGCAGTCTCCTTTGATCAGCGGGCCATACGTTCCAAGACCCCTAGTGGGGGCCTGAAACTGCAGGTGGTGGTGAACGCTATAGATAATATGCTCTGTCCTATACATACAGACCTATGGCACACTGAGAGATTAACATTAAGTAATAATAAAGTAAAACTTATAGTAATGCACTTGAAATTATGTGAATGTGGTCTCTCTCAAAATATCTCACTGTGCTGTACTCACCCTTGTGATGATGTGAGATGGTAAAATGCCTCTCTGAAGAAAGAGAGTGAGGGGAGTGACACTGGCATCATGATGCAGTGTGGGGCTAGTACTGCCCTGACACTAGTCAGAGGAGGATCACCTGCTTCTGGACTGCGGTTCACTGCGGGCAACTGAAACCTTGGAAAGCAAACCCACAAATAACGAGGAACTACTGTCTTTAAATATTCAACATTACCATGAGTTAGTCAGTTACCTTCAAATCCTTCCTTAGAGAGCTGTAGTCCACCTCGATGGCTTCTTCTTTTTCATATATATCCATTGTTGAATCGGTACTTCCTGCTTCAGTTCCCAGCTGAAAAACATAGGAAGCCTGTCTGGTTACCTGCAGTAGCGAGCTCTACTCATCTGTCTGCTCCATGTCATCTGGTTGTTTGCCATCATACTCAGATTAAAAGTTAAAATACTTACAGTGGCCTGCAAGGCCATGATGATTGGGCCCCAGGTCTGGCCCCCCGTGCTCACTCCGCTCCAAGCACACTGGCCTCCTGGAGCAGAGCAGGCATACGTCCACCTCAGGACAGACCGCTGCCTGCTGCCCGGGCAGCCTTCTCCTCCATGTCTGCACTGCTTCCTCTCTGCTTACTGGCTGCTTCTCTCAGGCTGCCCATGGCCTCTCCATCTAAGCCTGCAAACTACTCTCCCCCAGTACTCTTTATTCCCTTTCAAGCATTTTTTCTCTAGCTTGTGTCACCAACAAACACATAAATATTTTGTTTACCATTTTGTTTGTGTGCCTATCTCTCCCCCACTAGAATGTGAAGGAAAGGATTTCTGGCAGCTATATTCATTGCTGTATTCTGGTGCCTAGTGTCCTGACAACATACAGTTGACCCTTGAACAACATGGCTTTGAACTATGAAGGTCCACTTACACATGCATTTTTTCAATAAGTATATTGAAAACATTTTTGGAGATCTGCAACAATTTGAAAAAACATTTTGTTTTCTCTAGCTTATTTTGTTGTAAGAATATAGTATATAGTACATATAACATACAAAATATGTGTTAATTGACTATGTTATTGGTAAGCCTTCTGGTTAACAGGTTACCAGTAGTTATATCTCTGGGGAGTCAAAAGTTGTATGTGGATTTTCGACTGTGCAGGAGTGAGTGTCCCTAAACCCCAGGTTGTACAGGAGTCACCTGTATTTCAATTTCAATATATATCACTCTCTGAACAAAGGAAGGAAGAGCAAAGAAGGAACAAATAAATGAGTACTTACTGAGCTGTAGTCTGGGCATAAGTGTAATGCTGATACCGAAAACCAAGGTTCACAGATTAAGAGAGGAAAAAACCCTGTGTCACTCACTCATTTCTAGATATTCTCAGCTAAAACAAACTCAATGAAACTGTTTTTGGAATTTACATATGTTGTTGAAACAGTTCACATATAAGTTGAGCCTGAATACAAAATGTAACGCTGAATCCCTGACTCTCCTGATTCCTGTTTATGTGATTCGCCATTATACTCCATGTTACACTTTGAGATGAGTCACCCGGTGCCTTGTGTGGTCAGTGGGCCCCACCCGGGAGCCATGAGAAATGCACACTCTTCGGCAACAAGATCCCTGATGCTTCATTTGCACAGTATGATTCAAGAACTAGATCTGGTATAGTCTTCCTCACTTTGTAAGAATCTTCTACAAGAACACTGGCAGATGTAGGTAACTTACACTCTGTCTGAACACCTCCAGTGGAAGGGGAATCTCAGGTTCTACCTCCCAGTAAAACAACTACTCCTACAATTATTTTAAGATAATTATTTCTACCCATTAATCCTTGTTCAGCCCTCTGGAGAGAGATAATTTGTACCTAATGCCTTTCTATTTGGGACTTATAGACTATATTGCACAGCATCCCCACTACATGGCCACTCTGAGATGTTTGTATGACATTCTAATCCAGGAACTCACCACAAGAGGCCCTGCCGTCTTCACTGTAGAAAGTGCCCACAGCAGAAGAAATCTGACTGTGGCCTCTCCCCCCAACCTCAGTACCCTCCCCTGAGAACCAGAAAGATAAAGTGTGATTCTTTTTCTGTGACACACCTCCTTCCACTGGAAGAGAATGACCATGTTCCCAAGCCTTTTCTTCCCTGTATGACATGGACTGCATCTTTTAAAAAAGCATCATGCTTTGTTAAAAAATGAATGCAGCATTCCAGTGTGGCTTGGCCATCACAAAGAGGAGCAGAACGATCACTTTCTCCGTTTAGACGGTGGCTCAGTAGTAGTTCAGCTAAAGGTCTTACTACCTGCTTGGAGATACACCACCATGAATATGAAAGTTTTTCAAGCTAACTAAGAAGTAAGTAATTTCATATTCACGGTGGACATGACGGCAAGTAATTCTGAAGGTTCACTCACTCAAAGAGCAACAGAACCAAAGCAGGAGCAGCATGAATACGTGGCCGACAACATTCACTTAGACGTCAGCCATTGAAATAGCTTCTTCCTGTATTCTATAACAAACCTCTTCTAAAATCATTGCCTTTTAAACAGACTTTCTATTTCTTTTTGTAGTGGGCTTTGTTTTTCTGCTCCCATCTATTTCTGCTGCTAATAGACCCCTCCCCATTCCCTCTCTCTGCACCCATAGAGTAGACACAGGACCCAGGATAAGCCATCAGAGTTCTTCCCCAGAATTTTCCTAACACAGAGACCAGAGGGGAGTTCTCTTTCCCCTCTGGTCAAAGCTAGTGGTTACACAGCTGTAGCCTTGTGGGGAAAAAGCTGATTGCAGAGAATAAAGGCAGTATATACTGGGCCAGAAAGACTTCTTGGTGGTCAAATTCCTGGACTGGGTCATGCATGAGACAACCTCCGTTCCAGTCCTATCCCTTTACCCCTTTTTTCCTCCCCCTTTAAAGCCACGTGAGTTGCATTCATGTCACTTGTGGCCAGGTAAGGTTTTCTCCTTTCCTTGTCTCCTCTGTGGAATGTGATCTCTGCTGAAACAGCGAAAAGAAGACAGACTTTTTGAGTATAATATCACAGCAGAATTATGCCATGAGACACGGTCAATACTGGCAAGAGAAAAATTGTTTTATAGATGCTTTGTTCTGAAGAGTGAAGGCCTCTCTGGAGTAGAAAAATGGATAGAACTGAATGGTCTGGGGGCAGAGCAGAAAGGGGATAAGGGATGTGGATGGGAGACCACATGATAAAGACTCACATATTCAGTAAAAACTCAGAGATGACTCGAGAGGCACAACAATTATTTTCCGCATCCTCCGGATTAGCTAATAGTAACATATCCTTTCTCAACTGTACAGTTGTGCCTTCCTAACATAAGAAACAGAACTAAACCTAAGGGTACTGTGCAACACAGGTGCAGTGCAAAAGAGAGAAAAGACAGACAGATAAATGTCTGCCATTAGTGCCCTCAGTTTTATCTTCTGGCTCTTTGGGGCTCCATTCTTGCCTCACCACCTGGGCAGGCTCAGTGACGCTGTTTATTCTCGAATCACCTGAGGAGCTGATGAAGGTGCAGAGCAAGACCACCCTTTACAGACATGGACGATGTGGCCATGTGCAGGGCCTGCCAATGCCAGGTGGCCACTTGCCTGCCCTGCCCTGTGGCTAACGCCACCTCCCCAAGATGTCCTTAAGTCCAACAGCTTTAATTCTCTGATTTCTCTTAGGTATCTAATGTAGATTAAAACAACTGGCCTATCCTGTGGCTTTCCTGCGGAGCTAAAAGGATATGGACCAGCAAGAGAAATGAGGGGACGGCACGAAAGGCCCAATCCTCCGGAAGGATGACCTTTTGGCCCTTCCTTCCTCCTAGGAGAAGATGTCGTCTCTGCCCCCAAAGGGGCTTGAGAACAAGAGGAAGAAGCTGCAGAGCTGGGTTTCACTGAGCCGCCAAAGGGCTTTACATTAACTTCTACACAACTACATTTATTTAAGAAAATCACTTGCTTGAATACCTCCACTTCAGTGATGTCATCCAACGACCCCAATAAAAGAAGTATTTCGATGTCTTGAACTTTGCAAGCAAGCAACATATTATGCTTCTGTAGCCGTTTCTGTTCGAGAGAAGTTTGAATGATTACAACTTCTTCTTGGCATTTTCTCACTTCCCTGTAAATACAGATATGAAAAAGTGATTATATTCTACTCATTATGTAAAGTTGCACCAAAGAAGGAAAATATGTGTTATAAACTTACATAAAAATATGATTTCCTCTGAGTGCTCTAAGTTCTAGAATTATCGCATTGGTAACTTATAATTTAAAAGTTAACACTCCTGAGAAAGGCCATAAATATAATTAGTCAATCCAAGGGAACATTCTTCAATAATAAATGTTACTACTTTAATCAGGCTAGCAACAATACAGTGCTTTCCTAGTTAATTTTTAAGTCTATAATTTTTCAAGCTGCATTTCTCCCTCAGAAAAGCTCTACATTTTAGAATCCCAAACCAAGAGAAATAGTCTCTTAGTAATTACACCATCACTAATGTAATGCTTTCTAGCTTAAGAGAGGGGTCTTTTTACCAGTTTAAACCATGTGGGATTTTTAAGAGAACCTAGAAACAGGAGCAAGAGAATAAAATAAGAACTAGGATTTTCAAGAATATGATGACAAAGATGTAGTTCTGTTTAAACTAAATACAAGGGTTAAAAAAAGAGTAAATGAAATTTAATTCCACATAAAAATATTAGACAAAGACTTTCTGGCTATATCTTGAAACACTGAAAGTCTCTGAAAGTCAGGGAAGTTGTGAAATGCAAAGAAGTTGAGCAAAACCAGCACGTTTTACCTGCTCCCTTACGGCCGTGTCGGTCATATGAGAACGCCGGGGTCACTGTTGTGCAACAGCCAGCTGGCTCAGGCGTTACCATCACCGCGACGGCGCACACACTTACTGTGTGCCAGGCACGGCACTCAATGCCATACAAAGTCATTTAATCCTTACAACTGCTCTGTGACGTAGGCACTATTATTATCCCATTTTACTGATGAGGAAATGAAGGCCTACATGTCAGTAGCAGAGCTGAGCTATGAAACTAGGAAGTTTGGCACCAGAACCTACCCCTCATCCGCTATAAACAGACCAGAGGGAGGCTGTAGACAGGAAGATACCAGTGTTAAGAGGGACTTAGCGTAGGGGACTCTTTATACAGCCCATGTTTTCATCTGTCAAAAGAACTATTCACTCTACAACTAACCACCGATTGGCCTGGCCCCAAGTTAGAATGCTTGAAAGGTGTGATATGGGATCAAAAGCAACAAAGGATACACATTCAAATAACAAACCTACCTATAATAAATTTCAAATTGCTGATAAACATGTTTGGAAAACTCTGGTTATGGTTCAGTTTTTAATTACCTATCAACAGCCAAAAACTTCTTGTGTTCCTCTTCAATTTGAGCTTGGACTTTCTCAACGTTGGAATTCTGAGTGACAAATATGTCCTTAAGTTGCTGCTGCTTTGCCGTAAGTTCATCGACAACTTGCAGACAATTTTCTTCAGCCTGGAGATGATCCATAATCTTTTCCATTAATATGGTCAGTAGATATCTTAATCACTAAAACCAAACCAGTCCCTCTAGATAAACCCGAGTGCTGTGTGAGCCATCACAGGATGTGATCCACTCTCGTTCCGCACTTCTTGGAACAGAGATCCCGCCTGTCTTTGTCCTGCGCTGTGGACACATTCCCCAGCTGGCTGCCGTCTGCCTTCTGCCCCCACTGTTGAATGAAAACGTTCTTGCTACCAAAACCTCTTAGAAATTAAACAGACATTTTTCAGACTTTATCTTTTGACAACCTTCCTCACTTCTTCCTGCAAAGCAGGGGCTTCTCTGATACCTCCCCTTCTGGCCCTCTTCATAAGCTATGTGACCACTCCTTTCACAGTTCATCCTTGCCCACCTCTCTGGGAGTCAACCATTCACCTAGGGTTTCAATTGTCTCCCAAAAACCAGCCTATACTTCTCCCCTATCTCTGTACTGTGTAACTACTGGCTGGAAATTGCCATCTATGTATGTCACATAGGCAACTCAAACTCCACAGGTCCAGAATATTCTCTCCTTAACCTGCTCCACCTATCCACTGATCACCCGAGTTAAAACTCAGGAGTCACCCACAGCATCCGCCCTTGCTCTTTTCTCCCACTTCAACACGTGGTAATTCATGAAACTGTTGATTTTACTTCAAGTATTTCTAAAGTCTGCCACACTATTAGGACACTTCAGGAGATCAATAAATATTTATTCAATGAAGGGAAGTCATCGTTTCCATGGTGAGGCACTCAGCCACCATAATTAATTACCTTCTTTAGGTCATCAATTTCTTCTCTGCCTTTCTGGATAGTTTCTTTTAACGTGTTGATTTTATTCAGTTTCTTCCTGAGCTGATTGCGACTATATTCAAGTTGAATATTAAGCCGAGTTTTTTGTTTCTCAAATTCTAATCTAGTATAAAAAAGTCAAGCATTACAAGTGGTAAACAGAGTCCTTAAATTCTTTTTTTTTTTTTGCTGTTTATTATGGGAAATTTCAAACAAATGCAAAAGTAGAAGGAATACTAAAATGAATTCCCCTGTCACCCAACTTCAATCATTATCTATTCACGGTGACTTTCGTTTTGTCTGTGACCCTCCTCCTCACTCCTCCGACCACTGGAGTATCCAAAGCACATTCCAGGTGGCACATCATTTCATCTGTAAATATTTTAGTATGTGTCACTGAAAGTGAAGTGACTTTTGATACATAAGTATAACTACTGTAGATAGAAATGATAATTCCTTAATGTCAGATTTGCTATCAATGCCAAATTTCCTGAGTCTTATTAATTTAAAAAAAACTGGTTTGTTTGAATCAAGATCCATGTACTATATATGAATGTTTCTTAAATCTTTTACAACCTGTATGTTCCATCCCCTCTTTAAATTACTATTTATGTGGTTTTCTTATTTACTTAATCTTTTTTTTAAAAAAAGCTGTTCTTCCCAAACTCCAAACTCAGGAATTTAAGAGCATGTTCCTTCCTGATGCTCTTTCCTACCTTGCCAGCGTGATAAACTCCTCCTCAAGAATTCCAGCATCGACTGTAGCTTACCCTTTCCATTTCTCTCCCTCATGACTCATTCGTTCAAGAAACATTTTTAAGCACTGATTATATCAGATAGTATGTTAGATACTACTAATACAACAAAACAACAGTAATGATAAAAAAAGAGTAATGTTTAATGAAAGGTCACTCTCTGCCAGACACTTATAAATGCTTTTAAATGAATTGGCTCACTGAAGCTGCGGGACTCTCTGAGGGTAGGTAACACTACTAACTCTATTTAACGGATGTGGAGATGGAGCCCAGGAGTGAAGCATCTTGTCTAAGGCCACTCACTTAGGCAGTGGTGGAGCAACACGTGACACACTCAGGCAGTCCCCGCTCTTCACCACTAACCACACTGCCTGCAGGAATGTTTAAACAAACCCTTGGAGGATTTATTTCTGTTGCAAGAGGCAGACTACAGGCTATGCACAAGTGAAATGGTTTGTCACTTGGCTCAGGACACCATACTATTCCTGTCCTCTCACTGGCTGCTCCTTAGATCCTTCTCAGCTCAACTTGTTAACATCACCTGGGATCTTTTTTCTACCCACATTCTATCTGTCGGGGATCTTATCCAGGCACTTGACTTTAAGTACCATCTGTATACTGATAACCCCCAAATGTATACTTCCAGCCTGGACCTCTCCCATGAACTCCTAACTCGTGTGTTCAGTTGCCTACTCTTCATCTCCAAGTGGATGTCAGTGGCATCCTAGGATACATAATGGATAAGGTAGTAGAAGTAATAAGAGGGTTTAGCAAAGTTATGAGGTTAGCTCAATCTAAAATTTGATAGCGTTTTCTACATCAGTAGAAGCCAACTAGAAAAGTATCACAAATACAGATGCTATTCACAAAAGAAAAAAAACTACAAAATATCTGGAATTAACTAAGAACACATAAGATCTCAATGGAAAAAACTTTAAAATTCTAATAAAAGATATAGATGACCAGAATAATGAAGAGACATTCTATGCTCTTAGATTAGAGGGCTCAGTATTTTGAAGATGTTCCCCCCAAATAAGCATATAAATCCAATGCAGTCTCCATCAGAATTCCAGCTGGGTTTTTATGAGACGCTCAGTGAGTAGTGACAGGCAGAATTCCTTAGAAATAAAATCTATTCAGGAAGGAATATGACAGGGATAAAAAGGAGCATTTTATAATGATAGGGATTAACTCAGCAAAAAGACATTAACAATCCCAGATATTTATGCACCTAATCACAAGACTTTAAGATACAAGAAGTAAAAACTGACAGAATTAGATGAAGAAATTGACAGATCCAAAAGCATACGGCTGACTCTTGAACAGCGGAGGGGTTAGGGCACAGACTATCTGTGCAGTTGAACATCTACATATAAATTTTGACTCCCCCAAAACTTAACTACTAATAGTCTACTGTCGATCAGAAGCCTTACCAATAACATCAAGTCAATTAACACATTTTACACTATATGTATAATACATTGTATTCATAAAGTTAGCTAGAGAAAAATGTTTTTTCATATTGTTGCAGATCTCCAAAAATGTTTCCAGTATGCTTCTTTTTAAAAATGCACATACAAGTGGACCCACACAGTTGAAACCCATCTTGTTCAAGGGTCTGTCGCACTTGGAGACTTCAACACTCCTCTTTTAGTGACTGTTAGAACAACTAGACAGATAATCAGTAAGTACATTTTTAAAAAATTTCTATACACTTGCATTTTATCAATCTTTTCTTTCCTGGCTTTGGGGGTTCTGTCATACTGAAAGGCCTTTCCTAATCTGAGATTATTTTTTTAATTTTCTTATGACTTATTCTAGTATTTTTATGCCTTCATCTTATTTATATTAAATCTTGGATTCAGCTGGAATTATTCTGAGTCTAATGAATGAGACAGGGATTCAAGTAGGTTTTTTCCAGATTGCTAACACATGTATCCCAACACGATTTACTGAAAAGTGTATCTTTTCTCCAGTAATATGAAATGCCAGCTTTATATCAAATCAAATTTCCTTTATAGATCTGAATATATGTTTGGACTTTTGTGAGATAGTACCTCAAGATTTTAATTAATATAGCTTTATACTATGTCTTAAAATCTGGGAATTCTAGTCACTTCTCATTACCTTTTTCAGATTTTCCTTGTCTAGTTCTGAATGTGAACTATGGAATCCATTTATCTGATTTAAAAATATGTCTATATATGAACTAAGATATATTTACATTATAGATTAAATTAGAACCAATTTCTTTATAATATTGGGTCTTCCCGTGAAAGAACTAGTACCTTTCCTACTTATTCAAGTTTTCTCAGCCTTGCTTAAAGGTTTCTTTACATATTGTTTTCAGATTTACTAAGTTTATTTCTAAGTACTAAGTAGTTTACCTTTTTCTTCTTTAATTGGGGTATTTTCTCCCAATGTATTGTTTCCCTGGTAGTTTGTATATAGAACAGAAAGGCTATAAATTTTTTAATTGATTTTTCATTTAAAATTTCATATTAATATTTGTATCCACATTATTGAATTCTCTTTTTTGTTTCTAATAGTTTTCATTTATTCTTTAGGAATTTCTAGATACACGTCATATATAACCTGCAAAGAGTGAAAATTTTACTTCTTCCTTTCCAAATTGTTATACCTTATTTATATTTCTGTCTAACTTTAAGAACTCGTATCATCTTATTTTGTATATATAGGCTTTCTCTTAAAAACTATGGAATAAAAGAATTAGATCTCTTTTAGAGCAGTGATGATACTATTTTTTAATGACTTGAAATAAGGACCACCTGAGGCATAATTCCCTTAAGTTATGAATAACAGTTACATTTACAGATGTGTAAGTTGCTTACCAATACCTTCTAATAAAAATACCTTTTTTGATCAATTCCTTGTTGTTTAACATGTTTGTTCTCAAATTCACGAATATTTTCCACGCCAATTTCTTCACAGAAATGTTGGAAAATAGCATCTTCAACCTTTGAAAATTATTTCCAAAACAGATGGTTTAATAATCAATTTTAAGATATACAGACAATGCTTAAATCTAAGTTGTTCCCTCCAAGATTTTCCTTGATTAGGCCGAAAACGAATCCCCCAAAGCACTATTGTACTCTGAGGAGCTGGGCTTTCTCTTCATTTAACTTCATCATCCACGTCCATCTATTTCCAAACTTCCTATTCTAAAAACTAAACAAGAAAGCTCATAACTAGCCTTACTGTTTTGGCTTTATAAAGTATTTAACACAAGATTGGAAGTATTTCATTTCCATTAGCCACACCAAAATATAGCACTCTACACAAATAAAATATTCTTTTTACATGAGTAATACTAAAGAGTTGTAGGGAGCATCAAGCCAAGAGGACTAGGGCGCTCAGAGGGTCTGGAAAGGCTAGAGTAAGCCAGATCCGACAAAATAACATTTAACCTCAGGATTTTTAGAGCTCTGCATTTATGTACAATTATAGGACATGTTAAAACCCTTCAGACTTCGGCTGAATATGTTACATATGAATGTGGTATGATTGAAGCACTAGTAAGCTGAAATTTACATAAGCAGGGACTCTAACCCACAGAAAGTTACAGCTCTGTGTGTAGAGTCCCATGGTATTCCGACAGGTCAGATAGTGTCTTGACCTTATGTTCTGTTCCGGGCATTGACAAACAACACAGCACCCAGAGAATGGTTACCAGAACTGTCCTAAACCCATGATAAATGTAAATGACTAGGAATTAGGAGTATTTAACCTGGATAAGAGATAACTAAAGAGCAACATTAGCGTGGTTTCTTAAACGTGATAAAAGGCAGAACTAAAAGCAATGGGTGGAAGTATTGAGTGATGGTGTAAAACAACTTTCTAAGGATTACAGGTAAGCAACAGTGGAATGCTTAAAACAGAGAGTTCCTATCCCTTTATAAGCAGAGGCCAGAGGGCGAAATCTTTGTTGCCCCAGAGCCACTCACTGTGCCTGGCATATATAATACATGTTCAAGAAATAATTACTGAGTGAATAAGTAACTTTAAGGTTACTTATAACCGGGGTTAAGACAACCTGAATGACAAAATTCTTTCTTTCCTGGTGTGTAGGGCAGCAGGGAAAAGAAAGAGGCTGTATTTTTCCAGTGGGCTAGGAGGGGTTGGGGAGAAGAGTAACTATATACAGCATTGTCTCCTGAGATGGGCAACAGGAGTTCTCAGACACAAGGAAATTAATTTGGCAATTAAACTTAACAAGAATACATAACACCTATAAAACTTAGCACTTAGAAAAATTTCTTTCGCACATAGTCAAGAAACCCTAAATCTGGTATCTGTTCTGGAAGTATACTCCTCATGCCATTTAGTAGAAAATATATCATTCCTGACCTTATCTATCTTTCCTTGAAATTCTTCAAGTCTTTGTTGCCGTTCGATTCCTTCACTCAACGTAGTACATTGAGACTCAATATTTAGTAGTTCACTTTGTAGCTGAGATTGTTCCTAATTATAAGACAAGCAAAATTCTTTTTAACATGGCTTTTTTAGCTTTATGTAGTGAAGTCAAAAAACATGACAGGTATCTTTTCAAATAAGAAGGGAATCCATGAGATAAACTGAGGTAAAACTGTATAACAAGATTGACAACCATAAAAATAAAGTAACTAAAGGAATATAATTTCAATCATGGGTAAAGTGTAAAAATTACATGGTGCTATGTAAATATAATTACTGAAATTCTACATCCTGGTTCTAAGTTGCATCAAACTTTAAGTCTATTTTACCCGGTAAAAAGCAGGAAGCTGTTTCTTTTTAATCATATCTAGTTCACTTTGTGCATATTTGAGTTGTGTGTGAGTTCCTTGTGCTAGAGTCTGTATTTGTTTCAAATCTTCTTCTTTGCGAAGTGTCTTCATTAAACCCTGAAAAGGAAGAGAAATATGAGAACATTTTACCATAGAAAAGCACTTTCCCATGTCATAATTCACTGATTTTTGCATATACCACAGCCACAGTCCATCTTCCCTTCTTCTGATAAAAGACTGGGAAACTAGTACATAAGCCATCTGGTGTGCATCCTTAAATAACGAACACATTTCCTAACAGGAAACAGGCATGAAAAATGAAGAATGGGGAGTGTGTCCCATCCAAGGCATGTAAATGGCATAAATGGACTCATGTGACACATGGTCTTGCTTCTAGTGCATCTCTGTTTGCCTCATGCTTGCTTCTCCCTTCATGTACCCTGTTAACTCTCTAGTATATGTTGTGTAGTTTCACTCCAAGTCTTTTTACAAATACACGTGTATATTCACCTATATGTTGTTTTAATCTTGTCTTGCAAATTTAGAATCATATTGATCATACTTTCTGCCTCCTGCTTTTCTCAGTTATTCAAGAAAGTCAACTGATAAAAACTCTAAATTCATTCTTCTAATGGCTGCATATTATTCGTGTGACTGTACCAAAATTATTCAATTAGTCTCTTAATGATGGGCATTCCCTTTGTTCCCAAGTTTTTGCCACCACACACGATGCTGCAACAACATAGCAGTATATAAACCCTTAAGTATGAGTGCTTTACCTTCCATGCAATGGATTCCCCGGGGTGAGATCAGTGGGCCAAAGGTATTTGTTTTTAATTTAATAGCTGCTACCAATTGCTTTCCCAAAGGCTATAAGCATTCACATTTCTATAAATAATGTATGAGTATGTGTTTCTTTACATCTCTTAACAGCACACAAATTTTTCCAAGTCTTACAGATAGGTATGAAGTAATCTTCAATTAATTTGTATTCCCCCAAGTACTATATTCTGTAGTGAACATTTTTTCGTTTACTAGCCATATGGATTTTTTTTTCCTGTGAACTGCCTAATCATAGCCTTTGCCCAGATGTTACCATCATGTCTTTTTCATGTAAAGAGTTCTTTGATGGTATAGAACTTACAGTCTTCACTTTAAACTTAAAAAAAATGCTTACAATGGCTCTTATCCTCATTTGAAAAAAATTTTACATTCATGTTTTTAATCTATCTGGAGTTTACTTTTATGTCAAAATATGGGGCACAAAATTACTTTCTCTAGATGTGCCAATACCATTTATTAAATAATCTATCCTTTTCCTACCAAACTAAAACATTATCTTTGTCAAATATACAGGGACCGATTTCTGGAATTCCCCTTCTGTTTCATTTATCTATTTCTATGCCAATACTGTATCAACTTGATTACAATGGCTTTTCATAGTATTTTGTATGCTGGTAAGAGAAGTTCTACCTCATTCTCTTTTGTCATATGTTTTTTGACAAGTCTCAGAAAACTTTTCATTTGTAAGGATTAGGAGATAATTTATCAAATTAAAAAATCCTTGGTAATATTTTAATTAAAATTGCATTCAAGTTATGTATTAACTGGAGGACTTCTAACCCCAAAATATAGGACACCTTTCCTCTCAGTTGTTGTTTTATGTTGTCCTTCATGAAGATTGTTCTCTAAAAATAGTTACTGTGTCATTATATTTATTCCTATTGTGAGAATATTTTTCCATTTTTAGATGCTTTTTGATAGTACAGAGAAAAACTAGTTTTATTTATGTATCCCTCCCATCATCTTATTAAATCTAGTGGTTTTTAAACTATAATTTTATTATCAGCAAAATGTTAGTTTTTCTCTTCAGATTTATAAAAATTACTTCATTTTGTGCCCAACTGTACTTACTGTAATTTCCAAGACCACATTAAATAATAATGGTGATAACAGATATCTCTACTTCCTGATTTTTATTAAAAGTTTTAATGTTTCACCACTTAAGCCAATTATTTGTCAGTCTGGGGTAAGAACTATTTATTTAAATAACTTCCATTTACTCTTTTATTTAATACTTTGATTAGGACTAGCTGCTGAACTTTATCCAGTGCCTTTATATGTATGATCTTATCTTTTCCTGCCTTTAAATTGTTAATGTAATGTTGATTGATCACTTAATATTGAAACAATTTTGTATTCTTGGAGCAAATCCTATTCAGTCAGATGTATTTTTCTTCCCTATTTTACTGAATTCTCTACATTACATTTAACTTAGAAATTATCCATTTATATTTACAAGGGCAGTCTTTAGTTTTATTTTTTGAAGTATCTTTTCAGTATGATATTAAAGTTATATTAGCTTTAGAAAATAAACTGGGAAGTTTCCATATGTTTTTATGATCTGAAATGGCTTTTTTGTTAGAATCATATTGGATAGAACTCATCTGTAAAACCCATTTGGTCCCAGAATCTTTTAATTGTGGTAAATATGCATGACATAAAATCTACCATTTTTAAGCATAGAGTTCAGTATTGTTGAAGTACATTCACATTGTGCAAACCATCACCAGAACTCTTCATCTTACAAAACTGTTACTCTATACATGTTAACCAACTCCCAGTTCTCCTATTCCTCCCAGAGCCTGCCACCCACTATTCTACTTTCTGTTTCTATGGATATGACTCCTCTGGGGATCTCATATAAGCGAAATCACATAGTATTTGTCTTTTTGTGACTGGCTTATTTCATGCAACATAGTGTCTTCAAGGCTCATTGATTTTGTAGCACATGGAAGAATTTCCTCCCTTTTTAAGGCTAAACAATACTCCACTGGATGTATTTGTTTGTCCATTCATCCACTGATGGACACTTGGGTTGCTTCTATTTTTTTGCTACTGTGAGTAATGCTGTTACGAACATGGGTGTACAAGTATCTCTTCCAGACCACGCTTTCAATTCCTTGAGGTATATATCCAGAAGTAGAATTACTGCATCATATGGTAATTCTTTTTCAAGTTTTTTGAGTCATTACCATACTGTTTTCCATAGCTGACTCACTGTTTTACATTCCTGGAGTCCTTTTTCAATCATAGATTACTCAACAATGGCTTTAAAAAAATGCGGGTCTATTCTTCTCACACAAAGGCAGTTAAGATGCAGTTCCTCAACACTGGCATCTATCTTAGCACAACGGTTTTAATCCTCATGCTTGCTGTCTCTTAGTGCCAAGATTGCTGCTGTGTCTCCAGGCCTCTTGACTGTGTTCCAGTCAGAAAGAAAAAATGCAACATCAACACTTTTATTTGTATCTCCAAAATGGTAACATGGCCAACACTAGGTACAAGGAAACCTGGGAAATCAAATTGTTTTAGTTTGTTATGATCCTATAAAAGAAGCAAGCAAAGAAGGAAGAAGTTGTGGATGGGGATTGGTCCAGCCAACTATACCACTGTCTGCTACTCCCTAACTTTTCAAATGTCCTACTATTTTCTGGTCAATCTTGGTAATTTATATTTTCCTGAAGATCATCCATTTCTTACAGATCTTACATTTTTTCTAGTTATTTGATTGTAAAAGCCTCTTGACACTATTTTAATTTTCTTAATCTTGATCTGTATATGTTTGTTTCTAACTTTTATTCCCTTCACTAGAGTTGCAGTTTATCCATTTTATTAGTCTTTCAAAATAACCAGCTTTTAGATTCATTTGTCCCTTTCTATTTTGAATTGTTTTCTATTTAATTGATTTCAGCTTAAAAGAATTCCATCATAGTATTTTTCATGGTTATTCTAATTTCTTAGATAAATTCCTTTATATTTCATCTTTCTTCTTTAATAATGAAGATGTTTTCCTCTTGATGTAGTTTTTACTGTGTCCCAAAGACTTCCTATTCATCACTTTGGAGACACTATGTAATTTGCCTCTTGATTACTTCTGTGATCCCAAAAATATCTGTAATTCTTAATTTCTATTTGAACAAAGATTTCTTTTGGTCACTCTTTCTAATTTTATTAAATTATCATCAAAATGACTTATAACAATTTCTACTTTTAAAAAACCATTGAGGTTTCCATTTTGGACAAGCATTTGATCAGTTTTTATAAATGTTTCATGGATATTTCAAATATCTCAGTTATTGACTACTTATCATTATTCTACAAAGTTTCCATTTACTAACCACTCAATCCTCTTAACCCTACTATGCAGTAGATGTTGTTATTCTCCCCATTCTTTTGATGAGAAAACTAAAGCATCAAAGCATGTAAGTAGTCACAGTGCTAAGTGACAGAATCTAGATTTAAGCTTATTGGTTGTACTACTGATTTTTCTAACTTGTTATTTAATGTTTTAGTCTATGAGATCTGTCCAATTTTGAAAAAGGTATAGTGAAATGTTCCAAAATAATTTTTTATTAATTATTCTCGCTTTACATATTTAGGTTCTATGTGCTAAAAAACAGGCTTAAAATGGAGAGTTTGTCTTTTCTTAAATGATGTCCTTTTTTTTCAACTTATTCAATAAATATTTATTGAAACGTTACTATATGTGAGGATTTTTAACCTTAAAGTTCATACTGTCTGAAACTGTCACTCCTGGTTACTCTTTTGTTGCGTTTATCTGGTACTCATCCCACT
The DNA here is from genome assembly GCA_032199065.1 of Smutsia gigantea. NCBI lineage: Eukaryota > Metazoa > Chordata > Mammalia > Pholidota > Manidae > Smutsia > Smutsia gigantea. Next base: position 40,815 of record JAVSCE010015836.1, on the reverse strand, counting down.
TTTCAACATTCAATTTTAAGACGATTTCTTATAAATGACATTTAGCCAAGTTTTGTTTTTAATTTACATGCTTTATTTATTTATTTAAGGTATCACTGATATACAATCTTATGAAGGTTTCACATGAGCAACATTGTGGTTACTACATTCACCCGTATTATCAAGTCCCCCCCACGCCCCATTACAGTGACTGTCCATCAGCGTAGTAAGATGCTATAGAGTCACTACTTGTCTTCTCTGTGCTATCCCGTGACCCCCATACATTATGTGTGCTAATCGTAATACCCTTTAATTCCCTTCACTCTCCCTCCCCACCCCTTCCCACTGGTAACTGCTAGTCCCTTCTTAGAGTCTGAGTCTGCTGCTGTTCTGTTCCTTCAGTTTTGCTTTGTTGTTATACTCCACAAAAGAGTGAGATCATTTGGTACTTGTCTTTCTCTGCCTGGCTTATTTCACTGAGCATAATATACTCCAGTTCCATCCATGTTGTTGAAAATGGTAGGATTTGTTTTCTTCTTATGGCTGAATAATATTTCATTGTGTATATGTACCACCTCTTATCTATTCATCTACTGATGGACACTTAGGTTGCTTCCATATCTTGGCTATTGTAAATAGTGCTGTGATTAACATAGGGGTGTGTGTCTTTTTGAATCAGGGATCTTGCTTTCTTTGGGTAAATTCCTAGGAGTAGAATTCCTGGGTCAAATGGTATTTCTATTTTTAGTTTTTTGAGGAACCTCCATACTGCTTTCCACAATGGGTGAACTAATTTACATTCCCACCAACAGGGTAGGAGGGTTCCACTTTCTCTGAATCCTCACATTTGTTTTTCCTTGTCTTTTGGATGTTGGCCTTCCTAACTAGTGTGAGGTGATACCTCACTGTGGTTTTAATTTGCATTTCCCTTATAATTTGTGATGTGGAGCATCTTTTCATGTGTCTGTTGGCCATCTGAATTCCTTCTTTGGAGAAGTGTCTGTTCAGATACTCCACCCATTTTTTTAATTGGGTTATTTGCTTTTTGGGTGTTGAGGCATGTGAGCTCTTTATATATTTTGGATGTTAATCCCTTATCAGATATGTTGTTTATGAATATATTCTCCCATACTGTAGGGATGCCTTTTGTTCTGCTGATGATGTCCTTTGCTGTACGGAAATTTTTTAGTTTCATGTAGTCCTATGTATTTATTTTTGCCTTTGTTTCCCTTGCCCAAGGATATCTGTTCAAGAAAAAGTTGCTCATATTTATATTCAAGAGATTTTTGCCTGTGTTTTCTTCTAAGAGTTTTATGGTTTCATAACTTACATTTAGGTCTTTGATCCATTTCAAGTTTACTTTTGTGTATGGAGTTAGACGATAATCCAATTTCATTCTCTTATATGTAGCTGTCCAGTTTTGCCAACACCAGTTGTTGAAGAGGCTGTCATTTCCCCAGTGTATATCCATGGCTCCTTTATCGTATTTTAATTGGCTGTATATGTTTGGGTTTACATCAGCGCATTCTGTTCTGTTCCACTGATTTATGGGTCTGTTCTTGTGCCGGTACCAAATTGTCTTGATGACTGTGGCTTTGCAGTAGAGCTTGAAGTTGGGGAGCATAATCCCCCCAGCTTTATTCTTTCTTCTCAGGATTGCTTTGGCTATTTGGGGTCTTTTGGGGTTCCATATGAATTTTAGAACTATTTGTTCTAGTTCACTGAAGATTGTTGTTGGTATTTTGATAGGAATTGCATTGAATCTGTAGCTTTCTTTTGGCAGGATGGCCATTTTGACAATATTAATTCTTCCTAGCCAAGAACACGGGATGTGTTTCCATTTGTTGGTATCGTTTAATTTCTCTCATGAGTGTCTTGTACTTTTCAGGATATAGGTCTTTCACCTCCTTAGTTAGGTTTATTCCTAGGTATTTTATTCTTTTTGATGCAATTGTGAATGGAATTGTTTTCTGATTTCCTTTCTGCTAGTTCATCACTTAGTATATAGGAATGCAACGTATTTCTGTGTATTAATTTTGTACCCTGCAACTTTGCTGAATTCAGATATTAGTTCTAGTAGTTTTGGGGTGGATTCTTTGGGTTTTTTTATGTACAATATCATGTCATCTTCAAACAGTGACTGTTTAACTTCTTCTTTACCAATCTGGATGCTTTTTATTTCTTTGTGTTATCTGATTGCTGTGGCTAGGACCTCCGGAACTATTTGAATGAAAGTGGTGAGTGGGCATCCTTGTCTTGTTCCCAGTCTTTTCGCCGTTAAGTATGATGTTGGCTGTCTGTCTTATATGGCCTTTATTATGTTGAGATATTTGCCCTCTATACCTATTGCATTGAATTTTTATCATGCATGGATGTTGAATTTTGTCAAATGATTTTTCACATCTATTGAGACGATCACATTTTTGTCCTTTCTGTTGATGTCGTGTATGATGTTGATGACTTTTTGAATACTGTACTATCCTTGGATCCCTGGAATAAATCCCATTTGATCATGATGCATGACTTTTTTGATGTATTTTTGAATTTGACTTGCCAATATTTTGTTGAGTGTTTTTGCATCTATGTTCATCAGGGATATTGGCAATTTTTTTGTGTCATGTTTTTGCCTGGTTTTGGTATTAGAGTGATGCAGCCCTCACAGAATGAGTTTGGGAGTATTCCCTCCTCTTCTTTTTGTAAAATTTTAAGGAGGGTGGGTATTAGGTTTTCTCTAAATGTTTGATAAAATTCAGCAGTGAAGACATCTGGTCCAGGTGTTTTGTTCTTAGGTAGTTTTTTGATTACCAATTCAATTTTGCTGCTGGTAATTGATCTGTTCAGATTTTGTTTCTTCCTGGGTCAGTCTTGGAAGGTTGTATTTTTCTAGACAGTTGTCCATTTCTTCTAGGTTATCCAATTTGTCAGCATATGATTTTTCACAGTATTCTCTAATAAGTCTTTGTATATCTGTGATGTCCATAGTGATGTTTCCTTTCTCATTTCTGATTCTGTTTATGTGCGCAGACTCTCTTCTTTTTTTCTTGATAAGTCTGGCTAGGGCTTTATCTATTTTGTTTGTTTGTTTGTTTGTTTTTTGAAGAACCAGCCCCTGGTTTCAATTCTATTGTTTTATTCTTCTCAATTTTATATCTGCTCTGATCTTTATTATGTCCTTCCTTCTACTAACTTTGGGCCTAATTTGCTCTTGTTTCCTGGTTTCATTAACTGTGAGTTTAGACTTTTCATTTGGGATTGTTCTTCTTTCATGGGGTAAGCCTGTATTGCAATATAGTTTCCTCTTAGAACTGCCTTTGCTGCATCCTACAGGTTTTGGGTGTTGAGTTGTTGTTTTCATTTGTCTCCATATATTGCTTGATCTCTGTTTTTATTTGTTCATTGATCCATTGATTATTTAGGGGAATGTTGGTAAACCTCCATGTATTTGTGGGCTTTTCTGTTTTCTTTGCATAATTTATTTCAAGTTTCATACCTCTGTGGTCCAAGAAACTGGTTGGCACAATTTCAATCCTCCTTTACCGAGGCTCTTTTTGTGGCCTAGTATATGATCTATTCTGGAAAATGTTCCATGTGCACTTGAGAAGAATGTGTATTCTGCTGCTTTTGGGTGGAGTGTTCTGTAGATGTCTGTTAGGTCCATCTGTTCTAATGTGTTGTTCAGTGCCTCTGTCTTCTTATTTTCTGTCTGGTTGATCTGTCCTTTGGAGTGAGTGGTGTGTTGAAGTCTCCTAAATGAAACCATTGCATTCTGTTTCCCCCTTTAATTCTGTTAGTATTTGTTTTACATATTTAGGTGCTCCTGTATTGGATGCATAGATATTTATAATGGTTATATCCTCTTGTTGGACTGACACCTTTATCATTATGTTGTGTCCTTCTTTGTCTCTTGTGACTTTCTTTGTTTTGAAGTCTATTTTGTCTGATACAAGTACTGCAACTCCTGCTTTTTTCTCCCTATTATTTGCATGACATATCTTTTTCCATCCCTTCACTTTTAGTCTGTGTGTGTCTTTGGGTTTGAAGTGAGTCTCTTGTAGGCATCATATAGATGGGTCATCTTTTTTATGCATTCTGTATCTCTATGTCTTTTGACTGGTGCATCTAGTCCATTTACATTTAGGGTGATTATTGATAGATATGTACTCATTGCCATTGCTGGCTTTAGATTCATGGTTACCAAAGGTTCATGGGCAGCTTCTTTACTAACTAACAACTCGCTTATTATGCTATTTCAAACACAATATTAAGGGTTTTTTTTTCTCCCTTTTCTTCCTTCTCCACTCTTTATATAATGGGTGTCATATTCTGTACTCTTTGTGTATCATTGACTGACTCTGTGGGTAGGTGATTTAATTTTGCATTTGCTTAGTAATTAATTGGTCCACTTCCTTTACTGTGGTTTTGTTTTCTCTGGTGACAGCTATTTAGCCTTAGGAGCCCTTCCATCTATAGCAGTCCCTTTAACATACACTGTGGCAACAGTTTGTGGGAGGTCAATTCCCTAAATTTTTGCTTATCTGCAAATTGTTTAATCGCTGCTTCAAATTTAAATAATAATCTTGCCAGGTAGAGTAATCTTGGTTGGAGGCCCTTCTGTTTCATTGCATTATATCATGCCACTCCCTTCTGGCCTGTAAGGTTTCTGCTGAGAAGTCTGATGTTAGAGAGCCTGATGGGCTTTCCTTTGTACATGATCTTTTTTCACTTTCTGGCTGCTTTTACTACTCTATCCTTGTCGTTGAACTTTGCCATTTTAATTTAATTATTATATATCTTGGTGTTGTTTTCCTTGGGTCCCTTGTGTTGGGGAGATCTCTGCACTTCCATGACATGAGAGACTATTTCCTTCCCCAAACTGGGGAAGTTTTCAGCAATTATTTACTCAAAGAGTCTTTCTATCCCTTTATCACTCTCTTCTTCTTCTGGTACCCCCATAATGCAAATATTGTTCCATTTGGATTGGTTGCACAGTTCTCTTATTCTTCTTTCATTCCTAGAGATCCTTTTTTCTCTCTGTGCCTCAGCTCGTTTTCCTGTTCTCTAATTTCTATTTCATTTACCGTCTCCTCTACCTCATTTAATCTGCTTTTAAATCCCTCCATGTCATTTCAGATAGTGTATTTTTCAAAGTTTCTCTTTCTTCAAGTCCTCCCTGAGATCTTGAATATTTTTCTGTAGCTCCATGAGCATGTTTATGATTTTTATTTTGAAATCTTTATCAAGAAGATTGGTGATTTCAGTTTCACTTAGCCCTCTTTCTGTTGTGTGTGGGATTTTTGTTTGTAGAAAATTCTTTTGCCGTTTTATATTTCTAATGATTACTGTTGAATAACTTTGTGTAGGTAGCACCCTCTAGTGCCCAGGAGGTCTACTCTCTGGAGCTACCCAGCATCTGGATTGATGGCGGGGGCCGCGGGTGTGTCACAACAGCACCTGCCAGGAGGAAAGGAAAGAGCTGTCTCCTGCTTCCTGGCTGCAGTGCCTGTCTTCACTGCCCTGTCCAGTGGGCCAGATGTGCAGGGAGGAGTCTCTGCTTTACACCCCTATAGCTGCCATAGGGTCTGCCCTTCAGCTGGCCTGGCGCAATAGCAGGGGCAGCATGTGTTCAGATGAGTGCCTGCCGGGAGGAAGGAGCAGCAGGCTGTGTATTGCAGTGGGGGCCTTGGCGTTGCATTGCCAGCCAGGGGGATGGAGGGTCTAAGGCTCCTGAAAGTTCCCAACCTGCTGGGCTGAGTGTGCCAGAATGATTTTGACTACCTGCCCTTTCTCCTGAGCAGCAGGTACTCCTTGCCCCTTTAGCACCTCTCTCCTGTTGGGAAGTCTTTCAAAGTGCCTGCCTTTCTTTTGTCCTGGAGCAGCTGGTTTTGGGTACCTGTTCTCCACAGAGGCTGGAATCTCAGTCTCTCCAAGTATTCTGCCTGTCTTTGCTTTCTAACCCCCCTAATCTCCAGAGCACCATGTAATGTGGGTTTGTGCTCCTGGAGATCTCCAGGGCTGGGTGTTTTAGCAGTCCTGGGCTTCTACTTCTTCCCCGCTCTGTTTCTTCTCCTCCAGCCCATGAGCTGGGGTAGGAGGAGGGCTTGGGTCCTGCCAGATCATGGCTTTGCTACTTTGCCTTTTTCTGAGGTCATCTCTTTTCCCCAGATGTAGGCATTTTGTTGCAGTCTTCAGGTCACTGTTTTAGTATTAGTTGTATTTGCTGTATTTTAGTGTAACATGTGGTTTTGGGAGGAGGTTTCTGTCTCACTTCTCATGCTCATGCAGCCATCTTTTCCCCAGATATTCTGAACTTCAGGATGGACTAGCCACAGGTATTCCAGATTCTTTCTTCATCAGCTCGCTGTCCCTGGATGCGGCGGTGGGTGAACCTTGGTTGTGATGTCACTACCACAACTTTGCTTTTTAACTGATGATGGTTTGGTATTTTATTGACAGGAAAACTAAGGCACAAAGGGGTTAGGTAAGTTGTCCTAGGTCAGACCATTAATAAATGGCAGAGCCAAGATTCAAACACAGGCAGTATGGTTACAGAATTTATACTCTTAGCTACTACGTTGTTTTCCCTCTATAAAGAATGTTTAATGATGCATTATTTGTAATAGCAAAAAACAAGATGTTTGTTGTTGGAGACAGGCTAAATAAACAAAATCTATACAATGAAAATACCAGGGAAGAGTCATTAAAAATAAAGTGGTTCTATATATGCTAATATGAAAACATGTTCATGCTATGACATTAAATGAAAAATCTTGTTGGAAACACTTTATAGCAAAGTCTATTATAAAACAAATAGGAAAGGTAATTTATATGCTAGCATATACAGGGAAAATGTCCAGAGGCTATGTATCAAACTGCTTAGTAAATATCACTGAGATATAAGGATAGGTAAGGGAAAGATTTCTTAATGTTTGCATTATTTTAATTTTTTGAAACTATAGGTATGGTACTTTTATTGCTAAAGACAAAAAAGGTTAAAAATACAATTATTCTATTTAGTATCTACTTTTACAATATGGATTTACCTCTAATTCTTGGATTAGCTGGCTTCTTCTGTCTCTTAAATTCTTTAACTCTTTCTCATCCCAGCATCTAGCCTTGTATTTTAAGTCACTTGACCCTCCAGAGATCACCCCAGATTTTAAAAATAATGTTCCATCAAGAGCTACTGTCTGTAAAGTTAAAAATATTTTACCTTGGAGAAATGCACATTAAGAAGATAAAAATAGGACATAACATAGCAATTTTTATAGCTGAGAATTTGTAGATGAGAAATACCACTTACTAAACTTTACTAATAAAATACCTAGTTTATGAAGGGATGCCAGCCAATAAATAAAGAACAAATACAAAACCTGTTTTGCTAAGATCCAAAACAATTCTAGGCAACAAATTAGCAGCAATTAAAAAGGTTCAAAATAAATTTGTATTAGTTCCACACATTCAATATTGAGAAGCAAAAATCAAGGATATTTGTATTTAATATCAAGTAGTTTGCATTATATAATCCTGAATTTTGAAGAATTTGACATCACAACACTAAAAAAATTTAGTAACTTTAGGATATCAAAAATACCACATTCTCCAAAATGGATAGAGAACTGGGACCAAGAAAAAATTTGAAATGGAGTCAAAGGTATAAAATATTTGAAGTTTATAGTTCTGTGAGTAAGCATATGCATTATGGAATAAATGAAAGCAATTCTCAATGTTTTGTACATTTCCAATTAATTAGCCAAAGCAGGAGACCATCTATGGTGGCCTAAAACTATGTAATGTAAACTGATTTTTAAAAGAGCCAGTAAATAGGAGTTTCATTCATTCCTTCATTCAGATTCCCAGCATTTGAGACATTTTGTACTGGGGACTGGAGTGGCCAAAGGAAGTGAAATATGGTTACTGACTATCAACTGGGAATCATGCTAGTAAGAACACAAACATGTAAACATATCATTACAGTACAAAATGACAAGAAGACAAAAACATACTCAGAGTAACCTGGAAGCATCAAACTGAGGTGATCCCAACCCAGCCCAGAGGTCCACAGGCTTCCTGAAAAGATGAAGGCTTTCACCATATCTTAACAGAGGAACTAGTTAGAATTAAATTAGTTATATTTAACAGAAAACTCGGTCTATTTCTCTCATAATTACAGACGTCAGCATTCCAGTGTCTGTATGGTGGCTCCATAGTTAACAAAAACCCAGACTCTTGCTATAATACTGTTCTGCTATCCTCCATACTTGGATTACTCCTCAGGGAGACAGGCTATTTGCTGTAAGGCCTTGGGGGTTCCCTTCCTTCCCAGTTGTTAGCTGGTTTGCTCATCAGGTCTGAACTGGCTCTTTGGAAAAACCCTAGGATACCACTAGCAATGGTACCTGATGGTATCTGTGGTGATACCATGGAAACTGAACTACTATTGGTGGTCTCTATCTAGTCTGGAAGGCAGTTTCCCTGACCAGCAATCCCACTGTTACATACTGTGGGGAAGTTGGGGTTCCTATGGCCAAGATCCTCACTGAACTTAAACCACCTGATGATGTAACTGGCCTGTTGCTAGGCTACCACTTCCACACCTTCAGGCAGTAAGCTATTATTGTGCTATATAGAGAGCCTGGCCCAGTGCTCTGGGCAGAGGCAGAGACGTTAGTGCTCGACCTACAGCAGGGAGAACAAGCCAGGTATTAAACCCTTTCACCCCAAAGAACGTTTTGCTGTCAATTTCTTTGGTCACATTGAATCCATAGCGAACTTGCCTAGGGCTGTAACCCACTGGCAAGACAACTGGTGAAAGTCGGCAGGGTTCATTGTTGACCAAGGAAAAAGGCAGGCTGCCCTTATGGGAGGGGTGCTTCAGAGGGCTGCCCCTGTGAATGGGGAGACAGTGGATTGTTCCCCAGAGGGTATGTGGTCTGAAGTGGCTTGCCTCCTAGAGGACTGGGCCCCACCCCAGGACTGGAGGCAAGTGGAGGTGACACCTGAGGCAGTAGGGGTGGCCCTTGGTATAGTAAGTAAATCCTTTGAGAAACAGTGCCCGTGAGGCAGTGGGGACAGTGGATTGGCTGCTTCTCACAGTATTAAAAAGGTCTACAGAAGAGACCCAAGAAATGGCAGCATGAGAAAACGAGCTGCAAACTTCTGTGGATTCCCTGAAAAACGAAATGGCTTGATGTGAGAGGAGATGGCACGAGAACGCCGGCAGCAAGGTGCCATTGGAGAGGTAAACAATTGTTTACAGAACAAGAAGGCAGCACTCCCAGGTGTTCTGAAGGAGGAAAAGGCCATCAAGGAAAAAGACAAACTCCTGAGGGAAGCAGAGGTGGAAGTGGCATGAGAACATCAGCTGCGAAGCATTGAAGTGAAGGTAAGAGAGCTTCTGAAGACTGAGGTAGCATTGCTGTGAGGCACAGTAGAAACGGTAAAGGTAGCATAGGAGGCACTCGGGGGAGGGGAGAGAAAGGTGCCATCAGCCCCAGAAATGGAGGAGCTGGGGAAGGATGAAGGGGTGGTGCTGGAGGCACTGGCCCCTCCTGTATTGAAAGCATGCCTAGTGGTTGTAAAGAAAATAAGGACCCAGCAGTTGAAAGTTCCCCAAGGAAAGGAGCAGCCCCCTCCCCAGGTCATGGAGAACTCTATGGTCCGCCCCTATACTCAGGCTGAGCTGGTGGATTTGGGCTCCTGGTTTAGGCAGTAGCCCTTGGAGTCAGTATCAGCTTGGCTCTGGCATCTGTGGGACTTAGGAGTGAATGGAATTGTTCTGTCGGGATCAGAGATGGGAAAGCTGTCTTCTCTGACAGTGCAGCCTACCTAGAGGCAGCGATTACAAAATGCATATCAGACCCCAGGGAGTCACTCCCTCCTTGGCTTATGGCTGCACTTTGTGCTGTGTGGCCCAATCCGGGTGATCTACCATCCTCTCCTGTTAGATGGCAGATGTATGCTGAGCTCCAACAGGTGTTATGAGAGCTAGGCATAAGAAATGCCTTCTATAGTCCAGAGAATTATGGCCCAGATGAAGAGATTTTCACTACTGGGGTGAGAAATATTGTACTTCAAATGGCTCCTACATCCCTCTTTGGGTCTCTAGTGGCCATTCTTTCCCCTCACTTAGGGCATCCCATAAGCGAGGTGACACATACAGTAGTAGCAGACTTAGGAGAGGCTGAAGCAACAAGAACTCGGAAAGACCTGTCACTCACAAGAAGAATTTACAGGGCTCCATGAAGGTTACGAGGACCCAGTTGTGGGTTGATTTAATACAGGCAGGAGCAGATGGAAGGAAATTAGATGGGAAGTCAAATAGGATCTTACTAGAGCTATGGCAACAGCTGAAACCAGAGCAGCAGTTCCAGCCATTAAGACCAAAGAAGCAGAGGTCAGAGACAGAGACACGAGTCCGGCCTGTGTGTTTTCAAGACTTCCTGCTGGAGAGCAAGCCAACCTCACTTGAGCCCACACAAGAAGGTGATTGGGGAACACGGTTTGACTGAAGGGAAGGTCAAGGTATCTGCCATGAGGGACCGGAGGCCACATGTTGAAATAGCTATCCATTGGTCCCCAGTGAACATACAACATGTCCTGGCTCTGGTGGACACAGGGGCTGATTGTTCACTGATTCATGGTAACCCTGAGCAGTTCCCCTGGACCCTGCTATCATAGATGGATATGGCGGTAAGGCTATCAGAGTGAAAAAAGCCCAAATCCCTCTGGGAATAGGGTGTCTACCCCCAAAAGAGTATACTGTGTATATATCTCCTATCCCTGAGTATATTTTGGGAATTGATATCCTGCAGGGTCTATGGTTGCAGACACTGCAGGTGAGTTCAGACTGAGAGTACATGTGGTGAAGGCAGTTCTCAGGGGACATGCTAGGCACCTGCCCATAGCGTTGCCTGTGCCTCGGTGGGTGACTAATACCAAACAATACAAACTGCCTGGAGGACATAAAAAGATTGGAGAAACTCTCTAGGAGCTGGAAAAGGTGGGTATTATAAAGCCAACCCATAGTCCTTTCAATTCCCCAGTGTGGCCAGTAAAAAAGCCAGATGGCTCCTGGCGTATGATTGGATTACCGAGAACTGAATAAAGTCATACCCCCTATGACTGTCCCCTCTATTGCAGGCTTGATGGATACCTCAGCCATGAACTAGGAACATATCTTTATGTGGTAGATCTTGCTAATGCCTTCTTTTCCATTGACATTGAGCAGGAAAGCCAGGAACAGTTTGCCTTCACATGGGAAGGATGGCAATGGACTTTCACCGCCCCTTGAGTGAAGAACTCCAACGCTTGTTTGGGCCGGTGACATATACTAGTGAAAAGCAGGAAGAACTTGCTTTTGAACCATTAGGAGCAGAGAGTCCCTATCGGGAGGGAAGAGCCCCTATACCCAAAGATGCATGGTACACAGATGGCTCCAGCTGTGGGCAGGCCCCAAAATGGAGAACCATAGCTTTCCATCCTAAGACTGAGACAATATGGATGGAAGCTGATGAAGGGAAGAGCAGCCCATGGGCAGAGTTGTGGGCCATGTGGCTTGTGATCAGCTAGGAACCCTCCCCTATAGTTGTCTGCACTGACAGCTGGGCTGTCTATTGGGGCTTGACCCGGTGGCTACCAACCTGGTACTATGCCAACTGGCTGGTTGTTCACCGACCCCTTTGGGGACAAGAATTGTGCCAACACTTATGGGCCTGTGGTCAGACTAAAATAATTACAGTATACCATGTGACAGGTCATTTGCCACTGGCATCCCCAGGAAATGATGAAGCAGATAAATTGGCCCAGATACGTTGGTTAGAAGGACAGCCTGCCTCTGATGTAGCCCAATGGCTACATCAGCGTTTGTTGCATGAAGGGCAAAAGACAATGTGGGCTGTAGCCCGTCGGTGGGGCTTGCCTTTGACCTTCAAATAAGTTAGTAGAACCCAGCAGGAGTGTGTCGTGTGCTCCAAAAGGGACTTACACCAAGCTCCACAGCAACATGGGACAATAGCTAAGGGGCCTATATCCCTCATCAGGTGGCAGATAGACTATATTGGGCCTCTACCTGTGTCAGAAGGGTATAGGTATGTGATGACTTGTATGGACACAGCTACTGGACTTCTGGTGGCTTTTCCTATCTGTTGTGCAGACCAGCAGATGACCAAAAGAGGCCTGGAGCGTCTCTTTGCTGCCTATGGCCGACCACAGGTAATTGAGAGTGATCAGGGCACCCATTTTACTGGATATACACTGCAAGAATGGGTGCGACAGCTGGGAATCAAATGGAAGTTTCATGTGCCATACAATCCTCCCACAGCTGGCATGATAGAGAGGCACAATGGCTTGTTAAAATCCGGGACTAAAGTCAGATACCAATTGTCTGCGGGGATGGTCAGTCCGCTTATGGACTGTGCTACGGCATTTGACCGAGAGACCCCAAAAGGGAGCCCTGAGCCCTTTAGACATGTTAAAACATATGGCTGCCTACCCTATACAACTGCAAGTACAAACCAAGGAAGAATCATTGAAGCCGAGGTTCGGCCACCAGAACAAAATCTTGCTGCCAGCACCAACTGCAGTGAACCCCAGAGACTCCATTGAGTGGATGTGGCCTTGGAACTTTCGACACATGGACCAACAATGGCTGGCTCTCCTGGCACGTTGGGGACAAGGCCTGGAAGCTGGCCTCCTGTGTATTCCTGGAATAACAGCAGAGTGGCCACCAAAGGTCACAGTAGCATATCCTGAACGGCCAGAAGGTAGGAGCATCTTACCGGGGAGTTTTGTTTTATCATTATGGCAGGTGCATGCACCTCCAGTAGCACTATATATAGACCCTTCAGTAACCCCCATGGGGAAAGGAGTAAAAGTATGGTGTACTAGACCTGGACAGGACCCCTTCCTGCTACAGTCCTATCACAGGACCACTCTCTTGCATGCATCCTACCTGATGGACAAGATCTGCGTATGTTGGTGGCATTAAAACATGAGTCTTGTCCCCCCTAAAGTCTCTGTGGATTGGGAACTTCCTCTGGCTTGAGGATTATTATAATTTTTGTTACCTGTATCAAAATCTTGCTGTATCTTAATTTTTATTATCTCTAAGTTGTTGTTATCTGCTGTTGCTATTGTGGAATCTCGTTTCAGTGCTCCAGCTTTCTTACACAGGGACCATTGCAGAAGATTGAAAGCGTGTAGATTGTAAGGCGAGAATCCTGGAGGGGTGGAGTGTGGGGAAGTTGGGGTTCCTATGGCCAGGATCCTCACTGAACTTAAACCACCTGATGATGTGACTGGCCTGTTGCTAGGCTACCACTTCCACACCTTCAGCCAATAAGCTATTATTGGGCTATATAGAGAGCTCGGTCCAGTGCTCTGGGCAGAGGCTGAGATGCTAGTGCTCCACCTCCCACTGGGAGAACAAGCCGGGTAATAAACCCTTTCACCCCAAAGAACGTTTTGCTGTCAATTTCTTTGGTCACATTGAATCCATAGCGAACTTGCCTGGGGCTGAAACCCATTGGCAAGACCCATACTCAGCTTATTCCTCCAACCTCCCTATAAAATCTAAAGTGGTGTGGAGGCAGATTCCCTGTCCAGGAACACTTTTAGCTCATGCTGTTCTTGCCTGGCCAAAACACACCTCAATGGAATGAAGGCTCAGAACCACACAGACTCCATTGCTTCTCTGTTTTTTAAGTTGTTCTCAATAAAGCTTACTTTACATTTACACTGTGTGTCACTAGTAATATATCAGTGTCTTTTATATGACAAACTTCAAAGTCATTTTGTAGTCTGAGATGACTCCTAGAGCTCCAGCTATTGTGTCTGTTTCAAGGAAGAAGGAAGGTAAAGTGTTCTATTAAGAAACTTCCTGGCAGGCCTACTGGGCCATTTATATCCAATGGCCCCTCCTAGATTGCTACACAATAAGATCCAGGTTTTGTTAACAAGGAGAAAAGGGCGAGGGATACTAAGCACGCAACTGCAGTCTCTGACACTGATAAGTAGGAGGTCGCCTAGGAAAGAGCAGTGGTAGAAAGCTGGAGGTGGAGGATTGGTAAGTACAGACTGGGTGTGCGTGCAGTAGGGAAAGAGGGAACATAAAGAATTTGGAATTCCAATAAAGTAAGGCAGGAATTAGGGAATAACTTAGAGATGAGGATAGTAGACAGGGCGGCTCTTTGTATGCCATCATGGAAAGACTGTAGATCAATGCACTGAAGACAGATGGGGCTTGTAGAGGAGACTGAGGGGATCAACACTGAATGATTTGACAGCAAACGGGGGACAAATGATCAGATACGACCTTTAAGTACACCACTCTGGCAACTATTTGGACATGGGTTGGTTCCAAGCAAAACCAAAGGTGATGGTATGAAATCAGCCAATAAGACCCAGGGTGAAAAAAAGGAAAGACATTTGAGAAATATACAGGAGCTGTAATTAGAAGAGCCTGGGAACTGCAGGAGTTACAAGGAGATACTTGAGGAAAAAACAGAATGTTATTTGGCTAGAATATTGATACTAAGAATTGACTTGAAGAATATAGGAGAGATATCCAAATTTAGAAAGAACATGAATTTAGTTTTAGATTAACTGATTTTACAGTGCTGTGGGCTAACATTTTACTTACTTTATCTTGACTATTTCCTAAATTAGATTCTTCTGCAGATTATAATAAAGATGGTTATAAACATATAAATATACAATAAGACAGCTACAAATAACAGTGGTAAATTATAGTAGGTCAAAAAAGAACACAGTATAATGAATAATTTAGACTAGTATGATAAGATATCGCCGAATTCAGTTAAATAAATAGAAAATAGAAAAATTATTCAATACATGATGTTGGAACAGGTAAGTAACCATTTTGGGGGAAAAAGCTAATACCTACATCTAACTATATATATTAAAATATAGAAGTGATACCATTACAAAAATTGAAGTTTCATATTTGATCTTACAGTGAAGACCCAATTATGCATATAAAAACAGTACCTACAATGGTTAAGAGTGATATCATTGATTATAAATAATTAGCATACATACTATAATACTAGATCTTACTAGGGTATGGCTGCCAGATTTAGCAAATAGAAATACAGGATTCCAGCTAAATTTGAATTTCGGATAAATAAGGAATAACTTTTTACCCCAAGTACGTCCAAATTGTTTATATGGCAACTCTATTCTAGGGGACACATTAGGGATGGCATTAGGGATGGCTTTTATTTTCCTTTTTGAGTTCTACTTTCCAGAATTTTCTGAACTGAATGCTTACTAACTTGAATTTTTGATGTACAAGAGAAAACATAACACGAAAGAAAAGAATCCAGGGAGCCAAGAGAGAGAAGTGTACCAAGGATGTTGAGCTAATCATCTGCCATGATACACATGGAATCTATACCAACTCTCTCTTCCCAGCTGTGACACTTGGGCAAGTCAACTTCACCTCTTTGCACAGGGGAACCAATGATAATTTTCTGAGGTCCTTTTTACTTTATTGCCATACTACTGCACGTAATGTGCCTGACGTAGTACAATATGTGCTGTTTCAATTCTATGGCCACAGCCCCATGAAGTAGGTATTTTATTTTTCCATTTTGTAGATAGGGGCTTAAAGATATTAAGTGACTTGACTAAGGCCATAAACAGGGACTAAAATCCAAGTTGGTCAAACATCTATGTGCATGTTCTTAACCACCAGGTTACACACCTCCTTCAATTCTAAAAACACAGTGGGCAGCAGTTCATAGAATTATGATTCTTGGGGGCTTTTTAAAATAGTGTCTAGGCTTATTCAAATGATTTATTTTTTCTAAAAGTAAATGTAGTATCAAATAACATTTTCATTTGACTTATAGTCAAATTCCTGTCCTGGAAGGACTATAATTTTTATTTCCAGCCTGCAATTTCCTTAACTTAAGCTTACATTAGTTGCTATAATCCTATGCCTACTTTAGGGCTTACGTTCCTGTGAAATTCCTTGGCTGGCCCAACTGGGACCTCATATAAAACAGGGAGCTGGAGGAATTTTTAAACAGCATTAAATAAAAGTTCAGAGAGATGGACTAGAAAAAGAATGAATTCTTTGGCATTAAAATTTGTTCTGAGGGATAAGCAACCATTCCAGTGAACAAACTTCAACTGGTTCAAGAAACACTGTTTCAGTGTTATAAACGGCTAAGATAGATTTTCCTATAATTTTTGTGTTATGCAGATTATACATTATTTTTAAAGTTGCTTTGACTGGTATGAAAAATAATGTACTTTAATATTTTCTTTTATTTTTTGAGTGTGCAAATACATCCACATAATTCAAAATCCAAAAGATACAGAAAAGTATAGAGGAAAAATCTCCCTGGCTTCCCTGTCTACCTATGGGGAGGGTGGCGATCAATGCTATCGATTTCTTACATATTCTTCCAGAAATGTTTCTGCATAAACAAATACATGCACACATCTCTTCCTTCCCCATTTTTTACACAATTGGTGGCATAGTATACACTAGTCCTATTACTATTTTTTATAATGAATATATCTTGGAGATTGTCTCATACTTGTATATAAAGAGCTTCATTCTTATTTAAGGTTGTCTAGTATTACAGTAAATGAATACATAACTTATTGAACTAGTCTTGCAAGAATTGTTTCCAGGTTTTCCTATTATACACAATGGTTCACTGAATAAATCTCGTATATACATCATTTCATATCATGTGAATTTTTCTGTATGCAAAGTTCCTAAAAAGAACAACTGATACAACTGCCCTTCACAGAGGTGTACAAATCTGCACTCCCACAGCAGTGACCAGAAGGGCCTCTTCCCCTATAAGGTGTTATCAAACGTTTTGATGCTGACCAATAGGACAGGTGAAAACAGTATTTCAGTTGTTTTAATGGGCACCTCCTACATTTTAAGTGAAGATGAGTTTTCATATTAAACAGCAATTATTATTTCCTCTCATGAAAATGAGTTTGTTCATATCTTTTGTCCATTTTTACACTTTTTGTTCTTCTCCTTATTGATTTGTAGGAGAATTTGTTCTTTAGTATGAGTTGCAAATATTTTCCCTGGTTTCCTGTATCTTTTGATTTTGCTTATAGTGGTTTTTGCCATGAGGAAATTTTTTAATGTTTATGTGAATTTACCCATCTTTTCTGGGTTTGGGAATTTTTGCCATATTCGAAAGGCCTATCTCTGGGATTAAAAAAAATTTCCCATGGTTTTTCCTGGTACCCTTATAGTTTCATTTTTTTCATTTAAATTTCGAATCCACCTGGAATATATTCTGATATATAAGGTATGAGATTTAGATTCAACTATATTTTATTCCAGATGATACTCAGTTTTTCCAACTTACTATACCCTGAATTTTATTTTCCCTTGTTTAATGTGTGTAATCTTTGGAAAAAAAATCTTTTCACAAATTACCAGCTAGTTAATGCATTTTTCTGGTTCTGTTTTTTTTCCACACCATATTAAAAGGGCAAAGCATAAATAGATCTTTCTATATATGTCTTAGAGTAACAACGATCCAGCCTATGGGAAAAGGAAGCAAATAACTTTTTCTGGTTAAGGAGAATGGATGGAACACCCACATTTATTTAAAGAGATTCCAGATTTTTAAATTTTGCTACATAAATTTAAAAAATATTTAAGGACTGGGTTATAAAAATCTTTATGACCAAATTAAAGCTAGTAGAATTGCTGTAATTTATATTATGTGGTTGATATATACTGTATGTAGTTTGTAAAGTAACCAAAATATCATTTTGTGGTGTTATTTGCAGTGTTTGAATAAAGAAAATTGTATAATGTAGTATCAAGTCTATGGAAAGATATCAAGTCCATGGAAAACCAAAGCACAAACTGAAATATCAGATGATTTCTGTGAAAATGTGACATCTATCCAAATGTTTTACACATCCGAAAACACAGCGAAAATCCTTTAAGTGGAATAAAAATAATAGGAAGAAGGTAAAAGTCCCTGGAATATACTTAAGATACAAATAAGACAGAGATGATTTAAAATTTGAAATAACAACAAGACAAAGCCTAGAGGGTAAGGCATGTTACTGGGAACAAGACATAAATCAGAAATACTTGTTGAATGAAGGAAGGAATAAACAGTCTTCATATGACTTGTTTAAGTTGATCCCACAAATTTAAAAAATCAATTTTACAAAATCAATTTTACAAATATATATGAAAAAAAGTTTTAGTGTAATTAGGTAGAAAAATAAGGAAGACACCTTAGTTGTTCACTTATTACACATGCTTAAATTTAGTATGTAGAAATCAATGACAGGGATTGCATTATCAAGATTTTTGCTGAGAAAAGTGCTAAAATGTTTGAAAAATTACTCATATTATGGAAGTCAATAAATTTAATACTGGAAATTCCTATTTTTCATAAGAATAGCCTGATTTGTGTTAATCTGCAATTCTGAACATTCCAGATCAAATGTGAAAACCAACTAGTAAAAAAATGACTACAACTTTTGTAGAGCTATTTGCTAGGCACTATAACGGCATTTTGCATGTTATTACTCAATTTGACCTTATAACTCTCTGAAATAGGTACTATTATTTCCTGGAGTTAGATGAGCAAACTAAAAGAGGTTTAGAAACTTGCCTAAAGTTGCCTAATTAATTACCAAGTAGCATCACTGGTCTTACTTCATGGCTTATGCCCTCAGGTGCTATGCTACATTTCATCATTACAGTGTCTAACTGAATCAGATAATTTGAGGAGATTAACACTGCTTAACTAAATACAAACTCTATTCAGCTGAGAGTAAAATAATATCTATTTTTGAACCAAAATTATTCCCTTGAGAGATTAGTGTTCAGCAACTTATTTTAGTTGTAGTATTTCTATAACTTCAAATTTGTTAAAATCTTGAACATGTAAAAACATTATCTCCATTAAGCTATGAAAGAATTAGCCCAGAGTAAAATAAGTGCCGAAAATCCTTCCTGGTATCAGAGACACATGCACTATACATTAAGTACAGAGAAAATATGAGATTCAGCAAGGGCAGTTATCGCATATCAAGTAAAAAAAAGTGCAGCCTCAGCCTCTTACTTTCCGTCTTTCAGGTCCTCCAAATGCAATATGCCTTGCTTCCTCCACAGTCTCACAGACGAGGCCGTTCCCACACACAAACTGAATTACTTTCTTCAGCTCAGGAAACTGAGTCTCTATGACATCAATCACCATGTTACAGCCTTTAATCTCTCTTAATCTTGCATCGATTGGCTTGATCTAAAAGGTTTAAGAAATACTTGATATGTCAGATACACTAAAATAAAAAATAAGTAATACAGTCTCAGAAACATACATAAGCATGGCAGCTGAAGATTAATAGTATGCACTTATAAACAATAAAAGTTTGACAAGAGCCTGATGAACTATATTCCGCCATTGGCTCATGTAATATCTTTAAAACAATACACCTCACCAAAAGCCAAAAGACATAATTTCCAGATTCGACTTTGTCAACTAGCTAGTTGGGATGTGAATGCATGAGAAGTGCCCCCTGCTCCCCAAATCATGAAAGCTAGTGGGAGATATCACCCACTGACACATTATGGAGCTCATTTCAGGCTTCAGTGCTCAGGGAAGCCTTCAAACCTTTGACAGACCTCAACTTGGGTCTATAAATAGATTTTAAAAATTGCCTGCAATGTATTACTGAAAAACCGCAAATATGATCTCATTTTCTAAAATAAAGCAAAAGCCCTATATAAAACCAAAATCTTTATATGTATACTTGTGAGTGTACATTTATGTAAATTTGTATGTATGGAAGCAACCTAATTACAATTAAAGAATTGGGCATTAAGAACTGGTAGGAATATTTTCTTTACATTTCATACATGCCTATACTAGACTCTTACAAAACGAGTGTGCCTTGAGAAAAACCTTAAGCACGAAATAAGTAAAACAGGATTTTAATAGGCAGATGAATTTGGTTACGTAGTTCTAGCGGGCAGAAGATATAAGCTGAAGTGTGGACATGCAAAAGGTAAATCCGGACCATTAGTACTCAGCTAGCATTTGCTGAGCCCTCCTCCTCTGGGCCGGGCATTGTGCTAGGATTCTGTATGGACTGATTCCTTGCAGTAATCTGGCAAGGTGAGGACTACTCCTTTACATCACAGATGAAGGAACTGAAGTTCGGAAAAATTAAGAACAAATTAGTAAGAACTAATTAGAAGTAGGGCTGAGATTCAAACTCAGGTCAGTCCAACTCTAGGGCATGTGTTCTTAACCACTATGCACGCTGCCTGCAGTTCAGGGCCTTGGAGGCTGGACAAAGTAAGTAATTTTCTTTAGTAGGCAATGAAAAAAAATCACTGAAGGAAACTGATCATGATTATGACAGAGCTCTTGCTCCGGGAACTTAGACTCTGGATACTCCAAGGACTCTCAATACACACCTCAAGGCTGAAAATTTAGCCTGCTCCACCAAGAGCTGACACATATTTACTGGAACACATATTTACAATCAAGACACTGGGCTGCCATTTCACTGACAGACAATGTCTTGTCTATATCCTATACCTTGCGACAGAACAAAATAAATTGTTGGGTAGTAGGCAGAATGCTGTACTGCTAGAATAATGTCCTCAAAATCATCAAAGCAAAATTATGACAAAACTAGATTAGGAAGAAGTGATATGACATCAGGAAAGACGGCACCCACTTGTTATTCTTTGCCTGCCAATTTATTAACACCAGTTATTTGAATGATTAACCAACATCCAAGGATGATTTTTTTCCAATCACTACCTTAGTTTTAGGCAGTAAAGACATACTCTAAAAGACAGGATTTCATCACAATAAACCACTGAACACACTTACATCGAGGTAATCCAGTGTGAGGAATGTCTCAGGTTCAGCTCTTTCCTCCTTCAGAAATCGAATGCAATCTCTTGCTACCTTTTCACTGGCTACAACAACAGCAAATATGTACGGGCCAAGAAGTTTAGTAACCGCCAGCTGGTATTTCTCGTGAATAGGGTGACACAGGTCAACGAGTCTTCCAAACTTAGCAGGTTTCAAAAAAGGAAAGAGAAACAAATACATTAGCGAGGAACATATAATTCATTATTTTCTAATGTAACAAAGCAGCATAGACCAAAAATAATTTTATAAAATTATAAACATCATAATTTAATAGTCACATTCAAATGGACCTAAGTAAGTTTCATTAAGAAATATCCATTCCGGTGCGTCACAGTTCATTTAAGAAAGAGTAATGAGGAGGGACTAGCCTTACCAAGGTATTAAAATATTAAACAAAGCTACAGTAATTAAATAATATTCATCCATTCCTTTATTTATTAAATAAGAATCTATGAAGCATCTACCACATGTACGTACTGAACTAGACACTAGGTAAACATTACTGAGCAAAATTCAGTCTTGTAGGGAAGAAAAATATAAATAACCATTACAAGCATGCACAAACTAGAGCTGCAATAGGCATTCTGATAAAACCCAGAGTGCTCTGAGAGTACATAACGGGAGCTTATATATATATATATAAAACAGATCTACTTCCAATCACCTAAGGGCTTGGAAGGCAGGGGCAAGGGAGAGCTGAGCTAAAGCTGTACATAGGACTTGTTTGAATACCTGAGATTTTTCTCTTCTGAGTTTTTAATTAATATCCCAAGGAACCAAGGTTCCTCTACCTTGGAGGAGGAGGACAAATCCCATTTTTGGGAGAGGGCTTTGATTTAGCATCTCAATTTAATGAGGAATGAGGAGCCCTAAAACCTTCACGTCTGAGAGTATCAGAGGTTTCAGATTCTCTGAGTCACTAGTTTTTTAGTCAAAAAGAAACAAATACATTTAAGTTCGTTTCTTGCTAGATTTAGGGATATTAGGTGAGAATTCTCAGGAATTAATCAGTTTATCAGTTTACCTTCTGCAGAATTAAGAACAAACAACGTAATAATAAGTTCAATTTTTTTTCTTTAATCCTGGACTATCATCATTTTCTGAAGTTTATGGCGTTAGATGTATGAGCCTCTTTCCTCGTTTGTTGTTGAATGAGGTTTTTTTTTTAAGTTTTTTCATTTTGCTTAATATTAGGGCAAGGATTCTGTGGCCCAGCCTTACTCCTCCATCATTATCCAGAAGTCAAGACCAACATTTAAGAGTCAAAGTCAGAAAGAATGTTGTAAAAGAGATGAAAATGAGTGGCCACAGAGACAGGAGGCCAGCCATGGATGTGGCATTGTGGAGGCCAACAACAGGTGTTTCAAACAGTACAAGTGGTTAAGAGTGTCAAAAGCTGAAAATAGGCCATCATAAAATAAGACTGTATAGAGAACAATGGTGTTAATGCCAAGAGAGTGAATGCCGGGTGCAAAACCAAAGGCAATTAATTCTGGGAAGCTGACTTCTCAAGCAACAGGTTAGATAGTACATATCTGGGCTGATGAAATACAAAAGCAATACTGGATGCAGTCAGGTTTAGAAAATAAAAATTCATTGTTTCAAAAATGCCAATGATGTCTACTGAAAATACATTTTTAACCATGAGGACTGAGGCTATGTGTCTAGGGGGAGAAGGCATCAGACTACTCTGCGGCCTTTGCGGATACTGGTCATAACTTGGACTTTCTGGGTAATGTATTCATGTCATGTTTCTTCTCAGTATTTACTTATCTACAGACACCATTAGAAGTTATTTACATTTTACCCCAATTACTTAGTGCTGTATTTTAAATATAAATAATCAAACACAAAACTTAAAAGATTGCTGAAATAATTTTTTCCTAATAAAGAGAATTTTAAATCCCAATAAGAAAGCTCAGCCTTTTTGTTAAATTAACTATAAATTTCTAATTACCACAGAATCTGGGTAAAGTCTTTTCAAGTGTTCGAGAACCTCTGCTCTCTTTTCTTGGCGTTTCCCCTCATGGCTGTCAATCCCAGCGTTCTGCAATTCATTGCTAGTAAGATTCAACTCTTCATTAACTTCAGACATTCTTGATTTTGTCTTTGCAATTTCATCCATTAGGTTTTGCTCTTGCTGTTTTATATCTTTCAAGGAATCCCTACATAACAACAATAAATTACACAGCAAAAATAAAACCCAGAATTTAGGAATTGCAAGATACAATATACTCTGTTCTGGCATTGCAAGGGAATGGAACAGTATTCTATCAACTTTAAGTGATACAAAATACAACAAAATAAACCTAGCATTAAACATAGGCAGAAGAAATTTTGATAGGTCTTTGTTGATTCAGAAGATACACATTTCTGGATACTAAAAAAGTAAGGACAGATTACTCTAACCAGAGAAATACATTATGAGCTTATAGTAAGTAAATGCCATATAAAAAGAAATTCTTAGTGGTAGAATACTTAAGGTCATATACTAGATTTCATGACATAACTTTTATCCAAAAATATCAAAACTTAAAGAGTTTTAAGTTCCACCATTGGTAAATGTTTATATTTTCAAAGCTTAAATGTTTTATTTACTTATATGTTTAAGTATAATTTTGAACTATCCACAAGGAAGTGAGAAAAGCAATGGAAGAGGGAGAACATCGTGATCCAGTGGAAGCATTCATTTAATGAATATACCGCAACTAAACCAGACTCTTGAGATACAAGAAAGCTGCAAGGAATTTTTTAAACTATACCTACATGCATGTTTTTGTATGCTCCTCTAACTTCTCTATTCGTTTTTTATGATCTTCTATTTGTTCTTTAATTAGTTTTAGATTTTCCTAAAATAGGAAATGAAACCTAAAATCAATTACAGCAATTCCAAACAAATAAAGTTATTTTTCACTATATGCCTAGTCAAAGAAATAATTACTATAATTATAATAAATATATTCACTATAATATTGTAAATTGTTCTAGATTTGAAATATATCAAATACAACTGTATAAAAATAGAACAAATTTCAACTTTGAAAATGCAGTGTCGTTCTAGAGCTTTGAGGTTCAAGAATCAGGGTTCAAATTCTGGCTCTACCATTTCCTAGTTTACTCTGGTAACTTCAAACTCCAACGGGACTGTTCTTGAACATCTATCTACACACAGTTCTTACCTTTCCCTCAAATTCACTCCTTCGATAAATATTTATCCCTGGCTACCATGTGCCAGGATGAACAGGATAGAGTCTCTGTTCTCAAGGACCAAGGTCTGGTGGGAGAGATGGGCAGGAAAGGATAGGATTAAGTGTAGGGGTTAAGAAGATTCATTCTGGAGACAAAATGTTTGGAATCAAACCCCGATTCCTCCACATACTACTTTACTCAGGTTAACCACCTTGTGCCTCGATTCTTTCATCGGTAAAATCCATTAACTCAACAAATATTAATTGGTATCTGCTCTAAATAAGGAGCTATTCTAGTTGCTTAGAATATACCAGGGAACGAAACAAACACCCATGCTCTTGTGGAGTTTACACTCTGGGGGGAAGGCAGGCAAATATATGCAAATCAGACAGCATGTCAGGAGATAAACGCTGTGAGGAAAACAGCAAGGTAAGGCGGGCAGCTGTGCAGAGGGGACTAGTTTTAAATAGGTAGTCATGACAGGCCTTCTTGAGAAGGCAACATCTGAGAAAAGACTTGCAGGAAGTGAGGGAGTTAAGAATGAAGAAATGCAGGGAAAGCATGTTCCAAGCAGAGGAACAAGCCATGGCAAAGGCTCTAGGGCGTGAATATATCCGAGACGGTCCTGGGGGTGGGCACATAGTTGGATCACAGACAGCAAGAGGGAGAGTAGAAAAAAAGGAGGTTTGAGAGGTAAATTAGGATGGGAGGGGTGAGCAGATGAGGCAGGGCTACATAGGGCACTCAGGATTTAAACTTCATGTGCACTGGGGAGTGGTCACACTTGAGACACCAGAAGCAGCACTTTGGCTGCTGTTCTGGGACCATTGTGAAGGAAAAAGAGTGGCAGTAGGGAAACCTAAAAGGCTGCTAAAAACAGACAACAAGATGACTTGGACAGGGTGCTAACTGTAGAAGTGGAGAGAAGTTATCAGATTTTTGGTATACTTTGAATGTGGAGCCAACAGAATTCCCCAAGAGTCAAAGATGGACTCTAAGGTTTGTGGCCTTGGAGCAACCAATAAGATTGAATTGTCATCACCTGAGATGGGAAAGATTATATGTGGGAAGCATTTGGATGTGAAGATAGGAAGTTCAGTTTGGGACTTAAGTTTGAGATGTCTATTCAACATCCAGAATGGAGATACTGAGAAACTTGCATATAGAAGACAGCAAGTGATAAACACAAATTTGGGAGTCATAAGCAGATAGTATTTAAAGCTACAAGAATAAAGATCACCGAGGCAGAAAATGGAGAGAAGAGAAAAAAACCAGGATGAGAACATAATAGTAATACTAATATCTACTTCATAAGGTTATTTGAGGATTAAATAAATTGGGTTTACAGCAGTGCTATAAACATGTATGTACATGGTATGTACAAATAAACACATTATAATGCTACTATTCTTCCTATTCCTGGAAAATGTCAGACCCATTTCTAGCAACATATTTCACTTTGAAACTCTAACCCTGTTTCTTCATCTGTACCCTAGAGCAAATACCCACCCCTATATTGTGGTGAGACCTAACGGAGCTAATGAATGTAAAGTGTCTAAGTAAGCAATAAGTGCTTTTTCTTCTAAATTCCAAAATATTCATACATAAACTACATGTGTATGTCATTCAGAACCAGTTCCCCACTACAATTCTTATTAGAAATGGTGGTCACATTTTCAGGATGGCCTGTAGACTCCATAAGATACGATGATTTATTATTTTTGAATCGCCGTAATAATTTTACAACCCAATTCTCAGTCTTAGAAAAAAAATTACGGGCTAAGAGGGAAAGACCAGACGTATATTATCACACTCACTTTCATCTTATTCAACATGCCTGTCACTGTGAGGTAGACATACTTCTGTCCATCATACAGAGGAAGAAATCAAAGGCAGGGAAGTTAAATAATTTAGTTATTTACCAAGATTACACAGGTCAGTGACAGAACAAGACCAGCTGGAAGCTAGGTCTACCTTACTCTAAGCAGAACACTACAATGTTCTCTTGAAGGTTACCTCCCACGTAGACCACTAAGCTCCTCTTGGACTATGTCCTTAATGTTCCCAAATGATTCTCATTTACCTCTGTTATGGTACTTACTTGTTTTTACCGCGTATCTATCCTCCTAACTTCACTGGACTACAGTACATGTAGGAGCAGAGACTCTATCATCTGCCCTGCCTATCAGGTCACAGCTGTGCAGAAAATGCTTACTGACTACATGAATGAAGGCACCTTAGACCATGACAAAAGACCAGCTAAAACGACACTGAGCAGCCTAACAGGCAATCCAGAATTTTTTGTATTAATTGCTTATGTTTGATGCAAATCCATTTATATATTGAAAAGCTTATACGAAAAGGGAATACAACTTCATGAAACTAATTCTAAATCATCACTGCACAAACCAAGGTACCTCAACTTCTCCATGCCTTCGCTTTTCAACTGCCAGCCTCTCCTCATCAGTCTTCTGTTCCCAATGCAGTTTTTCTAGTTGCTGGGTCATTATAGCCACTTTCTTCCTTACTTGTTCCTTCAGTTCCTTATAATGGTCCAGCTGTAAAAAGAGCATTTACACATTGCTAACTCACTAAAGAAGCATGAAAGGAACATTTTTATATGGTATTCTTTATTAGCAGATAATCTCATCAGAATTGTTTTATATAACTTAGATCATAAATGGCCATCTTCTCCATATGTGAACATAAAACTAACGTCTTATTTAAAATTCTTTACAAATATCAATATAGCATTCCAAATCAATTTTATAAGATCTCTGTGTGAAATTCTTAAAAGAGAAGGGGATTAAAACTCACTAATAGTCCAAAGGAAGAGGAATTCAGAGAAAATTACGCCTTTTTTCTGTTTATTTAGTCACAATTATTTTAGTATATATGTGATATAAGATTATCATAAAATTTAAAGATATGATAATAGACTTCCGGGAAGATGGCGCTGTGAGCAGGGCGGCAGAAATCTCCTCCCAACACTATATTTATCTACGAAAACACAGCAAATACATCTATTCCTAAAAGAGAGATGAGAATACACAGGAAAGCACACAGCAAACAGCTACACCCGAGAGCACTCGGCACCCCAAGAGGCGGGTAAGATACGGAGCTGCGAACCGGCAGGACCCAAGCACTCGCCCACCCCAGAGCACCGGCGGGAGGAGAGGATTCAGAGCCGGGAGGGAGTGGAAGTACACCCGTGAAGTAGCCAGCCCCGGGGATCTGGCGGGGAGTGCTGACCCACATTGCGCAGTGCAGCGGAGATTGGAGAGACAGAGGGGCAGAATCGGAGCGGGGAACGCGCCAGGGTGCTTGCAGCCGGCTCCCGGGAAGGAAAAAAAAAAGCGCGCGCTTTCTTCACCGGTCTTAAAGAGACAGGAGCCCACGGAGGAGCCGGATGGCCCGAGCACACTCAGCCCAGCAGGCTGGGAGTCCTGGGGAGTTTCAGACGCCTTAGCTGGCGACTGAGGAAGCGTAGCCATACTTACACTTCTCACTGAGATCAACAGCCTCCTAGTCGTTCCCACCCCTGCCAGAGCGATAAAGGGCCCAGCGGAGCGGCGCAGCCACAGCTGTGAATAGTGGGGCAATAGCGCCACCTACAGCATTCCCAAAGAATCTACGTCCGCTGGGCATTTTTGTTTTGTTTTGTTTTTGTTTTTCCTTTTCTTTCTTTTTTTAATTTCTTTCTTTCTTCCTTCTTTTTTTTCTCCTTTTTTCTCTTTTTTTTCTTCTCTTTTTAAAGTCTTAAAGAGCCCAGCTGACATACGTGGCAACTATCAGTGACCAATTCTATAGCCATGAAAAGACAGAGGAAGATGGTTCAGACCAAAATCAACCAGACAACCCCAGAGAGGGAGTCTGAAGGGATGGAAATGCACAGTCTTCCTGAAAAAGAACTCAGAATAAAAGTCATAACCATGCTGATGGACCTACAGAGAAATGTGCAAGAGCTGAGGGACGAAGTGAGGGAACTGAGGAAAGACAATGCAGAAATCAGACAAGCGATCGACGGGCTTAACAGCAGAATGGATGAGATGCAAGAGACTGTTAATGGAATAGAAAACAGAGAACAGGAGTACAGAGCAGCTGAGGCAGAGAGAGATAAAAGGATTGCTAGGAATGAAAGAATATTAAGAGAACTGTGTGACGAATCCAAACAGAACAATATTCGCATTATAGGAGTACCAGAGGAAGAAGAGAGAGAAAAAGGGATAGAAAGTGTCTTTGAAGAAATAATTGCTGAAAATTCCCTCGCTGGGGAAGGAACTAGTCTCGCAGTCCACCGAAGCTCATAGATCTCCCAACACAAGGGACCCAAGGAAGACAACACCAAGACACATAATAATTAAGATGGCAAAGATCAAAGATAAAGACAGGGTATTAAAGGCAGCTAGAGAGAGAAAAAAGATCACCTACAAAGGAAAACCCATCAGACTATCATCAGACTTCTCAACAGAAACCTTACAGGCCAGAAGAGAATGGCATGATATATTTAACGTTATGAAACAGAAGGGCCTCGAACCAAGAATATTGTATCCAGCACGATTATCATTTAAATATGATGGAGGGATTAAACAATTTCCAGACAAACGAAAGTTGAGAGAGTTTGCCTCTCATAAACCACCACTACAGGATATCTTAAATGGACTGCTCTAGATGGAAGCACACCTAAGGCTAAAAAGATGTCACCAGAGAAAATAAAATCATAGCAAAGAAAGCAGACCATCCAAATACTAACTAAAGGCAAAGAATAAAACACCTACTATAGAAAGAATGGAGGAGGAGGAATAAGAAGGGAGAGAAATAAAGAAACATCAGACTGTGTTTACAATAACTTAACAAGAAAGTTAAGTTAGATTGTTAGATAGTAAAGAAGCAACCCTTGAACCTTTGGTAACCACGAATCTAAAGCCAGCAATGGCAATAAGTACATATCTATCAATAATCACCCTAAATGTAAATAGACTGAATGCACCAATCAAAAGACAGAGTAACAGAATGGATAAAAAAGCAAGACCCATCTATATGCTGTTTACAAGAGACTCACCTCAAATCCAAAGATATACACAGACTAAAAGTGAAGGGATGGAAAAAGATATTTCATGCAAACAACAATGACAAAAAAGCAGGTGTTGCAGTACTTTTATCAGACAAAATAGACTTCAAAACGAAGAAAGTAGCAAGAGATAAAGAAGGACATTACATAATGATGAAGGGGTCAGTCCAACAAGAAGATATAACCATTATAAATATATATGCACCCAACTCAGGAGCGCCAGCATATGTGAGACAAATACTAACAGAATTAAAGGAGGAAATAGACAGCAATGCATTCATCTTAGGAGACTTCAACACACCACTCACTCCAGAGGACAGATCAATCAGACAGAAAATAAGCAAAGACACAGAGGCACTGAACAACACACTAGAACAGATGAACCTAACAGACATCTACAGAACTCTACACCCAAAAGCAACAGGATACACATTCTTCTCAAGTGCACATGGAACATTTTCCAGAATAGACCACATACTAGGCCACAAAAAGAACCTCAGTAATTTCAAAAATATTGAAATCCTACCAACCAACTTCTCAGATCACCATGGTATAAAACTAGAAATAAATTTTAGAAAGAAATCAAAAAGGCTCACAAATACATGGCGACTTAACAACATTCTCCTAATTAATCAATGGGTTAACGACCAAATCAAAACAGAAATCAAAGAATATATGGAGACTAATGACAACAACAACACAAAGCCACAACTTCTGTGGGACGCAGCAAAGGCAGTTCTAAGAGGAAAGTATATTGCAATCCAGGCCTATTTAAAGAAGGAAGAACATTCCCAAATGAATAGTCTAAAGACACAATTACAGAAATTGGAAAAAGAAGAACAAAGGAGGCCCAAAGTCACCAGAAGGAGGGACATAATAAAGATTAGAGAAGAAATAAATAAAATTGAGAAGAATAAAACAATAGAAAAAATCAATAAAACCAAGAGCTGGTTCTTTGAAAAATAAACAAAATAGATAAATCCCTAGCCAGACTCATTAAGAGAAAAAGAGAATCTACACACATAAACACAATCAGAATTGAGAAAGGAAAAATCACGACGGACCCCACAGAAATACAAAGAATCATAAGAGAATATTATGAGAACCTATGCTAACAAGCTGGAAAACATAGAAGAAATGGACAACTTCTTAGAAAAATACAACCTTCCAAGACTAACAAAGCAAGGAACAGAAAAACTAAACAGACCAATCACCAGCGACGAAATCAAATTGTTAATCAAAAAATTACCCAAGAACAAAACCCCCGGGCCTGATGGATTCACCTCTGAATTCTACCAGACATATAGAGAAGAAATAACACCCATTCTCCTTAAAGTTTTCCAAAAAACAGAAGAGGAGGGAATACTTCCAAACTCATTCTATGAAGCCAGCATCACTCTAATACCAAAACCGGGCAAAGACCTCAACAAAAAAGAAAATTACAGACCAATATCCCTGATGAACGTAGATGCAAAAATACTCAACAAAATATTAGCAAACCGAATTCAAAAATACATCAAGAGGATCATACACCATGATCAAGTGGGATTCATCCCAGGGATGCAAGGATGGTACAACATTCGAAAATCCATCAACATCATCCACCACATCAACAAAAAGAAGAACAAAAACCACATGATCATCTCCATAGATGCTGAAAAAGCATTTGACAAAATTCAGCATCCATTCCTGATTAAAACTCTAAACAAAATGGGTATAGACAGCAAATACCTCAACATCATAAAGGCTATATATGACAAACCCACAGCTAACATCATACTTAACGGCGAGACGCTGAAAGCTTTTCATCTAAGATCGGGAACAAGACAGGGATGCCCACTCTCTCCACTGTTATTCAACATAGTACTGGAGGTCCTAGCCACAGCAATCAGACAAAACAAAGACATACAAGGCATCCAGATTGGTAAAGAAGAAGTCAAATTGTCACTATTTGCAGATGACATGACACTGTACATAAAAAACCCTAGAGATTCCATTCCAAAACTACTAGAACTAATATCTGAATTCAGCAAAGTTGCAGGATACAAAATTAAAACACAAAAATCTGTTGCTTTCCTATACACTACTGATGAACTAACAGAAAGAGAAATCAGAAAAACAATTCCATTCACAATTGCATCAAAAAGAATAAAATACCTAGGAATAAACCTAACGAAGGAAGTGAAAGACCTGTACTCTGAAAACTACAAGACACTCTAAGAGAAATTAAAGAGGACACTAACAAATGGAAATGCATCCCATGGTCTTGGCTAGGATGAATATATATTGTCAAAATGGCTATACTACCTAAAGCAATCTACAGATTCAATGCAATCCCTATCAAACTACCAACAGCTTTCTTCAATGAACTGGAACAAATAATTCTAAAATTCATATGGAACCACAAAAGACCCCGAATAGCCAAATCAATCCTGAGACGGAGGAATAAAACAAGGGGAATTACGCTCCCTGACTTCAAGCTCTACTACAAAGCCACAGTAATCAAGACAATTTGGTATTGGCACAAAAACAGACCCACACACCAGTGGAACAGAATAGAAAATCCAAACATTAACCCAAACATATACAGCCAATTAGTATTTGATAAAAGTGCCTTGGATATACAATGGGGAGATGACAGCCTCTTCAGCAGCTGGTGTTGGAAAAACTGGACAGCTACATGTAAGAGAAGGAAACTGGACTACTGTCTAGCCCCATAAACAAAGGTAAACTCAAGGTGGATCAAAGACCTGAATGTAAGACATGAAACCATAAAACTCTTAGAAAAAAACATAGTCAAAAATCTCTTGGACATAAACATGAGTAACTTCTTCATGAACATATCTCCCCGGGCAAGGGAAACAAAAGCAAAAATGAACAAGTGGGACTATATCAAGCTGAAAAGCTTCTGTACAGCAAAGGACACCATCAGTAGAACAAAAAGACATCCTACAGTATGGGAGAATATATTCATAAAAAACGTATCTGATAAAGGGTTGACATCCAAAATATATAAAGAACTCATGCACCTTAACAAACAGAAAGCAAATAATCCAATTAAGAAATGGGCAGAGGAAATGAATAGACACTTCTCCAAAGAAGAAATTCAGATGGCCAACAGGCACATGAAAAGATGCTCCACATCGCTAATCATCAGAGAAATGCAGATTAAAACCACAATGAGATATCACCTCACACCAGTGAGGATGGCCAACATCCAAAACACAAACAACAACAAATGTTGGCGAGGATGTGGAGAAAAGGGAACCCTCCTACACTGCTGGTGGAACTGCAAATTAGTTCAACCATTGTGGAAAGCAGTATGGAGGTTCCTCAAAAAACTCAAAATAGAAATGCCATTTGACCCAGGAATTCCACTCCTAGGAATTTACCCTACAAATGCAGCAGCCCAATTTGAAAAGGACAGATGCACCCCTATGTTTATTGCAGCACTATTTACAATAGCCAAGAAATGGAAGCAACCTAAGTGTCCATCAGTAGATGAATGGATAAAGAAGATGTGGTACATATACACAATGGAATATTATTCAGCCATAAGAAGAAAACAAATCCTACCATTTGCAACAACATGGATGGAGCTAGAGGCTATTATGCTCAGTGAAATAAGCCAAGCTGAAAAAGACAAGTATCAAATGATTTCACTCATATGTGGAGTATAAGAACAAAGAAAAAATACTGAAGGAACAAAACAGCAGCAGACTCATAGAACTCAAGAACGTACTAATAGTGACCAAAGGGAAAGGGACTGGGGAGGGTGGGTGGGAAGGGAGGGACAAGGGGGAAAATGGGGCATTACGATTAGCAGATGTAATGTTGGGGGGGCACGGGGAGGGCAGTACAACTCAGAGAAGACACGTAGTGATTCTATAGCATCTCATTACGCTGATGGACAGTGACTGTAATGGGGTTGGTGGGGGGGACCTGATGAACGGGTAGTTTAATAACCGTAATATTGCACATGTAATTGTAGATTAATGATAAAAAAAACTTTACACACCAAAAAAAAAAGATATGATAATAATTTAGCTGAGAATAGTTGATAACTGAATTACAAATTTTTTGATATCTGCTAGCAATTTATTTGAATTAAATTTTATAAACTAAATTAGATATTAATTCATCATTCATCACTCAACATTTTAAATCCCCTTAAGTCATCTATTTTCCTCCAGTCAATTAAGTGATGTCTCTTCAGAGCCATATATATCTTTTAACTTTTCATAATATTCATGAAAGAAATGACTGCCTTAGAAAGTTAATATATAATTACCTAACTTTTATTACAAAATGATACTATGTAATCTTGTTTTCTATGTATTTTCTATGACTTTAATTAACTCATAAATGTTATAATGCCATCTAATCTTATAAAGGAAAAATAGCCTAAAGATTAAATTTAGATTCTACATACAGGCTGAAAATTTAAATTCCCATATATTCTGAGGACAATCTCTTAAGATATCAGAAACAGAGGTTGTCCTTTAAATTTTTGATATCTACAAGGAGAAGCTGAAACAATAGAAACAAAAGATTTCCCATATGTTGCCTTTTTCACCTGACTGGCTTCTAGTTCAATGTCTGGCCCTTTATGTAAGATTTCTTCCTTAATCTGCTTTTTAAAGCTTCTCCATGCACCATCTAAATCAGCCAGCTCTGTCTCCAGGGCTTTTATGTCATCTTCTTGTTTAGAACATTGTTTTTCACTGTCCTTTATTGATTTCTTAGCCACATCTAACTTCTTCAGGTGGTGAGAAGTATTTTCTTTGGCTTTAACGTATTGAGGCCTCTTCTGATTTAAAAGTGCTTCAAGAGATCTAAAAACAAAATAAAGTGTACTTTTAAACATAATTAAAGTTTATAATATGCAAAGGGAAGAAAGTCTTTTGAGCAAATCATACATTTAAAAATAAATTCTAAAACATTTAAGAGACTATAAGCAGACCAGTGGTTGCCAGGGGTTGGGGGAAGGACTGAATAGGTGAAGCATAGTGGAATTTCAAGAGTGGTAAACTATTCTGTTTACTGTAAAGGTGGAACATGGCATCAAGCATTTATTAAAACCCACAAAACTTTACAGCGCCAAGAATGAACCTAAATGTTTGCAAGATTTAAAAAAACACGTGGCCAAAGGATCCACAGAATGAGACAAAAGACTCTAACTGTATTATAAATGTATGAAGCAACCTTACTAAAGGAGGTAGGGGGAAAAAGTGCTAGCCTAAGCAACTCTGGAAATGAGTGGAGCCTGTTCAACCAAAAGCAAAAAGAACTGGACATAAACATTGGACCCTATTTGATAAAGTTGCTTCCTACAAGGATACTGATTAACAGTTCTGATACTGCCATACCTGATTACTGGAACTAAACAATTAAGCAAACGAATGGCAGGCTGTGGAAGCCAGGTTTCTCATTGCTGAAATGGGAGGTTACCAATAAGCAAGAGAAGGTCAACATCAACAGTGATGTCACGTGAATATTACGATGTTACATAAACGATATATCACATAACATATATGAGACACTGACATCCCTAACATGTGATGAGAATGGCACTTTACTTCTGTGGTCTTCCTCCCATAGACCCATAAACCCTGTCTAATTGTGAGAAAATTTTCAGACAAATTCCAATCTAGGGCCAAAACTTCTCAAAACTGTCAAAGTCATCAAAAACAAGGAAAGTCTGAGAAACTGTCACAGCCAAGAGGAGCCTAAAGAGACATGATAACTAAACGTACTATGGTATTCTGGATCAAAAAAAGGACATCACACAAACACTAAGAGAATATAAAGTATGGACTTCAGTAAATAGTAATATATCAACAGTAGTGCATTAATCTGACAAATGTATCATACGCACATTGTAAGATGTTATTAGTAGGAGAAATTGAGTGTGGGAATACGGGAAATCTGTACTAGCTATATAATTTTTCAATATATCTAAAAGTATTCCAACGTAAGAAGTTTATTTTAAAAAATCAACTTTAAAAATGTCGCTTATATTTTTTTCTGTTAATCTATGTAAAATCCAACTGCTAATAACTTTTTTAAACACTCACTTTAATTCTTTTTCTGTTTGTTGAAGTTGTGTAGTTAGCATTCTGTGTTCCTTTTTCTTGGCATTAACTGTATTTTTATGATGAGAAAGAGACTCTTTTGTGTCACTCAAAACTCCATTCACATGCTCTAACTCAAGGTTCAGAAAATGAATTTTCCTCTCATTATGATACAATTGGAAAAGCTGTAATTGTATCTTGCTTATTTTCAGTTCTTCAAGGGCACTCTGGTAACGTTCTGCCTATAAAACAGTACAATTCAATAATAGTTAAAAGGGAGTATATTTACTTTATAAGGCCTTTCATAAACTCAGCTATAGTACCAACAAATTATCTCTAGTGAATTTTTATTCAGGTCACTGAGAAATAGTATTCCTGTCAAAAGTAGCATTATTTGGAAAATTGAGGATTAAAGATGGCAGCATGAGGTGAGACACAGGCTTCCTCCTAAAGCGGCATATAATACGAAAATATAATTAATACAACTAATCCTGAAAGAGGAACAGTAAAGAGGACTGCACCAGACTGCATACCTGGAGAAAAGAGCAGACCTCAGAGAACAGGGTAACGTACCAAAGCTGTGCCCTGGTGGGACCCAAGCCCTTCCCCCACCCCAGCTCACTGGAGGAAGAGAAACGGAGCAGGGAGGGAGTGGAGGCCTGGGAGTGCAGAATACCTAACTCCTAGAGATCTTCTCTGGGAGCACAAACCTACATTTCATGGTGCTTGCATGATACTCTCGTGATTATGGGGTTGGAAGGCTAAGACAGGCAGAATTCCTGGAGACACTAAGATTCTAGCTGCTTGTGGAAAGCAGGGACACATATCTGGCTGCTCTGGGACAAAAGAAAGGCGGGCAGTCTGAGAGACTTCCTAATAAGGAAGCCCTTAGCAAGAGGGCTGCTAAAGGGGCAAGGATTGCACAGAGCTTACTGCTCAGGAGAGAGGACAGGTAGACAAAATTGTTCGGGTGCACTCTGCCGAGCAGGTTGGGAGCTTTGCCATATAGACTCTGATATTTAAGGAGGAAAAAGAAATCTTTCTCCTCAGACAATCTTCAGGTGCTCCAGCTCCCTGGCTGGCTACACAGCTCCAAGGACCCCTCCGTGATACGCAGCCTACTGCACATTTCTCCCAGCCAGCCCCACCAGGCTCAAAAACCAGCAAACCCTACCCTGGCATTAGCCCGGCCAGAGGGAAGATCTGTCTACAGCAACTAAAAACGCAAAGCATAGAGGCTTATACCTGTGTGCTCGGCCCACTGATTCAGGCAGTGGAGACAGGCATAGCAGCTGGGAAGCAGGAAACAGCTCTTTCCTCCCCCCAGGCACCAACACCACTTCCCTGCGACACAGATATTGCTTCAGGGGCTGAGCAGCTCCAGGGAGTAGAGCTTCAGGGCACTAGAGGGCACCATATACAAATATGAAATGGCAAAGGAACCTGGTTCAGAGTAAAATATTTAATACAACTCCTGAGAAAGATTTAAATGACATTGACCTCATTACTCTTCCTGAAAGGGAGTTCAAAATAAAAATCATTACCAAGCTCATGGAGGTACAGAAAGATATTCAAGAACTCAGGAATGAATTCCGGTGGGTGATCCAATCGTTGAAGAGCACAACGGAGGGTATTAAAAGCAGATTGGATATGGTGGAGGAGACAATAAATGAAACAGAAACTAGAGAAGAGGAATACAAAGAAGCTGAGGCACAGAGAGAAAAAAAGATCTCTAAGAATGAAAGAACATTGAGAGAACTGTGTGACCAATCCAAATGGAACAATATTCACATTATAGGGGTACCAGAAGAAGAAGAGAGAAAAAAGGGATAGAAAGTGTCTTTGAGGAGGTAATTGCTGAAAACTTCACCCATCTAGGGAAGGAGATAGTCTCTCAGGACATAGAGATGCTCAGATCTCCCAACACAAGGGACCCAAGGAAGACAACACCAAGACATATAGCAATTAAAATGGCAAAGATCAAGGATAAGGATACACTATTAAAAGCAGCCAGAGAGAGAAATAAGATCACATACAAAGGAAAGCCCATCAGGCTATCATCAGACTTCTCAACAGAAACCTTACAGGCCAGAAGGGAGTGGCATGATGTATTTAATGCAATGAAGCAGAAGGGCCTCAAACCAAGAATACTTTATCTGGCAAGATTATCACTTAAATTTGAAGGAGGGATTAAACAATTTCAAGATAAGAAAAAGCTGACCGAATTTACCTCCCACAAACCATCTCTACAGTGTATTTTGGAGGGACTGCCATAGATGGAAGTGTTCCTACGGTTTAATAGCTGTCACCAGAGGTAATAAACCCACAGTAAAGAAAGTAGAACAGCTAATTACTAAACAAATGCAAAATTAAATTAACTATCTCTAAAGTCAATCAAGGGATAGACAGTACAGAATATGATACCTAATATATAAAGAATGGAGGAGGAAGGAAAAAAAAAGGAACCTTTAGATTGTATTTGTAATAGCATATTAATTGAGTGAAGTTAGACTCTTAGATAGTAAGGAAGTTAACCTTAAACCTTTGGTAACCACAAATCTAAAGCCTGCAATGCCAACAAGTACATACTTGGTGATAATCACCCTAAATTTAACTGGACTGAATGCACCAATCAAAAGATAAAGACTCACTGAATGGATAAAAAAACGAGACCCATCTACATGCTGCCTACAAGGGACTCACGTTAAACGCAAAGACATACACAGACTAAAAGTGAAGGGGTGGAAAAAGATATTTCATGCAACTAATAGGGAGAAAAAAAGCAGGACTTGCACTACTTGAATCAGACAAAATAGACTTCAAAACAAAGAAAGTCACAAGAGACAAAGAAGTACATTACATAATGATAAAAGGGAAAATCCAACAAGAAGACATAACCATTATAAATATCTATGTGCCCAACACAGGAGCACCTACATATGTGAAACAAACACTAACAGAATTAAAAGGGGAAATAGAATGCAATGCATTCTTTCTAGGAGACTTCAACACTCCACTCAGTCTGAAGGACAGACAGATCAACCAGACAGAAAATAAGTAAGGATACAGAGGCACTGAACAACACATTAGAACAGATGGACCTAACAGACATCTACAGAACTCTACATCCAAAAGCAGCAGAATACACATTCTTCTCAAGTGCACATGGAACATTTTCCAGAATAGATCATATACTAGGCAACAAAAAGAGCCTCGGTAAATTCAAAAAGATTGAAATTGTACCAACCAGTTTCTCAGACCACAAAGGTATGAAACTAGAAAAAAATTACACAAAGAAAATGAAAAATACCACAAAAACATGGAGGCCTCACAACATGCTCCTAAATAATCAATGGATCAATGGCCAAATAAAAACAGAGATAAAGCAATATATAGAGACAAATGACAACAATGATTCAACACTGCAAAATCTGTGGGACGCAGTGAAGGCCGTGCTGAGAGGAAAGTATATGGCAATATGGGCCTACCTCAGGAAAGAAGTCTAAACTCACAATTAATGAAACTAGAAAAAGAAGAAGAAAGGAGGCCCAAAGTCAGTAGAAGGAGGGACTTAATAAAGATTAGAGCAGAAATAAATAAAATCGGGAAGAATAAAACAATAGAAAGAATCAATGAAAGCAAGAGCTGTTTCTTTGCAAAAGAAACAAAATACATAAACCCCTAGAGAGACTTATCAAGAAAAAAAGAGAGTCTACTCACATAAACAGAATCTGAAATGAGAAAGGAAAAATCACTACAGACACCACAGAAATACAAAAAACTATGAGAGAATACTATGAAAAATTATATGCTAACAAACTGGATAACCTAGAAGAAATGGACAACTTTCTAGAAAAATATAAACTTCCAAGGCTGACCCAGAAAGAAACAGAAAATCTGAACAGACATATTACCAGTAATGAAATTGAACTGGTAATCAAAAACCTACCTAAGAACAAAACACCTGGACCAGACGGCTTCACCGCTGAATTTTATCAAAAATTTAGTGAAGACCTAATACCCATCCTCCTTAAAGTTTTCCAAAGAGTAGAAGAAGAGGAAATACTTCCAAACTCATTCTATGAGGCCAGCATCACTCTAATACCAAAACGGGGCAAAGACACCACAAAAAAAGAAAATTACAGAGCAATATCCCTGATGAACGTAGATGCAAAAATACTCAACAAAATATTAGCAAACTGATTTCAAAAATACATCAAAAAGAGCATACATCCTCCCTGACTTCAAGCTCTACTACAAAGCCACAGTAATCAAGACAATTTGGTATTGGCACAAAAACAGACCCACCCACCAGTGGAACAGAATAGAAAATCCAAACATTAACCCAAACATATACAGTCAATTAATATTTGATAAAAGTGCCTTGGATATACAATGGGGAGATGACAGCCTCTTCAGCAGCTGGTGTTGGAAAAACTGGACAGCTACATGTAAGAGAATGAAACTGGACTACTGTCTAGCCCCATACACAAAGGTAAACTCAAGGTGGATCAAAGACCTTAATGTAAGTCATGAAACCATAAAACTCTTAGAAAAAAACACAGGCAAAAATCTCTTGGACATAAATATGAGCAACTTCTTCATGAACATATCTCCCTGGGCAAGGGAAACAAAAGCAAAAATGAACAAGTGGGACTATATCAAGCTGAAAAGCTTCTGTACAGCAAAGGACACCATCAGTAGAACAAAAAGACATCCTACAGTATGGGAGAATACATTCATAAAAAACGTATCTGATAAAGGGTTGACATCCAAAATATATAAAGAAGTCATGCACCTTAACAAACAGAAAGCAAATAATCCAATTAAGAAATGGGCAGAGGACATGAATAGACACTTCTCTAAAGAAGAAATTCAGATGGCCAACAGGCACATGAAAAGATG
This sequence comes from Smutsia gigantea, assembly GCA_032199065.1. Classification (NCBI taxonomy): domain Eukaryota; kingdom Metazoa; phylum Chordata; class Mammalia; order Pholidota; family Manidae; genus Smutsia; species Smutsia gigantea. Next base: position 670 of record JAVSCE010015836.1, on the reverse strand, counting down.
CTCCACATCGCTAATCATCAGAGAAATGCAGATTAAAACCACAATGAGATATCACCTCACACCAGTGAGGATGGGCCAACATCCAAAACACAAACAACAACAAATGTTGGCGAGGATGTGGAAAAAGGGAACCCTCCTACACTGCTGGTGGGAATGCAAATTAGTTCAACCAGTGTGGAAAGCAGTATGGAGGTTCCTCAAAAAACTCAAAATAGAAATACCATTTGACCCAGGAATCCCACTCCTAGGAATTTACCCTAAGAATGCAGCAGCCCAATTTGAAAAGACATATGCACCCCTATGTTTATTGCAGCACTATTTACAATAGCCAAGAAATGGAAGCAACCTAAGTGTCCATCAGTAGATGAATGGATAAAGGAGTGGTACATATACACAGTAGATGTATTCAGGCATAAGAAGAAAGCAAATCCTACCATTTGCAACAACATGGATGGAGCTGGGCGTATTATGCTCAGTGAAATAAGCCAAGCTGAAAAAGACAAGTATCAAATGATTTCACTCATATGTGGAGTATAAGAACAAAGAAAAAATACTGAAGGAACAAAACAGCAGCAGACTCACAGAACCAGAATGGACTAATAGTTACCAAAAAGGAAAGGGACTGGGGAAAATGGGCGGGAAGGGAGGGATAAGAGGGAAAAAGGGGCAT
>JAVSCE010015835.1:0-203171 GCA_032199065.1 Smutsia gigantea | reverse complement strand
TTTAAAATGTTTCCTAGAGATTTTGTGAAACTTGGAACAATAACTTATTCCATTTCAGGGGAACTGTCTTAGTCCATTCAAGCTGATCTAATAGAATACCGTGGACTAGGTGGCTTCTAAACAACAGAAATTTGTGTTTCATAGCTCTTGAGGTCCAAGATCTCTGTGTTGGTAGGTCTGTTCTCTGGTGAGGACCTGCTTACTGGTTCCTAGACAGCTGTCTTCTCACTGCATCCTCATCCTCACCCTCCTGTGGTGGAAGGAGGAATTTTGATCTCTTCATCCCCTTAAAAGGGCACTAATCCTATTTCTGAGGGCTCTACCCTCATGACCTAATCACCTCCCAGTGGTCCCACCTCCAAATACCATCACATTGGGGGTTAGGGCTTCCACATATGAATTTTGGAGGAACACAAAGATTCAGGATACTTCAGGAACTATTGCTTCTATACATTGGAAATAACAATGCCACCACTTTGGACAACTCCAAGGAGCACTAGTCTCATTTTATTCTATGTACTTCTAGGGGTACAATATAATGTTGCTTCCTTTGACTTAGCAAGTCCATGTAAACATTTGGATGACCTTGCTATGATCAAAATTTCCAAGGTCATCAGGAAGAAAGAACATGTGGTAGAATTATTAAAAGGATCAATTTCAAGGAAATGTGCATCACAAGTTAGAGGACAATGATTAAGTTCATGGTTTGATGTAACTGGAAATCTAATTTTCCAATTTTTTTGGATCCTGCAGTTGAGTCATACTGGCAAAAAATAAAATAAAATATTTCTAATACAGCAAAACTGAATAAAATCCTTGCTGTTAAAGAATCAAATTGCTTTTAAAACCTAAGGAAAAAAATGCCACGGGGTTTGTTTAAAACTTAATAAATTATGGCACTATCCTCCCCATTGTCTAAAAGTTTATTACTTTGTTGCTCACCAGTCCACTTGGCAGAATAGAACTGAGCTCATATTCACTATAGACTACTTCATGATTTCAGGTTATTGCTGAATAAGTCAAATTTTCCTTTTAAATCCTCTGAGTTTCCACGATTAGAGTGGACTTAAAATGACTGTCATTTATAGCCTAGTGACTGGTGTTGTCTATTAGAAACAGCTGGCAGATGACGCTGAAGTTTGGATGGGATGCCTGCCCTAAAGCAGGTGTTTACCAAAACAGGGCATTACGTAGTATTGCAATTAGGGATGTCAAGGGTATATTTAAACCCAGTGCATGTCTACTGCCAGTTAAAATACACTGATCTAACCAAAGGCCCATAACAAATTGAGCTCACAGTGTGCAAATAAATAAATTTGACAGAGCTTGGCCATGAAATAGATGTCTATTTTAGCCTGGGGGCATGCTCCCAACTACTTCGGGGCTGGTTAGGTGTTGAAAGAAATGTTATTAAAGAGCAGAACTCCAGATGGTCCCAGGGATAGGGTTTGTTCTATTACAATAAACACAATGAAAGGCCTACAGCTCTATGAATGGCAGATAAAATAACAAGCAATAAATGAGCTGCTAAGATTGATGAGAAGAGGCAGAGAACCACTGAGCAAATATGGCAAAAGGAAAGCATTTTCCTGGAGAAAGAAGAATAAAAATATCCCCAGTAAGATCCAAGGAGATTTAGGAGGGAGGCTATTTTTCATGTATATCATTTATGCACTCTGCTGTCCTCAAAATCAGCACATATATTACTATTATTTTAACTTTAAATTGTGGAATACTTCAAGCATATACAAAACCACATAGAATGGTAAAATGAACCCTCCTGTACCACCAACCAGATACTTCCAATTCATGGCCAAACTTCTTTCATTTTAATTCCCACCCACTTTCCATCATCCCTATTTTTTAAAGCAAATATCAAGCATCATATAAGTTCATCTGTAAAAATTGCCACATATCTATAAAATAGGAGGGCTCTTCTTTTAACCTAGCCATGCTATCATGATATAGAAAAATTTTACAGTAGTTTCTCAGTATCATCAAATAGGCACACAGTTTAAATTTTATTTGACATAAATTTCAAAGACCTTTTATTTTATATTCACATTTTGTTTTTTAAACCAGGGTCTAAATAATGTCCACACAGTACAATTGTTTGATATTTTTAAGTCTCTTTTATTTCCTACATTCTCCCTCTCTGTCCTTCGAATTTGTTTGATCAAGAAATGTGTTCCAATAGAACTGCCATGGCTTAGCTTTTGTAGACTGCATCCCTATGGTTTTTAACATGGTCCTCTGTGCTCTCCACATCATTTAACTTGATAACTGGATTTAGAATCTTGATCAAATATAAGATTTCTTTGTTTATAGTTTGGTTTCTGGCATCATTACCTCAGAGAGAATGTTGAGCTCTTTTACCAAGGGTGTAAATGTCTAGTTGCACCTCAGTTAGTGATATTAGTAGCAGTTGAGCCTCAGGACCTAGATCCATTAGGCACTTAAAGATTGCAAAACCATATAAGTACATATACATTGGCATATATATACATTGGCATACATAAGTACATATACTGGCATATACTTTGCTAAACTGAAATGTCCTATTTATATTATTTCTTTTTCAATTATTAGCTGGAATACTTTTTAAAGAGACACTTAACCCTCTTTGTTTACCTCATGGTATAGCTCATGTTGAAAGGGAAAGATAAATGAGTAAGTCTTTTCCTGTATTTAACAGTCTTAAAAATAAAAGCTGATTCATCATCATTCTCCAAAGGTGATCAGTTGTTTGGAATAATTTTAAAATCATGATTAAATGTACTTGAAGTCCTGAATCTCTTGTAGTTATTTCATACTGTCTCAATTTTGGCCATGAGAGCTCTTTCAAATTTGTATTTTGAATTCTTTTGACCCAACTCTAACTTCCTTGCTATTGAATCTATAAAGTTGTTCGAGACTTATACACTTACTGCCCCAAATCTGAAATCAGAAGTTTCTCCAAATGCCCTGGTTCCTTGTAATGCAACCACAATATGGGAATTAAGTGTACCTATTGTTTCTGAGTTATTTGTCATTTCTAGTTCTCTTCATTGGAAAGATCAAGAAATATTTTTGTGATATAATAAGTAATGAAATTGATTGGATTAAAGGTGGCAGTGTGAGAGGTGAGAAAGAGACCTCCTAAAACCACATATAATATGAAAATATAATTAATACAACTAATCCTGAAAGAGCAACAGGAAAGAGGACTGAGCCAGACTGCATACACCTGGAGAAAAGAGCAGACCTCCCAGAATAGGGTAATGTACCAAAGTTGTAGCCGGGCATAACCCAAGCCCTACCCCCACCCCAGCTCACCAGCAGGAGGAAGAGAAACAGAGTGGGGAAGGAGTGGAGGCCTGGGACTGCTGAACACCTAGCCCTGGAGATCTGCTCTGGGAGCACAAACCTATATTGGATGGTGCTCTGGTGATTAGTGGGGTTGGAAAGCTAAGACAGGTGGAATATCTGGAGAGACAGAGATTCCAGCTGCTTGTGGAAAACAGGAATTCATATCTAGCTAATCTGGGCAGGCAGTCTGAGACTTCCTAACAACGAGAGGGCTGCTAAAGGGGCAAGGATTGCACAGAGCTTGCTTCTCAGGAGAGAGGACTGGTGGACATGATTGTCCGGGTGCACTCTGCCCAGCAGGTTGGGAGCTTAAACGATCTTCAGGAGCTCCATACCCCTGGCTGGCTGTGCAGCTCCAGAGCCCCCTACCATGATACGCAGCCTGCTGTGTCTTCCCCCTGGCTAGCTTGCACCTGGCTTACAAACTGGCAGCCCCTGCCCTGGCATCAGGCCAGCCAGAGGGAAGCCCCACCTACAGCAGCTACAAACAGAAAGCACAGAGGCTTACACCTGTGTGTTCAGCCCACTGGTTCTGGCAGTGGAGACAGGCATAACAGCCGGGAAACAGAAAACAGCTCTTTTCTCCCCCCAGGCACCAGCATCACTCCCCTGCGACCCCCAACATTGCTCCAGGGGCTTAGCAGCTCCAGAGAGTAGAGCTTCTGGGCACTATAGGGCGCCACATGCAAATATGAAGCACCAAAGGAACTTGGTTCAAAGCAAAATCTCAATACCAGAGAAAGGGCCGAATGAGACTGAATTAATACATCTTCCTGAAAGAGATTTCAAAATAAAAATCATAAACATACTCATGGGGGCACAGAAAAATATTCAAGAACTCAGGAACGAATTTAGGACAGAGATCGAATCATTGAGTAAGTAATGAATCTACAGGTACTTTAAAGTGAAAGGATTACAAGATTTCTACATAACTTCTGTCTTTCTTTGTCATCTACTCTTCAACACTGAACAATTCCAGTTATCAAAGACACTGGAGAAGCTAGAATTAACACATAATTACTCATTAATTTTAACTCACATTACATAGAGTGAAACAAAATTATACTACTGACAACTACAACTAATAATATGATTACTAAAAATTGTATAAATTTTTATTTAGCAGTTCTTGTAAAAATAGTTCTGTGAAATTCATAGTATTATCAAATGAATATGTTTGAAATGACTTAGACTAATCCCTTTCTATGCCTCCTAGTACATATCTTGGTTTTATTCATTTAATGAACAAAAATTTTAGAAATTTTAAAATATTTGATATTGTTTAATTTTTATATAAAATATTTGTACTTTCAAGAGAAATCATGAAATAAGTCACATTTAAAGTATAAACTCTACTCTTGTTCTCTCAACTGTATTCCCTACCTCTCTGATAGATTAACTAATTAACTAATTATTTTAATGTTAATCTTTCATTATATTTTAGAAAGAGCAAATATCCATACTATAACAACCTTTAGACAGAGGAGAGCATATTTTTATGATTGCTTAGGGAGGTTTACATTTTTGTTCCTTTGTTGACTTTAATATTAATGTCATTTTCTGTTATCATTTCAAAAACTATTTTCTATTGGTGCTCTATTAAGATTAAAAATAACTACTAAGCTATTCTTCTCTTATCCAACCTCACCCATAGTATATAATTTTAAGTAATATTATTTTGCCCCCAGGCAATAACTGGCATTATATATTTTGGCATGCTTTTCCCATTGCCCTCTTATGTTTTAATTATTGAAGTATATTTTTTGTCAAAGCACAGTCCTATGATACATTATAATTTCTTTCTTACAATCATAATTAATTCTTAGTTCCAACCATAATGACTCATAGTTTTTTATATGTTTCTTCTCAATTATTTTGGTAATCTAAAGTTGATTCTGCAGCAGATTCCTTCGGGATATCTCACAGGATTAAAATTCTCTGGGATTTTGCATTTTAATAACTTTAATTCCACTTTTATTTTGAAAGTCAGTTTGTCAAGATATATTTCATTCTCATTTTATTTCCTTGAATATGTTTCCGTGAGTAAGCACTGTCATCTGAAATTAAAGGGTTGCTATTAAAAAGGTCTGATAACATGATGATCTTTCCCTTATAAATTATTTTATTTTTTGTGTGGATATTAAAGAGTATTTTTAAGGTTTACTGTATTTTACTAAATTAAGTTTCAGTGTTGATCATTCTAGTAACTTCTCAATTTCTTAAATTGCTATTATTAATATTATTTGTGTCCTTTGATTTTTTTCCATTGGGAATTTCTATCATACATATATTGGATCTTCTTTGCATGTCTTATACATTTACAATTTTATTTCAAATCCTGAGATGTGTCATTTCTTTTTCATACTTCTTTTAATATTCTTTCTCTTCAACATTTGTTTATCTTGAGGAACTATCTTGTTTTAGTTTCCATTTATGCTTTTTTCAGTTTAATATTAATTTCTGACATGTTTTTCTTTTATTCTAATTATTTCTTGATTTCTAAATTTCACTTCTGAGTTTTCCTAATTGTAATTTGTGTTATTCTTTCATGTCCTCTATTATTTTCTTAGTCTATTTTAGCACATTTTGAAGTAGTGGTTTATAGTGTCATCTGTTTGGCATGCATTTTTTCCTTATAGTATTTTTGTATTAGATTCAAATGCAATAGTATTTCCAAACATAATTTTTTTCTATTTCCAATTTTTATGTAACTTCAATTTTCCTTAACTTTAAGAGGTAGGGTTGGATCAGGAGGGTTTTCCAGCTTCAAATCACAGACCCAGCCTCTCTTGCTTTTATGAAATTGTCAAAAATATGGTTTAATGTGTGCAGAGACATCCAGGTACTGGTCCTTTCCCCACTTCTATCTGGGCCTTCTCTTTTCTTTGCCTTGTCCTGTTCAGTGTAGATCCAAATCAATTCTCTCCTCAGTGTTTGGCTTTATTTGAGAAGGCAATCTTGGCTTGTTGATTTTAAGACTTCATGGGAAGGGCACAGAATGCTTCTGCTACTTCAGATCTTACCACAAACCTCTTTCCAATGAAGCTAATAGCCTTAGTTTTAGCTACTATATACAAATTGCCCCCTGATCTTTGCAGAGAGACTATCTTAGCCATTTGGGTTCTATTATTCTTAGGCCTCACAGATGCCCTATTCATTCCCTCTGTTTCTCTCTTTAGCTTCTACTAGTTTGCCTCCAATCATTTACATCTAAATGTTCATGAAGACGTATTTTCACCAACTTTTCTTGTACATGTTTTATGTAGGTTTCTTCACCATTTTTCTGGGAACTTAAGGACACCATCTATCCAGCACTTTCAAAATGAATTAAAGAATACTTAACCCTGAAAAATGTCTTTCAAACACCCTAACACTGACTTCATTAGTTCTTTAGATTATAACTCACAGTCAACCAAAAAGTATTTTGTATATATCAATGCTTAAAAGCAACCCTTTTATTTTAAAACATGTTTTGTTCATTAGATCTATTCTTCCAGATAGGAAGTTAAATTTTATTGTTCCTACATATAACTGAGACAGACTATTTAGCTACTTGGTGTGAGACAGGATTTTCTGATTATTATGTAATTCCAATAAAATTGAATATCCCCTATTCATTATCCTATGACAACATCTCATGGTTTTAAATATTGATGAAATATACCATTGTTTGACACATATAGTAAAAGGAGTAAACTCCTTTAATGATAGATATTCACAATATAGCCAAACCTCATTGTCTAAAGAAGTTTATCATTGATTTCATGAACTAATTACAGTAGAAAATATTTTTGTTTTAAGGTTTTTAAATCATTATCACCAACTAGAAGTAATAACAATTCATGCAGTGGAAATGGTGAATTAAATTATAAATTCACTATTTATTGCCTTTATTTATTCTATACATAGTTATGCAATAGTATAAGCAATCATGCAATACAAGGATAGCATCTGATATTTGAATATTGGTTTCTATTTTTATTTGGTTGTTTTTTAATACTAATTCATTATCTTGATCTTAGTTTCAAAATAACTCTTTGTAATTACTCACAAATTGTTCATGACAAAGCTGTTTCATTCTTCTTACTAGTATAAGGAATATCCACTACTTTTCAATATGTAATAATAAAATTATAGAGAGTTAAAAATCATCTCTCACCTAAACATCACCAGACAAATCCACTCAACTGACAAATGAGGTAACTTGCCCTCAGCTACATGGTGGTGATTGGTCCACCTGTTGTTAAAATCCACTTTTACCAATGTCAAATCAGTGTTCCTTTCCTGGACTTTATGATTTTTAATTAAGCTTTGATATGAAATAGTTCCCTGGACAATGTTTTCTGTCCAAAGAAAAAAATGCACAATTATTTTGTTTCTTCTGAGAGAATCACAGAAAATTGAAGCTATATAATTTCTTATATACCTAATTTCTTTGCTTTTTTTTACACAATAAAGGAGAGAAGTTGAGAATCAGGAGTCATAGAACATTTAATCTTTTTTAGGTCTCAGGGTCTTCACTTGTAAAATAAAGAAATTACAGTAAAGGTGTTTTACAATTTTTATACCTATTTATGATTCAAGTCATCTCAAAATAAGAATGGAAAATCCCTTTGCTCCATAAACACCTTACAACTAAAATTACTGCATGGAGACACTTGCCCTAGCAGACATCAAAATCATTAAACGTTTCATGAATTAAGGGAGGAGAAATACTGATGAAAGTTTTAAAAAATAGACTACTGGAATAAAATCGAAAGCATAGAAATAGGTGCAAGTATACACAAAGACTGAAATAAAATTGAGATGCATTTGCAGAGAAGTCAGTGAAGATAAACTCATCAATAAATGTGACAATTGGTTAACTGTATGGAAAATAAATAAATAAAATTGGAGTCTCACTCTACACCACAAAGAAAAATCAGTATCAGGTAGACTCAAGGCTTACATGTGTAAAGCAACTTTTAAAAAATTTAGAAGCGAATATAATGTTCTTAAAGATGACACTGACACAAAAGCATGGTCTATGAGTAAAAACTGATAAATTTGTCCATATATCAAAATGTCTAATGTTTTGTACATCAAAGAGTGAATAGACAAAGCACACACTGGAAAAGGTATATACAACCTTTAAAAATGACAGAGTTATTATCTAGAACATGCAAAAGGCCTATCAATACAAAACAGAAAAGAGAAAATTTCCCCTAAATAAAGAAAAGGTTAAGTGAATTTTCCATTTACATAGGAAAAACTCAGCCTCAGAGCAATCAGAAAAAAAAAAATGTGACACCATTCTCACTAATCAGATTGGCAAATTAAAAGTATCCACGATAATTTTAAAGATGTAGTAAAAAGGGCATATACTACAAGATGTCAAAACTTACTGCAAAAATATGATAATTAAAAGAGTGTGGTATGGGTGCAAGGATCCACAAACTAGCCAATGAAACAGAATAGAGAGCACACAGACAGACCCACACATATGTGGTCACTCGATTTTTGGTAAAGGTGACACTGAAGACTGTCATATGAAAATACGTATTTTGACTTTTATCTCAAACCATCAAAAAAATCAATTCCAGACTGATCAAATATTAAATGTGACATGTAAAACTATACACAATTTGGAGAAAAATGTAAGAAAATCTTGATTCCCTGATTATGGGCAAATATTTCTTAATAGGGCCCTAAAAGTGCTATCCAAAAAAAAAGAAATGCCTACATTATAAAAAAAATAACATATATTATAAATACACCATTAGTAGAATGAGAAGGCAACACATGAAATGGGAGTATATATTCATGATTCTTATACTTAACAAAAGACCCACATGCAGAATAAAGGACTCTTACAAATCAATAAGAAAAACTTAATTTTAAAATTAAGTACATTTACAACACAGTAGATAATGGGCTAAGGAATGACGAGATACATCATGAAAGAGTATCCATACATATGAGTGCATGTTAAACTTTCCTAGAAATGAAAATTAAAACTTCAGTGAGAGCAATTAGACACTGCCAAAATGGCTAAAATGAAAAAGTCTGAAAAGAACCACTGTTTTGAGCACAGCAGCACAGTCAGAACGCTGATGTTCTGCTGATGAGCATGTAAATGGATACAGCCACTCTACAACACCCTGTTGTAGTACCTACTAAAGCTGAACACAGGCAAACCACAGGATCCACCAATTCCACTTCTAGGTATGTATCCACCCCAATTCATGCACATGTTCACCAAATATGTATTGCAGTACTACTGGAAATAGCACCCAGTGGGAAATAACCTCAATGCCCACAGTAGAACAGATATATAAATCTTACTGTGTTCACAAAGTGGAATACTATACAACAGTGACAATGAGTCATCTATAACAACTAACAACGCCATGGGTTAATTTCAAAGTATAATGTTCATCCAAAGAAACCAGATACAAAGGAATGCAAAGCATGATTACATTAGCAAAAGAAGTTCAAAACACATGTAAAAAAAATTTAGGCTGTTAGAAGGCAGGATTATTGTTATCATTTAGGAGAAAATGACTGGGAAGGAGAATAATATAAAGCATTTGAATGACAATGATATTTTGTTCTTCATCTGGGAACCGACCACATGGGTAGGCACAGTTTGTGAACACTTACTAGACTGCACATTTATGACATGTTTACTTCTCTTTATATATCTGTGCTATAGTACACAAATATTTAAGCAAAAATTGGCAAAACTAAAAGGAGAACTAGTCAAATGCAAACTTCAGTTGGAAATCTATCACACCTTCTCAATAACTAGTAGAACAAAACTATGTCCTAAACAGATTCTCTGTATGAATGTAGCAGCTTTTAACAGCTGGATTAGTAAATGTAACTGAAGTGATAAATGCAAAACATTGCATGAAACAGTTACAGAATATACCTATATTATTTTTCAAGAACATATCAAACGTTAAAAAAAATGGACAGAGGCTGAGTCAAAAAGCCAGACTCAACAAACTTTAAGGTTTGACATCATGCAGACTGTTCTCTGCCACACTGATGTTAAGCTAACATTCAGTGACAAGAAAATAATTATTAAAATCCCTCAAATAATTGGAAATTAAGCAATGTACTTTAAAATAATCCATGTGCCTAAGAAGAGCTCATAAAGAAAATTAAAATATATTTTAAACTAAATCAATGAGAAATAAAAGACATGACAAAACATAGCTAAAGCTCTGCCTAAAAGGGAATTCAGATCAGAAAAGAAGAAAAGCTGAAAACCAGAGATCTAAATACTCATCTTCATAAGTTAGGGAAACAACAGCAAATTAACTCTCCTCCCACCTCCCACAATGTAGATGGGAAGAAATAATAAAAACTGGAATAGAAATCTATCAAAGTATATAGAGAGATACAAGAAAATTTTTACAATTCACTTTTTAAAAGACTAAAAAATATATAGAGCTGTAATAAGAAAGGTTAGAGAAAAGAGAAAAATGCAAAACAAAAAATTATATGGGAAAGGGGGATAAAACTAAAGATACAATGTTAAAGATAATGTTTGTTACATAGATATATACAACAAATGATTCCTATTTGTAGTATATGAATTACTACAAATTAATAAAATAAAGGCAAACAACCCAATAAAAATGGGCAGAATACTTGAACAGTCAATTCAGAACAGATAATATCCAAATATCCAATAAGCATATAGAAAGTGTTCAACTTCATTAGTAATTTGGGGACTGGAAATTAAAAAGAACAATAAAATACCTCTGTACATCCACCAGAATGGAAAAACAGAAAAGTCAGAGAATGCCATTGAAAACGATGTGGAGCAACTTATACTCTCATATACTAATAGTGGGAGTAGCAATGGATCTAACCACTCTGGAAAACTCTTTGGTTATGTCTGCAAAAGATGAACAAACTTACTCGGTTGGACCCATCGATTCCACCCCCAGGTTTGGGCCCATGAAAAATGAATAGATATGTTCAGCAAAGGTCATCTACCAGTATTTTTATTGCAACACTATTCATAATATGCTAAAGCATCTATAGTAGAACAGATAAATCATGCAATGAATTTGTAGGAGCTTATCACTGCAGACAAATTATTTCAGGCAACAGGAACAGTCGATGTGAGTTAACAGTAAATGATGTGGAGCTGAGTTATGGGAGGTAAAGGTAGGCAGGCAGGGGCCAATGACTTTGAACTTGACAAGGAAAGCAGTTTGTACAAGAGCCCCATTTCAGGGGCTGCATATCTAAGGGCTACGAGAGGCGGGGATTGAGAAACACAAAAGCTCATACAAACAGCAGTTGTCACCTACAGGGTGTTCACCCTATGCTAGACCTTGTCATTGAATCACGGAAACCTTATGAGACAATGTGAATGAACAACTATTGCGACACACAAATCCATATGTAAATCTCACAAACTGCATTGGGTGAAAGAAGCCGGAACCAAACAGACAATAAACAAACAAAAAGAAAAAACACTGTGATTTCATTTAAATTAATTGGAGAACTATTCCATAGAGATAAAAATCTGAGTAATTGCTCCATTTGGAGGGAATAGTGACTAAAAGCAGGGTTTTCAAGCTTCCGTCCATTGTTTGGGGTGTCACTTATGCAAGCATGTTCAATTTGTGATAATTGATTGAACTGTACACTTAGGATCTGTACCTTGCTTTGTATGTACATTACAAGGAAATAAAGAGTATTAAATAAAACAAATTAAAACCATGTGAATAAATGAGACTGGTAAAAATTATAAAATCAGATAACATGGAGTGTTTGTAAGGATAAGGTTTTTGATAATCTTCATACACTATGGGAGGTGGAAGTGAACTCTGGCAGTATTTAATGAAAATTAAGGAAGCCTGTAGTATTCTACCCATTAATCTTGCTTCTGGGTATATACTCCAGAGAAATTCCATGTTGATTACAAAGAGATACGCATGAGGTTGTTCATAACAGTTTTGTTTGAGGCTGCAAATATTGGCAACCTACATGTCTGTAGGTTGGATCATTAAAATATGGTGGATGTACAAGAAGGAACACCAGACAGCACTTAGAAGTAATGAACTAAATAACACACACACAAGTACAGAGGTCTTAAAAATATGTCAAGTGAAAGAAAGAGAGAGAGAAAAGAAAGCAAGCAAGCACAGGACAGAAATTTCACAGGCTTGTCCCTCAAAAATATACATATCTTAATCTCTGCAATATGTAAATATGTTACCTTACATAGCAAAAGGAACTTTGCAATGAGATTCGGAGAATATACTGGATTATCGGGGTGGGCCAAATATAATCTTACAGGGCCTTCAAAGTGGAACAAGAAAGCAGAAGTCACAGTGATACTGTGTGAGGAAGAGTCCACTTACCATTGTGGGCTTTGACGACGGAGGGAAGGGGGCCACAGGCCAGGAAGACAGACAGCCTCTAGAGCTTGGAAAGGCAAGGAAATAATTTTTTTCTGACCGTAGAGTTTCCAGAATGCAATACAACCCTTTGGTAAAATAAACAGAACACCTTTATTTTAGCCTAATGAGTACTGTCAGACTTGTAACCTATGAAAATGTAAGATAATATATTTGTGTTGTTTTAAGACACTAAGTTTGTGGTACACTGTTAGAGCAACAATAGAAAACTAATATACATATCAAAGATCATGGTACAGACTGGAAAAAAAATAATACAATAAATTAAACAAAAAGTGGGCCCTGTATAAATAGATGTTTCATGAATTTGAAATTTTTAAGAGAGGATTACATTATTAACTAATTGAAATATTAAAATAGAGAATCCTTCCTCACCTAAAAACACTGAAATTCATTTTTCTTAACATTGTACAGAGGAGACTTTTTTCTTAAACCATGAAAGCTAAAAGAAAATCATATTTTCTACCTTTTAAACAGAAATCATATTTCATATAACAAATGTCAAGAAATATACATTCAGCCATTGACTAGAACACCAAAGCTCTGGCACAATGATGGAGTTTCTGGAAGTCAGGCAAGGTGCAACTGACAGGCAGTCATTTCTACTTCACATATGACAAGAGAAGATATCATTTTCACTCCTGCTCCCCCATTAAATGGGAAAAACTAAAATGTGGTCCCACATATTTTTATTTTCCCTACTAGTGATCTGGGGCTACTCTCTCACCTACTTGCTCTCGAGCCCTATGATTTTTTTCCTTGCATTCCTTTCTTAGAAAACAATAAGAAAAGCAAAAATAAAATTAATCAGCTATGACTATGAGCCAGATCTTTACTTCTGGTTTTCTCATTTAATACTTCCAAAATACCAATTAGCATTTTAAAAATCATCACTTTTTTGATGCCAAAACTTAGACTTGGTCTTCAAGTCATACTGTTATTAAGTGACTGAGCCTAGACTGAAGTTGTTTGTTTTCATGCTAAAGCTCTTTTCATTCTATCAAATTACATTGCTGTTAATTTGCCCACCTTTTTCTACCAAGGCAGAGTAAAATCAACACTGATTATCAAGGTTCCATTGCAAACATATGACAGTGATATACATATACTCTGAATTACTTTGAACAAAAATAGGGCTGAAATAAAAATTTTAAGCTCAATTTAAAATATTCCCAGTCTCTTGTTCAAACATCATTTCCCTCAATTTCTCAGAAAAAGTATTTAGAGATAAAGACTAACTCAGAGTGCTTTTAGAGTGAAACTAAATAAAAAGTTGTCTATCCCATGATCCCATAATTAAACAATTGCTTATTCCTTTAATGGAACAGAAAAGTTAGTTCAAATTGAGATCTTATTTGATCTTAAAACTCATATAAACATAATTTAAGTGAACCTAAAACCCTTTTCTTAACATGTTTCTTAGCCCCCATACTAAGGGACATGTCTATCAATTTGCTCTGGTCGATAACATTGATTTCCCCATTTATGGGACCCTGGTCTCAACGAACGAAGTTCACATGCACAAAGTAAATAAAACTCTCTTGTATATTATGCAGATTCATGTAGAAAAAAGTTCCATAATATCTTACCATATTACCCTTGGCCTCTCAGAAAGCAGTGCCAGGATAAGCTACATTCCTCTCCTGTTACAGTCCACAGATGATTGGAATACAGCTTACCACCAATGTTAGAACTATTCCAATAATAAATCCCTGTGTTCTGATGGTCATCGCAGGGGTAGTCTAGGTGATTATGGTTGTGTAGTGACACTGTGTGGTAGCCATAGTAACAATGGGAATGTTTCCTGATGTCATTAAGAAAGGTGATTTTTCTATCAAACTCTTCCACAAAACACAGGCATAACTCAGAGGTACTGTGGCTTCCATTCCTGACCACCACAATAAATCAAATATCCAATAAGGTAAGTCAGATGAATTTTTTGGTTTCCCAGTATGTTTACATCATACTGTAGTCTTTTAAGTGTGCAGTAGCATTATGTCTACAAAAAGTCTGTAATTTAAAAAACAGTGTTAAAAAATGCTAACCATTATCTGAGCTTTCAGTGAGCCATAATCTGTTGGCTGATGGAGGGTCTTACCCCAGTGTGATGGCCACTGACAGATAAGGGTGGTGGCTGCTGAAGTTGGGTGGTTGGGGCAATTTCTGAAAGTAAGACAATGAAGTTTGCCACATACATTGACTGTTCCTTTCACAAACAACTTCTCTTAGAATGTGATGCTGTTTGATACCATTTTACTCACAGAGTTCTTTCAAAATTACAGTCAATCCTCTCAAACTCTGATGCTGCTTTATCAACCAAGTTTTCATAATATTGTAAACCCTGTTGTCATTCAACAAAATTCACAGTATCTTCACCAGGAGTAGAGTCCATCTCAGGAAAGCACCTTCTTTGCTCTTCCATAAAAAGCAACTCTCCATCTGTTCAATTTTCATCATGAGATGGTAGCATGTGACTGAAGAGTCACATGTTCAGGCTCCAGTTCTGATTTTCATTCTCTTGTTGTTTCCACATCTGCCATTATTTCTTCCAGTGATCTTGAACCCCTGAAAGTCATCCATGAAGGTTGGAATCAACTTCTTCCAAACCCCTATTAATGCATATATTTTGACCATCCATGAATCATGAATGTTCTTCATGGCATCTAGAGCGGTGAATCCTTTCCAGAGGTTTTCAACTTACTTTGCCCAGACTCAGCAGAGGAATGGTTATCTATGACAGTTAAAGCCTTACAATAATGTGTTTCTTAAATAAAAAGACTTAAAAGTTGAAATGACTCTTTAATCCATGAGCTGCAGAATGGATGTTGGGTTAATGGCTATGAAAACAACTTTCATCTCATTGTCCATCTCCATCAGAGCTCTTGGGTGGCCACCTGCACTGTCAGTGGGCAGTAATCTTTTGAAGGGAATCTTTTTTTTCCCGAGCAGTAGGTCTCAACAGTGGGCTTAAAACATTTAGTAAACCCTGTTATAAGTAGATGGGCTGTCATCCAGGCTTTATTGTTCTATTTGTATTAGAGATCACACACAGAGTAGATTTAGCATAATTCTTAAGGGCCCAAGGATTTTCAGAATGATCATGAACACTGACTTCAGCTTAAAGTCACCCCTGCTTAACTCCTGAGAGCTAATGAGAGTC
The DNA here is from genome assembly GCA_032199065.1 of Smutsia gigantea. NCBI lineage: Eukaryota > Metazoa > Chordata > Mammalia > Pholidota > Manidae > Smutsia > Smutsia gigantea. The sequence continues at coordinate 187,235 of JAVSCE010015835.1, read as the reverse complement.
AGCCTGTCCTTTGAAGCTTTGAAGCCAAGCACTGACTTCTCTCCAGTTATGAGTCCAGAATGCCATCTTCTTCCAATAGAAGACTGTTTTATCTACAGTGAAAATCTGTTATTTAGTGTTGCCTGTTCATTAATGATCTCACCTAGGTCTCCTGGAAAACTTGCTGTAGCTTCTACAACAGCACTTGTTTCTTCACCTTGCATTTTCCTGTTATGCAGGTGGCTTCTTTCCTTAAACCTCATGAACCAACCTCTACTAGCTTTTCTTCTGCAGCTTCTCTCTCAGTCTTCATAGAACTTGAGTTAGGACCTTGCTCTGGATTAGGCTTTGGCTTAAGGTTGTTATTTCTTCTGTACAGACCATTAAAACATTTTGCATATCAGTAACAAAGCTGTTTCACTTCTTAGCATTCATGTGTTCACAGGAGTAGCATTTTTTAATTTAAGAATTTTCCATTTGCATTCACAATTTGGCTGTTTGGTGTAAGAGGCATATCTCAGCTTTTAACATTCCTTCCTCACTAAGCTTAATCATTTCTTAGCTTTTAATTTAAAGTGAAAGACGTGTGACTCTTCCTTTCACTTTGACACTTAGAGGTCATTGAATGGTTATTAACTGGCCTAATTTCAATATTGTGAATAGGGAGGCCTGAGGAGAGGGAGAGAGATGGGGGAACCACTGGTGGGTGGAGCCCTCAGAACACATACAACATTTATTGACTAAGTTTGCTGTCTTATATAGACATGGTTTGTGTCACCCCAAAACAATATCTGGTAATACCCAAGATCACTGATCACAGGTCACCATAACAAATTTAATACTAATGACGAAGTTTGAAATATTGTGAAAATTACCAAAATGTGACACACAGACACAAAGTAAGTAAATGCTATTAGACAAAATAGCACCAATAGACTAATAGACTTGCTCAATAGACCAGCAGTGTTACCACAAACCTTCAATTTGTAAAAAACATAATATCTGCAAAGCGCAGTAAAGCACAGTACAGTAAAGTGAATTGTGCTTATATCTGCCCTAATATGAAAAACCAAACTGGAGCCTCTTTTTTTTAAAGTGTTTCTACTGAATTTCCCCATTATGGCTGAGAGTAACACCTTCTGGAGGGTACCATGCACCCATTGCCAGGTAAGAGCAGTTCAGCAGTGCAGCATTCATTAATATCATGCTTGGTGCTGCAAAGGAAGAAGTTACTATTGCCATTATTAGCTTTCCTTTGTCCTCTTAACCTTTAATTTTAATGTCTTTATTTAATTTAAAAACTGAATGAATGCAAGAGTGTATACTGATAAATAAGGTGTATAGTGACTATCTTCAAATAACTGTCAATCATTAACTGATGAAAGAAAGACATGTAAGTACTGAATTGTAGTGTGGTGTGTGGATGGTGCAAAATACTATGAGACTATAAGGCAAAGAATATTAAAAAAAGATTGGTCTCCTGGAAGGTATAAGTGCACGATCATTGGGGAATTTTTCATACAGGAGACAATCTTATAATGAATATGTACCTGGGCTAGGCAGACTAAGCCCATTTTGGGGCAATATTCTGGTGCCAACTGAGAGTAAATCCAGAGAAATAGCCTTCTAATAAAAGCTTGTCCTAATTAGATTTGTGCCTCTAGGTGCTGTATGTTATACCTATGTCTCTCTAAATACCATCTCATATGGCTGATAATTTAGTTCCATAACCATTCCATGAGTGAGACAGAGTAAAAATCATCTTATTTTGTACATGAAGACTCTGACACCTCTAGAGACTAGTGACTTGACCAGGTAAATGGCTACCTTGTGCTATATCTAATTTTCAGTCTAATTTTATGCTTTATCCAAAAGAATTAAGAGGAAGTATGAGAACACAGGATGCGATAATGGTGTCAGGGTATAAGAGTCTGTGAAATAGATCAGGTGTCAGTTAGACTTTTGACCCCAAGTGTTAAAAACAAACTTGGGCTATTGGAAAGCTCACAAATTCCCTGGAGTTGTCCAACTATAAGACCTCGGCAAGAATGGAAAGTAAGGAAGCCACACAGACTAGTTTGGAGAAGTGTCCTCAGGGTGCTGCAAGGGCTAAGCTTCAGCTCTTGGCAACGTGGCATTTAGGCCCTCAAGAGTCACATTTGCAGGTGTCTATTTTGCCTTGTCATCCCCATTCAGTTCATGCACCAAGGGATTGCAAATCCTGCAGGGACCTCGTAGAATAGAGGAAATGTAGTCCCTAAAAGGAAGGAGGCATGTCATTACTAAAGGGAAGGTAAAAAATGTTGACGAGCAAACACTCATCCTTATTCCCAAAGGGCTGTGCGGTGGGTGCTTGTAGATGGCTTCCACCACTGGTCTCGCTCTCCTAGTTCCAACATCATTCCATCTCATTATTCTACAATCTACAGGTGATGTAATAAATATAACCACCACCCACAACTCTAGCATAGGGTAGTAGTCAAAATGCAGAGAAAGGAATGACAGAGCAAGCAGGAACATACCTGGAAATACTTTGACCTTTATTTGGTCAGCTGCTCACAGGCTATAGCTAGCATTTTTACTCTCTATGCAACATATTCCATATTTCTGTGCCCTTTAGCGAGTCCCTTAGCTGGCCAGGTGTTTTTGCCCCTAAGTGTGACATAACATTCATGCCCCAAGGGAATAAGTACTTGTGGTACTGTGTCTGTAGTAGTTCTCTGATAATTGTACCCACTGGGATGGAGAGTAAAAGAGGCTCATAAGGGATATCTGGGTTCCAACCATATCCTCTTAACTCTGTGTCTCAAAGCAATTCTGTTTACCCGTGAGAGCAAAAGTCAGTCTCCACTCTCAATGCCTGAACACCTTTCTTAAGGAGAGCACAATGGCTGAATGGCGAGCCTCGGCTTCCAATGGAGTCATAAGAGTGTGTATCTTCTGGTAGAGCTGTTCAACCTTGACCACTAAAACCTCTGACTCAGCAGATACCAGATCCATGGGGCAGGAATAAATATTTAAAATGTGGGTCATTTTGTATGACTACAAAAGGCACCACCCCATCTCTGAGTTCTTGGTTACTGGTTCTGTGTATATTGGCTGGGGGAAATATAGCACCCATTTTTTTTTTTTCTGTTTCAGGATATACATGATCTCCCTCGCTTGGCAGAGTAACTTTATCCAGCTGATATTGGAATTAAGGTTTCACTGAGCCATTTCATAAAACAAATTATTTGTAGATAAGGGTGTATGTAAGTTCTGAAACTCATGGGATTTTCTCTCTATCTGACATCCTTCACTTTGATAAGGCTCTTCTGGAAGAACTAATGATTGATCTTTATGAAGCACTAAATGCATCATTATGATGCATTTTTGCTAACAGACAAAAAAAAAAAGATGAATCCTAAGCAGAAAAGCTACTACTCCATGAGAAAAAAAGTCTGTACTGCTTCTCCTATGATAAAAGGAGTCCAATGTAAACAACTTCCCCTTGGGGACATGTCTGGCTCCTTTCTGCTATTTTTATCAGTCTAAAACTTCAGGGCTGGTCACCACTGCTGGCCACTTAATAGTGGCCCACCTTGGAAATTTGTGTTTTTGTATCATTGTACTGTTTTTTATTATAGCCACACTATATATAAAGTATTCATAGGGGTCCTAAGCAAGTAGTGGGATGGTTGCACAAGCTGACTCTCACCAGGAGAGGAGCCTCCTCGTCCACTGGATTGGCTGCTGGTTTCTGCGGTGGGGGAGACATTCGGCCGGGCGTTCACAGCAGGCACAGACAGTTTTCAGGCTTTTGGTCCTTTCTGCAAGTTCCACTGGCAGATCTTTTCCAAAAACAAACAATGAAAATCTTCCTTGTCACCAGTCTACCAATATTTCTATTTCCAGATACTTACTTCCAATCAGTTTAGTAGGACTTTTTTACAGATCCTGACTTCAGCTCTCTCATCTTCCAGAGAAAATGTTAGAATATAATAATCTAGATGAAAGCCCAGAGGCTCTTTTTGGGTCACTAGGAAGAATTTTCATAGTATTAAGGAACGTGGTTTCTGGCATCTACCTTAAACTGCTTCAAGACCCAGCTGTGCCCACCGTCAGGTAGGTGGTAGTGGGCCAAGTGCCCTTCCTTTCCTGGACTACAGGGAAAAGAACAATGCCAATGCTACCAGAGGTGTTTTGATGAGGCTGTGTATTCTACTCTTTCAATTCAGCAACTCTATATTAACTACTCAGGTTTTTGGGGGTTTTTTTGGTAATTGCAAACCCATGGATCTGAACATATACAGAGCATGTGAGAGTTTCACATAGGAGTGTCATCCTTTGCCATAAGGCAAGAATTTTGACATTGCTTCTTGTCATTCTTTTGCTTTAAATTATTCAAACCTATTCAAAATAACTATCCTACACTATGATTTTTTTCCCCTAAATCATTCCCATTAAATTATGCTATGGCAGCATGTACCTAGAGCCCCAGAGCTGCACACAGATCTCAGATGACAACAGACCATCACTTGATCAGCTGATGGTTAATTTTGTTCTTGGAATGCTAATTTTCTTCCCTGTAAAAAAACAAAAGTCTTAATATCTTTCATTTTATCTCTATCCAACAAACATTGCACTTGTCTCTGAGGATCTGTTTCCTGCAGCCAACTCTTAAACAAATCTGGTTATCAATTAGAATTCTTTCCAAGAAACCACAATAAATTTTGGTTTACACAAGCCAAGGGGAAAGAAGGGAATTTATGGGAAGGATATTGGGTAGCTCACAGATGAAGGACAATTTTTACAAACAAGGCTTGAAAGGACAGGAACAAGGGCCTCTCCAAAATTCTTTAACTTTTTTTCCATTCTTTCACCAGTTTGTTCAGGATTCACGTTCCCAGAAGAATCTCATTATCCTAGATTTGGTCAGAGACAGTGCTCAAACACTATCTGAGGTAGGGCACGCTGGTGTCAAGAGGAAGCACATTTATTAATTACCATTACTGTAGGGAATAGAGAAAGAGTAGTCATCCAAAGCAAAAGGTGGAAGATACGTGCCGGGAAGTAATATAACAGCTGTCAGAGAGTGCTCAAAAAATCTTCTAGAAGGGAGTAAATCATAAGTCCGAGGTAAAGATATTTTAAGAGTTCCAGATTTCTGTAGTAAAATATTAACATTGCCTGATTTGCTCTTTCCCATATTCCTACTAAATTACTCATAACCATCCCAAAATAAATTAACAGTTTAAACAGGACCAGACATTAGAAATATTAGCCAATAACCTTCCAGCTCACAGATGGAATTTCTTTTCATTAAGCGAAGTTAGAATAAAGCCCTTAAGCAGAATAGAAGAATCATACACAGGAAAACAGCATATAAAGTTTCCACCAACCAATTCCAAACCCATAAGGTAACAGATTTCCTGCATGGGAGAGGCTTTTAATGAGACCAAGTCTGTATCATTCTCTCCTGTCACCCATAACCCAAAACATTGGTATCTCTTTTCCCTTCGGTACTTCAGAACATATCTTTTGACGGAGTATTCCTATTTGTCTGTTTATTCAAAGGAAATGATCATTGCTGTAAACATTTTTATAGAAAGATGTACAACTTTAGAAGAGAGGTTTAGTGGAATGTCACACTAAGAAGATTTTTAAAGGCCATTCCTGGATATACTATAAAAGCATCAAACATGAAGAAAAAAAAACATAAATTTTGATAAAGTAATAATGCAATACCTGACATAGGATAAAAACAAACTGCAATAATACAGGATAAAGGAGACTATAGAGTAATATATTCAGGGCGATGGAATAAAACAAATCAAAAGACAACTTTAGATCTAGAAAAGTAGTTATTTAATAATGAAAGCAAAATAATGTTATATTCAGTCATGCAAGGCTTCAGAAATTTCACTACAAAATCATTCTCTTTTAAAGTACCCAAGAAAAGTGACAAATAAGTATAGGACAGTACTCTGCAATATGGGAAGAAAGCAGGAGAAAATGTCTTAATCATGTCTATCATGGTCTAAACAAATAAGATCAAAATGTGTAACAATAATACAGATCAGAAATTCTGGATGACAATAATATAATAGTAATCATGGGGCAGGAGGCAGGTAGGTGGAAAGAATAATGAGAAAAACTAACTTGCTGGAGTTTGGGGTGAAGATATAAATACTGGTAAACTTAACAAACTGATGGGTAAAACTAAAACAAAATATGGGCCATAATTACTAGGGAAACCGCCAAAAGAACAAAAAAAGTACATGAAATAGACTAAGACTTTCCAAAGAGCACAACAATATTGACCTAGATAATGAGAGAGAAGAAAAGAGAGAAAAGATTATGTTAACAGATATTGTAAGATACGATGGCAGAAATGAGTTCTGATAAAATAGTATAATGTGATGTCTGATTCTGGTCAATATGGAATAACTGGGACCAGATTTCCCTTCTAACCTATAAATATCTAGGAAAACTGTCAAAATATGGGAAATAATGATTTCCAGACTTCAGACAGCAAACACTTCAGGACTGTGATCCCTGAAAGAAAAGAAGCAAACAAGGTGAGTCTATGACTATACCAGTTTACTGCCTGGAGGCAACTTCCAGGGCACACGTGAGGGAGGAGTAACTCAAAGAAAGTCTGACAGTCTCAACAAATTGAGGACATAGAGATTGGAATTAGGGAGCCACATTAGCTGGAATTTGTAAGGCAAAGTACTAGAGAAAAAGGAGTTGCACAGGGAGATAAAGATAGATAGAGATACACAGAGATACACAGAGAGAGGTAAAGAGAGGGCTGACTCTGGAGAGGTACCCTCAGAGTATTTAGCTGAACGTGAATCTGCGCAATGGGGGACGAAACTATCCAACCCCAGGTAAAGACACACCCCAGAGAGGAGTAGAAGAAAGCAGTAGATGTAATAACTCCTAGTACTCTTATTGGGTTGGGAACCATTTGTATTCCTACCAGCCAGACCAGAAGGACCCTATAAATGCATGGGCATAGTGTAGTTTAGAAGAGTATTACCTTCATAACTGAGATTAATTTAGCCTTAGACTGTGGCTGCTTAGGACCTCTCCTGCCAAAGCTTAAAAGCAAGCTTTGAAAAGACCCAGCTAATTCCAAGTAACATCACTGCACACCAGAACAAATTCCAGTACTACTTAAAGAAATATAACAAAATCCAAGAAATAATAATGAAAAATTCACAACATCTGGCATCCAATAAAAAATTATCAGGCATGCAAAGGAGCATGGAAATATAACCATTAATCAGGAGAAAAGTCAACAATGGAATCAGAACAAGGAATGAGGTGTAATGCAACTAGCAGACAAATATGTTAAAGTAACTATTATAAATATATTCCATAAATTCAAGAAAGTAGAAGAAATCATGACCATAACGAAGAGGGAAGTAGAAGGTATAAAAAGGATGCCAGGGAAAATTCTGAAGGTGAAAAAATATATAACTTGTGAAACAAATATACAATTAATGGAGTTAAGAGGTGATTCTGTAGACATTGCAGAACAAAAGATTAGTGATTAGCGACCTTAGACGGATATCAATTAAAATTATCCAAAATGAAGGAAAGAAGAAGATCAAGGTGAAAAGCATACTAATAATCTGCAGTACAGCATGAAATGGGATGACATGTGTGTTACTGGAGTTTCAGCAGGAGAGGAGAGAAATGACAGAACAAAAATACAGTTGAAGTAGTATTTACAAATCTTTTTCCAAATATGATGAAAACTATATACTCACAGATTTAGACAACTCAACACACTTCAACTAGAAGAACCTTCAAAAAACAATACCAAGGAACACCATAATCAAATGCTGAAATTCATAATAAAGGGAAACCTCTTAAAAGCAGACATAGAAAAAAGACATCTTACATATAGAGAATGAAGACAAAAATAAAAGAAGATTTTCCATCAGAAGCTGCACATGCCAGAAGGCAACGGAAATACATCTTTACATAAGGGAACTAATTAAAACAAACAAACAAACTCAGTGAAAATAGCTCCCAAATTTGAAGATGAAATAAAGAATTTTTCAGACAAATATAAACTGCAACAATTCACCTCCAACAGACTGTTATTATAAGAAGATTTAAGCTAAGTCTTTCAAGGAAAATATTAGGCGTAAATGAAAAATGCAGGAAATCATTAAAGTGTGGAAAGATATAATATTTTCTCTTCAATATACATTTAATCTCTTCAAATACAGTTGGCTATGTAAAAAACAGTGAGGTACTATGGGATTTATAGCCTATGTAGAAGTAAAATGTTTAATGACAATAGCAAAAATACTCTCACAATTCATATACTATATGTACAGTGGATTAATACTATATTAGGTAGACTGTTATAAGTTAAAGATATATAGATGAAACCTAGAAATACTACTAAAAAATTAACATGTGTACCTACTAAGCCAATAGATAGATCAAATAAATTAAAAAATAAAGGAATATACATATGTAAATAAAATAATAAAAGAATATAGAATAAGGAAGGAAAGGGAAACAAAACTTGATGTAATACAGAGATATAAAAATAGCAACACAGAACATTTAAACCCAGCAATGTCAATAATTAAATTTAATATTAATGGTCTAAACATTCTAATTAAGTGGCAGGAATTATCAGATAGGATTAAAAACAAAAGACCTAACTATATGCTATCTATAAGAAGCCCACTTTAAATGCAGACACCTAAAGAGTTTAAAAGTATAATAATGGAAAATTTAAACCATAAAAACACTAATTAAAGAAATATGGCAGTGTCTGTATTAATATTAACCAAAAGACTTCAGAACAAGGAACATTACCAAGGTTAAAGATGAAAATTTTATAAGATGATTGATTGATCGAGAGGATGCAATAATCCTATATGTATGCACCTAATAACAGAGTTTCCAAAAAAGAAAGCAAAAATTAAAAGAACTGAAAGAATAGAGAAATCAAAAAATACAGTTGAACATTTCAGCACTCTTCTCTTAGTAGTTGATAGAAAAAAAGTAGATAGAAATTCAATAAGGATGTAGAAGAATTAAACACTTTCATTAAACTTGATCTAATTGAGCTCTATGGAACAACATTCCCAGCAATAGCACATTGCACATTCTTTTCAAATGCACATGGGACTGTCACCCAGATAGACCACACATGGTCAGGGCTATCAAAGAGATCTTGATCAAAATAAGAGCACTGAAATAATGAAAGGTCTATTCTACAACTGAAATGGAATTAAACTAGAAATTAACATAAGAAATCTAGAAAGTTGCCGAGTATTTTGAAATTAAACAAAAAGCTTTTAAATAACCCATGGATCAAAGAAGAAATCACAAAGAAAATTAGACAAAAACTGAACTAAATGAAAATAAATAAAAATGTGTGATACGGCCAAAGCATTTTTTAGAAAGAAAATGGTATCATTAAACAATTATGTTAGGAAAACATCTCAAATCAATTATATAAGTTGTAACTTAATCTACAAAAAGAACAAAAGGAGACTTTATCATTCCAGATCCTGAAGATACTAAGAGGATTACAAAACACACAGAAACTTCCCAGCCTAGGACTTCTAATAAACATTAAAAAAATAAGTATTACCAATTCCATACCAACTCTTGCAGAAAAAAGAGCTTAAGAAAGCACATTCCAATTCATTTTATGCTCCTGGGCATACTCGGTAGAAAAGACATTTTGTACTCTGGCAAAAATATTACAAGAAAAGAAAACTACACACCAACATCCCTCATGAACACAAGCAAGAAATCGTTTGACAAAATATTAGACATTGAATCCAGCAATCCATAACAAGGTTAATAGATCATGTCATATATGGTTTATTTCTCAAATACAAGATGGATTTAACACACGAAAATTAATCCATGCAATTCACCATATTAACAAAGTAAAGAATAAAGAAACATATCATCATCTTAACAGATGGAGAAAGAGGATTGGAGAAAGTCTACAAAACTCCTAATAAGAAATCTCAGTAACTTGGAATAAAATGAACATCCTCAACCTAAAGAAAACAAACCAAAACAAAACAAAATACATGCAAAAAATCCTACAGCTAATATCACCAAAAATGGGAAAGAAATGTTCTAATTCTAAGAGCCAGGCAAGGATATCTAGTCTCATAATTATGATTCAGGATTTTATTGGCAGTTCCAACAGTGCACTTAAGGAAAAGGAAATGGAAACGAAGGGTGGGATGTGAAGAAGACTGTCAGAAAGTCCATTTGGCCTCACACTGGGACCAAAATCTCCACCTAGTTTTATTTTATTCATCATAAAACTAATATTTTCATATCCATCTGATAATATCTTTTTTGATTCTGATCTGAGGTAGGCAATTCCAACATAAATACGCTATATATTTTACATGTATACAAGGATAAGAATTTTTGTGGATAAACAGATTGGAATGGGTCCATCTGGTTGGAGAGGAGCTGGCTTGGGATGAAAGGAAGAAATTTTGAAATTGTTGCTTGCCATTCATGAACTGAGGAGTATGAGCTATTCAAATAGGCACCTAAGAACCACAGAAACAACATCTGCTACATCTGAAAAAAAAAAGTTGAACATCCGTTGATGTTAATAAACCAACTAAAAATGAGGTAGTTGAAAAACAATTGTTATGAAATTCCTAAGAATATGCATAACTGGATCCATGTTCATGGAAAGGAAAGTGGCATGTTCTTCACTGTAACTGGATGGCAAAGGAGGAGACAACTGAAAATGTAGAACTTGAAGGTCTGGTAGTAAGAAGTTGACAGGATTCTTAATTGATGGCCTCTTATTCCTCAATATTTGAGGTGAGGTCATTTGCTCAGGGCAGAGGCAAACATAACACTAAAAACTTTAAGAGCATGGAAAAGATTTGAATTAAGCTTTTTTAGAAAGTTAAAGGGTACACTAGCCAGAAAAATGTAGGATACACACACAAGCACATTTACACACATATACACACATAAGGATACAAACATAGTAATGTATATGTAGAACAAGAATATATATACAAACATATACTTACATGTCACTTACATATACAAATCTATTCATAAACAAAAAAAAGACAAAGTATGTACAAATCAGTGTTAAAAAATGGTTATCCATGAGTAAGTAGTAATGGGTAATTCAATGTTTAAAATTTTATGTGTAAATTATTTTTTCTAAAATGAAAAAGGTTGACTTTTACTATCAGATCTGTAAGGACTGAGGCAAGGATTTACAGAGTCATGGGACAGTACTAATTTATGAATTAGAAACATTAATTTGGCTAAGCTCAGAAGCAGGAATAATCAGGTGTAGAGGTTGCAAGGAAAGAGCATCTTCCCAATTTATCCTCCAAAGATTTTGCAAAAAAATAAAAAAAACATACCTGGAGCAGAATTTGCAGATTTATAGTGTCAAGCAGAACATAATGTCAATAGCATTTCTAAAATAAATTGTGTGTGTTTTAACCTAAATATATAATAACAGTTTACACTGTTCTTGTAAAGTTTCCCAACTCATTTTGAAACAGCTATTTAGTTCTATATTCAACTCAACAATTGATGTTTCCCATTCTTAAGAGCCCAAAGGGCATGAGAGATTTTTCTGTGAGCGATATTGCAAGGCAATAGCAGAGCTGGGATCAAACTTGGACTCCTCCAGATGTTGAATTTTGTGCTCAGCTGAATGAAGTCCATATGACTTTCTTTGTGCTTCTAACATCCTTTAATGTATACATCTGGTTTATAAACTGCTCCTTGAGAAAGGCCCCTAAACAGATGCTTTATGTAAAGTTCGTGAGAATAAGAAAGATCGGAAGATGCAGTATTACAATCAATCAAGCTAAAATTAGATACCTTCTGTTTCCTATATTCTGCCTGACCCAAAATGTTGCAAGCCCATTGGTTAAGTCAGCCACCAGGTGTGAGATATCCATTTCTGTGTTTTAAATGTGCTTTAAACAACTTAGGTTCAAATGAAGTTTAAGGTTGTGTCAAGACAGTCAAGTTTTTTGCAAATTCAGATAGACATGAGATACCATCCAGGTGTAGTACAGATGTTGTACTTCAGCGTTAAAGATATTATAAATTAACGCCACTCCCAGCCCATTATTTTCAGTTCCTGTCTCTGTGTGGTTAAATGAACTCTCCCACCTGTGATCTATCACAGAGGAAATATTGCCAGTATTCTCTTCTTCTCTGTACTTCATTTTTGTAAAGCAGGGTGTTTTCATGCCTCTGGAAAACAAAAACTAAGAATTTAGCTTCCAGATTCTGTTTTACTAGACCCTTGGAAGAGATGGTCCACATTGAGGTACTTTGCCTGTTGATAAGACAATCTGTTTCACCAGATCCTAATGGTATTTATCAGAATTCTCAAGCATTATTTCTTAAATTTAGCATCATACTCATTTTACTCTCAGCATCCCAGTCTAGGTCCAGCAAAAACTAAACAACAAACCTAAGCCCATTCTGATACATTTTAAAAATTATTTTCCAAATATAGTTAATAAATATATCTTCTGTTGCTATTTAGATAAATACATCTGTTAGCAGAATACGTAAGGCTTTGTATAGTATCACCACCCCCCAATGCGCACACACACAAATATTCAAATACCTATTTGCACTATTACCTTACTATTTTGCTCTTACTGAACCCCTTTCTTATGATGTTATTCAAGATGAGGTGCAACATAGAGGAAGAGAACAAGATGCCATAATCCATCACTTACTTGATGTGTGGTCTGGAAGGATGACTTAATTTCTTTGCCTTTTTTCCTCATTTATTATCAAACTCTGTTTTGGAAGGATTTGTTGCGTGGCCTTGCGTGTGCAACCTCCTACTTAACTGCACTACTGTCCTTCCCACCCAGTAGATGCCACTAGCACCCTCGCCCCAAGTTGTGATAATCAAAAATGCTTCCATATATTTCCAGATGTCTCCAGGGGCAACAGTGCCTCTGACTGAGAATCACTGTGTTAGATAGGTCTAATAATAATTCAGATCTAATTGTATTTTTCTGAGAATTAAATATTTAACCTATTAACCAAGTTTGAAGAGTACTAGCACAGGAGAAGAGTTATGTAAATGCCAGAATATTAGCTTTCACAAGTTCAAATCCTCCACTCCATCTAGAGGTATGAAACCTTCAAATTATTTTGCAAGAATTTCTTCATCTCCTACAATATACTTTGAAAGATAAGATCTTCATTCCTGTCAAATTTTTCCAGCAATAACACGTACTCTTTCTTCTCCATATTTTCTTTTAACTTTTCAAAGCAACATACCTATTCCTTTTCTTTTCTATTTCCCATATAATTTATTCTTCTATAACAAACCTTCCAGGTTTTCAAAGAAAGAAGAGACCAGAAGAGATTGGGGAGATAGGACAACTAGATGCAATGTGGTACTTACACTGAATCCTGGAACAGACAGAAAGAGGACACAAAGTCTGCATCTAGTTTAATTAATAGTAATATATCCGCATCAGTTTCTTAGTTTTAACAAATGTACCAGCTTATATAAGAAGTTAACAATGGGAAAACTGAGTGAAGAGTATGTATATTGGAACTCCCTATGTTATCTCTGCAACTTTTCTGTGAATCTAAAATTATTTCAAAATAAAAACTTTGGATAATGAGAACCTGTGCAAACTCGAATCAAAGAATACATAACTTTCCTCTTTGTGCATGCGTTTACCTTAAGACTCCTTCAACTACCTCCAGAGTGTAGCTGTTACAAGTGCTTATTTATAGGATTTATTAAAAATGTGCTATTCCCATATGCCTCTGAACACATAGAAAAAGAACTTCAATGTATAAACACCAGTGAAGCTCTTTGTAAGGTATTCAATTCAGATTACTAAAACTCACCCTCTCAGAATTGTTTCTTTTTTTAATCTTGGGAAAGCCACAATTGATCATTATTTCCATTTCCTTCTATTTCCAATAGACATAACTACTATTTCCTATTCCAAGATAATTAAAATAATGAATAAGCAGACTTAGGAAATGTTCAGTATTAAGAATAGATCATTATTTGATCACTTTACACCTCAACCCAACTTCTTGATATGAAAGTTTCTAAAGATGCTTGCATAGGGTTTGACTACACTGTTTAAAAAAGAAAAAATTAAATTAAATTATATGAGATAAGATGTGGGAAGTTTTCCATAGGAGGATAACTATAAAAATCTGTGCAGTAGTATTTTCAATGCACTTCGCTATACATCTTCTTTTCATAGGTCCCTGCAGGACAGTCAAGTCACCCTTAGAATTCTCAAGGCCTCTGAGGGTATGCAGTTATATGAGGAATCCCTCTATTTTTCTCTATAGAAGGATCACATCTCCCAGAAGCTCCAGAGGTCAAGAACCTCCCTTTACAACTCACATCTCTTTCCTTAGAGTGGGTGTAAACCAAGTGCCCCTCTGAGATCCGGATTTCCTCCAGGACTTAACAAGCCAAAAGGAAAAAGACTGTAAAAAAGGCCATTAAGGCTGGGACATGTTCTCTGTCATATGATTCCGAACATCTATTGGAGTAGATAACAGGAATTGCCTTAAAATTTTGGAACCAATCTTCGGCTTTTATTTTTTCTTTTTAAGACTGATAAACTTATTTCCTAAGGCCTCTGTTGCTTCCACTCTCCAAGCTCAAGTTAGAATCTGCTCAATTCAGAGACCTAATCCCATTAGATCTGAGAATGTTTTCATATTTACTTTTCCTCATAGGCAATGTGATACTCCAGAGTCTCAGTGTATCTTATTCTGTACATCTTTTTATATGTCCTGATTAGTATGGTTTTTTTTCTTTTTTTACATTCCTGAATATGAATCCTGGCTTCAGCAATTCTTGGTTGTATGTATTTCCATAACCTTTTAACATCCATGAGTCTATTTCAAAGTCTACCAAACACCAAAGAACAATGTTAATAATACCTGTTATATAAGGTATTGAAAACAATCACTTTACCTAAGTGAAACTAGGATCTGGGACAAAGGAGATGCTCGCTAAATAGAGGCCATTTTAATTTGATTATGATGTAGCTGCTGTAGTTTGTATTTGATTATGGATGTACATCTTTCTTAAGCACGCACACTTAAGGCAAAGGAAAAGAATGTCAGGCTTAGGGAAAATTATTATTGGCAATTTTATATATGTAGTATACACAGACTACACCAGATATGGTCCTTATTTTATGTGTTTTGAACTGTCATTAGGTCCAAGGGAGGAATTTGGAAGGAAATAAACTGGATTATATATACAAGTCTCTGGATTTGTTAATGTATAAATATTGACCATAGCTTTGGATTTCCAAAGTTGTAAGCATAGCTCCACCCACAAAAGATGAAAGAATGTATTCACAGACAAATAAAGAGGAATGAGGACCTTACGAAGGACAATGTCTTAGGTTGAGGTAAGGAAATAACATAGTGAAATTATTTCAATTCCAAAGGCAAAGGAACAACCTAAAAGTCCTGAGATTGTGTCTCCAAGAGTCATGTCTGCTCAGGAAATTAAGCAGGAACTAGGATGGTTTGAAAAACTTGCTTCAGTCTTATGAAAACAGGAGTAATGAACAAAGGAATATAAAGTAAAAAGTAAGACTGACTCAGCCAGAAGAAAAGAGAGATTCCCTTAGAAGAATCACTATACCTGAACAGTAGACCAGAAATAAATGAAATGGAAAATGGGGTGATTTAGAAAAGGAATAGTGAAATGTTACTAGATCAGGGTCCAAACAGAACAGAGGAAGATAGGATAGTCTTATAGGGCACCTTATAGAGACTTCATCAAAAACAGCAAGGTCAAGAAATCCACTGAGAAGCAATGTCTCACTGTATATATATATATATATATATATATGTATGTATGTATATGTGTGTGTGTGTGTGTGTGTGTGTGTGTGTGTGTATACATATATATATATGATTATCTCTTCAAGATTTGGACAGTAAGAACAATGGTTAAAAAAATTCTGGATGGATTTTAAAGGTCTGAAAGATTATTATAGAATAGTTAAAATACTACAGGAAGGTTTCCTCCATTACGTATATAGCTATATTTCCTGTATCTTAAGGGAATGTACCCAAGACATTTATGGAATTATGACTCTAAGGAAAATCATCACAGAGATGCTGCTTCTGCCTGGAAGCCAGAGAGTGCAATGATAGAGCTGGTCCAAGCTGGAATCACATGCTGATTTGATGGGAGAGTATCTCCTTTTGTGTAGAAATTTCTAATTCAGACAGGTGAAATTAGATAAGATTTAGGTGAACAATAGATGCCTTTGGGAAGCTCAGAACTTTATATCTCACCACAGAAGTACCCAGACTATTAGCAAAATCTAGAAGAGTATGTTAAAAAGATGAAAATCTGGACCAAAAATCAAAGGGAAAGAAAAATATATTACAGTAAAATCCATCAAATAGTGATAGGTTTACATGTGATAGAAAACAGCCCAATTTTTAAAACATTAAACCATTAAAAGCTCAACTGAACCTTATTGAAAGGACAGAACAGCAAGAAGAAATGACATCTTTGAAGCATATCCTAGTATTGATGGCAAAAAATATGTATATTTTTATTAAGGTACTATTGATATACACTCTTATGAAGGTTTCACATGAAAAAAAAATGTGGTTACTACATTTACCCATATTATCAAGTCCCCCCCATACCCCAATGCAGTCACTGTCCATCAATGTAGTAAGATGCCACAGATTCACTATTTTCCTTCTCTGTGCTACACTGTTTTCCCCATGACCCCCCACACCTTGTGTACTGAACATAATACCCCTCAATCCCCTTCTCCCACCCTCCCCACCCACCCTCCCACATTCCTCCCCTTTGGTAACCACTAGTTCCTTCTTGGAGTCTCTCAGTCTGCGATGGCAAAAATATATTACAAGAAATGCTGTTCAAAATTCTTTTAAAAAAGTTATAATTTATGAAATTAATTGGTTTAGTGTTTCATCCGGTTTTTTTTTTTCCTTTACTGAGATCTATGGAGGATCACTTAAGAGATCAAGGGCATATTTGTATGTCCAAGATATGGTATATATGAAATATGAGGAAGCTGATGCCAGGTGACTGCTGGCAGCTGAGCCATGATCTCCAAGAATAAAATGACAAACTTTCCATCTATGCAGTTATCACAGAGATTCCACCCATTATGCTTTTCTTTATATAGTCAAAGAAAAAGTGAAAAATATCTTGGACAATAAAAAAACTATTCCATTTTATCAACCACAAGGAAATTGTAAATTATAACCACAATACAATTTTCAATTTCAGCTAAGATAACGTAACAGGAATCAGATTTGCCCTGGTCCCTGAAACAATAAAAAATCTGAACATGATGGGAGGGTTGGAGGGAAGATGCTAAGGTGGCATGAGGAAACTGTGCGCAGCAATGTGTATACTCATTATCTTGATTATGGTGATGATTTCATGGGTGTATACACTTGTCACAATATAGCAAGTCAGGTTTTATTGTGCAGATTATTGTACGTCAATTATACCTTAATAAAACTGTTATACACACCCAGACATATGCAGAATGGTTGAAATGAAAGATTTAGATCATATCCACTGCTGCTACAAATGTGGAAGAACCAGGACTCTAATATAATACAGATGGGAGTATAATTTGATACAATCACTATGGAAAATTATTTGGCTAAACATATGCATATTTTATAATGACTCAATTCCACTCAAGTTATAAATCCAATAGAAATTCATATGAATGTCTACCAAAAGACATTTATGTTCCAGAGAGTCCATAGCAGCACTCTTCATAATTTCCCCTAACTGGAAATTAATAAATTGTGATGTATTCCTACAATGGAATACTATACAGCAGTGAGACTGGGTAATCTACAGCTAGACATAGACGCATGCCTCTCACATACGTGTTGTTGAGCAAAGGGAACCAGGCACAAAATGACACATAGTGCATGAACCTGTGGATATAAAAATAAACTGGGCAAAAATAAACCACACTTTTACAAATCAGGATAATAATTATTCTTACAGGTGGATAGTGACTAAATTTGAGCAATCAGGGCTTCTTAATTGTTCTGTTTCTTGATCTAGATAAGGGTTACACAGATGTATCTGCTTTGTGAAATTCATGAAGCTGTATACTTTGTACATTTTTCTATGTATATTGTATTTCAAAAATGTTACAAATAAATAGAAAGCTTTTAAATAAGAAACAACTCTATTCAAACTAGAAGACACAAAAGTTTCTAATTTCAAATTTCATCAAAGATTAGCAAATTTTCAGAGCCGTCTGCCAAATTTCAAATTATGCTATTTTGTTATACTGTTAAGTCCTGGAGTAAAGGTATATGACTGTTTTCTGACTTTTAACAGGGATGCATGATGAAAAGGACTCTATTTAGTATATGCACAGGTAAGGGGTGGGAAGGAGGGAGGCAGTGTATTCAGATGATAATTATAATTAGAAAAACCTGTATTTACAGCTTTCAGGTAGCACAGAGGAAAATTTGAGTAACAAAAGGATACCTGAAAAAGATTTTGAAAGTATTTGACATTTCTGGTCTGTCACTGGGAGTTCTATATATTATTTGCTTCTGACACTACTATTTTATTTTAAAATCACAGATAAAAGAAGGTTGTACACACATTAAGTGCACACAATGAGATTGGACAAATACATGAATGCTGTAGCCAAGATACCAAACAAAATACAGAGCCATGAACTTATCCTAGAAAGTTCTCTTAGGCTCATTTCTAGTCTATTTTACTCAAGAACCGGTATTCGGATTGCTATCAATATAAATATTATTTATAATATTAGTACAAGATGTTATATATATTACACATACATTTTATTATAAATCAACATATAATTAATTTTAAATAATCTTGAAATTCAGGTAAATGGAAATAAAGTTTTCCACTTTTATCTTCATAATTTTTTCAGGCCAAATCGCATTTCTCCTTCTAGTAATCCCAGTACACATATATTTGACATTTTGATATTATTCCATAGCTCACTTATACTCTGCTCATTCTCAGTTTTTTTCTATTCTTCATTTCAGACAATTGCCATTGATCTGTCTTTAAGCTAACTGACCCTTTATTCTGTTGTTAAATTAAGTTAATGTATTTTTTAATTTGATATACACTTTTCATATCTAGGCTTTCCCTTTCATTATTTTTGTGGTTTCCATTTCTTTAATGAAATTTTCTATCTGTTCTCTCATTTTTTCTATCTCTTTGTATAAATTCTTCAACATAGTCATAGTAATTATTTTAAAGTCCTTGTCAACTACCTCTAGTATTTGGGTCATCTATGGGTCAGTCTAAGTGAATGCTATTTTATGAGTATAAATTCTGTTTATATGCATCTTTGAATGTCTTTACATTTTTTATGGTATGGGGTCTTTATCCGTGGAAGAATAGAGGTTGAGAAATACTGCCAATTATTTATTTATTCTTTTATTATTATTATTACTCCTACTCCTACTACTCCTACTACTACTGCTGCTGCTGCTGCTGCTACTACTATTACTCCTCCTACTACTACTGCTGCTGCTGCTGCTACTACTATTACTAATACTACTACTGCTTCTGCTGCTGCTGCCAGTACTACTACTACTACTGCTGCTGCTACTCCTACTACTACTACTATTGCTGCTGCTGCTGCTGCTACTACTACTACTGCTGCTGCTGCTGCTACTCCTACTACTACTCCTACTGCTGCTGCTGCCACTACTACTACTACTACCATTGTTCCCTGAGAGTAGAAGTTCTAACATTTGTTTGCTAGATTAAAGAGATTTCACCATGAGTGTGACTGAGCCAGACTTTTAAGAAAATTCCCCCACCATTGGCTATTGCTACTTTCTCCACCACAAGTGCCCCTCCTGTCTTCTAGGGGCTCGACTTTTTTTTTTAACTGATGTGTTAAATCCAAGAAAGGAGCGGGGTGAGACTGAATGATTTGGTTCAGCAGTTCTAACTGAGAGTCAAGACCACCCAGTTTCTGCTTTTCAGTCCTACTTTCCTTTTATCTTTTTCAAAAAATGAGAGGAAAGGCGAAGCATGGAACTTTGTTATGCCGAGCAAACTATGATTGTGTTTGGGGGTTTTCCAGGCTCCACACCATCCCACCTACTCCTACTGCTGCCAGTGGCTCAATTGCCTTCTTCCCAATGTTAAAATTTTAGCTCCCTGGCAGGCTTTCTCCATCATCTGTCTAAATCCAAACCCAATTTTTGCCCCAGAATCTGCTGCAGCTCACTACCCAACTGTGCCATGCTCCATCCTCTGGAGATCAATTCATTAAGGCTTTCCTGCATCTAGAATTCTTCAATAGTCACATAAATATGTGTTTCGTATTATCCATATTTTACTTGGTGTTACATGAGTGAAGGTCTTCCATGTCTTCATTCTACATAAGAAGTGAAAAACCAGTAAGGATCTATTTTAGTGTTAGAGGGAGAAATTAACCTTTCTGGACTTACCAGGAAATGGTATGAAGAATAGATAATAATTATCTCCTTACAGAGGGTTTCTCAACCTCAACAAGTCTGTGCAATTTGGGGAAGCATAATTCTTTCTTGGGGGAGAGGAGCTAGTCCTTGGTATTATAAAATGTTTAGCCGTATCTCTCATTCTACCTACCAGAGGCCAGGAACAACTCCTTCCCACATTGTGATGAGCAAAAATGTCTCCACACATTGCCATGAGCAGTCCCAGTTCCTTTATGAGAGAAGAATTTTATTTTGTTTACACGTGATTTGGCAAAAGGTGTACAGTATGTGACTTTTTAGTCAAAATGGAAAGAAAATAGTTTTAGCTCATTTGCAAGCCTGGTTTTAATTTTAAATGGTTATGTCTTTTTGTCTTTTTTTTTTTTTTTGCAAAGGAAATAAATTTCAAAATTTCCTCGAAGATGGCTCATTTAAAGCTTTAAAGTGGTCATTTAAAACAATTTTCTCACACCAGACTACAGTACATAGTTAGAAATCACTGCAGTGTTTACACCAAAACATACACACAGATGATTATGATGGTGAAGGTGATGATGGTGATGATGGTGTTGATGGTGATGGTGATTTTGATGGTGATGGTGGTGATGATGGTGGTGACAGTAATGGTGGTGATGGTGTTGATGGTAATGGTGATGATGGTGGTAATGATGGTGATGGTAGTGAAGATGGTGATGGTGGTGATGGTGGTGACGATGGTGATGATGGTGATGGTGATGGTGATGATGGTGATGGTGGTGATGGTGATGGTGGTGATGGTGATGGTGGTGATGATGGTGGTGACGGTGGTGATTACTGTTATGGTGGTGATTGTGGTGATGATGGTGATGATGGTGATGGTGCTGATGGTGGTGATGGTGATGGTGGTGATGGTGATGGTGGTGATGGTGATGGTGGTGACAGTAGTGATTACCGTTATGGTGGTGATGGTGGTGATGGTGGTGAAGATGGTGATGGTAATGGGGGTGATGGTGGTGATGGAGGTGAAGATGGTGATGGTGGTGATGTTGGTAATGATGGTGATGATGGTGACGATGGGGATGGGGATGACTGAGAGCCCCCATAGCAAGTGTGCACAACCAGGCAAAGGAGGCTGGCTGAGGTCACACCATACAGCAAATGCATGAATGTAGTCACAAGGATGGTCCCAATACCAAGAATGAGGACAAAATCCTTAGCAAAATGTATCTTAAATTTCCATCTTATCCCTGGCATTGAATTTGGTTTTTAAAAGATGAATTCGTGGAGGGTGGATTCTTTTAGTTTAGAATCCATCTGCCACCCTTTATCACCTCCAGTGTTTTATTATAAGGACAGGTTCATATCGTAGCATTATGTGTTTTCATTTACAACATTGTCCTAAGCAATCTGGTGTGAAAACAAAGTCACCCCTAACTATTGCAAATGGCTGCTTTCACTGATGGCAGAAGAGAAAAAAAAGCAGAGATTCTGTGACAAAATATCGAGATGCTCTGGTTAAAGAATACAAGTACTTCAGAAAGGACACAATTTTTGCTGCTTTCTGAAAACAAAATTCATAATAAAGAGAACAAATACTGTTCTTTGCCAAATTCCACCTAGGTCCTAAGATATTATAGGATATTTTATTCTTCCTTGGCTTTTATTTTCCTCTTAATTTAGTTATCTCTTTTTCTTTGACTGCTAGAAGTGTACTTGGGTTTCTTATTCATTCAGTCGATCAAGCTTTAGTCTCAGCAAAACGAAACTCTTAATACCCAACCACTATGAAGGGAATGATTGATTCTTGTCTCTAAATGTTTCAGATGCTTAGTTCTATAAGAGGTATTTGAAGAGTAATTGCAACCATGCGGTTGGATGGGCTGGGATATAAAGACTTAAACTCTCAAGCCTAAAGCAACGTTAAGAAATGAAAGGACTTTAATGTGATTTCTAATATTTGCAGTGGAGGTAGGAATGTTTTTATGCTGATTTCCAGTATAGATATGTATATATATATATATATAGGCTAGTTGAAAATCATAAAAAGCAAAATAGTGAGTTGACACAGAAAATGAAAATGTTTAGTGGTAGATGATTATGCTGATGGTTCTCTACTTTTGTACTAAAGAGTTCCAGAGTTAGGAAGTCTCTGGTACACTAGGGAGCTTCTACAGACTTGGATGACCACAGCTATCTAATACCAGCATATACACTACCTTCCCTTCAGTTACCACAAATAAATACCCCAGGCTTCTATGGAAAGACCATCCTTCCAATTATGTACTTGATTCCATTTCTTCCGGCCTATTTGGAAGACATCATGCCAACAATTCTCTGTTCTTTGTATTATATCATCAATTTCCCATCATCTACTGAGTGACTCCCATCAGCATATAAACCTGCTATTATTTATCCCATATTAGCATAAAAAAATACATCTCTTTTGATGTCGTTTTTCAGTAATGTACCACTCCATCTCTTTATGCTTTTTTGGCAAAAAAAATCTATCAAAGCATTTTTTATATTGCTATTATTAAGGTATAATTACATGAGCATACTATAGTTACAACACACCCGCTATTATCAAGTCCCCACTACATACCCCATTACAGTCACTGTCCATCAGTGTAGTAAGATGCTATAGAATCACTACTTGTCTTCTCTGTGTTATACTGCCTTCCCCATATCGCCCCCCCCAGCTACATTGTGTGTGCTAATCGTAATGCTCCTTTTTCCCCCCTTATCTCTCCCTTACCACCCATCTTCCCCAGTTCCTTTCCCTTTGGTAACTGTTAGATCATTCTTGGGTTCTGTAGGTCTGCTGCTGTTTTGTTCCTTCAGTTTTTTCTTTGTTCTTTTACTCCACATATGAATGAAAGCATTTGATACTTGTCTTTCTCTGCCTGGCTTATATCACTGAGCATACTACCCTCTAGCTATATCCATGTTGCAAATGGTAAGATTTGCTTTCTTACGGCTGAATAATATTCCCTTGTGTATATGTACCACATCTTCTTTATCCATTCTTCTACTGATGGACACTGAGGTTGCTTCCATTTCATGGCTTTTGTAAATAGTGCTGTGATAAACATAGGGGTGCATATGTCTTTTTCAAACAGGGCTGCTGCATTCTTAGGGCAAATTCCTAGGCATGGCATTCCTGGGTCAAATGGTATTTCTAGATTGAGTTTTCTGAGGAACCTCCATACTGCGTCCCAAAATGGTTGAACTAATTTGCATTCCCACCAGCAGTGTAGGAGGGTACTGATTTCTCCACATCCTTGCCAACATTTGTTGTTGTTTGTCATTTGGATGGCAGCCATCCTAACTGGTGTGAGGTGATATATCATTGTGGTTTTAATTTGCATTTCTCAGATGATTAGGGATGTGGAGCATCTTTTCATGTGCCAATTGGCCATCCAAATGTTCAGCTCCTCTGCCCATTTTCTAATTGGCTTACTTGCATTTTGTTTGTTGAGGTGCGTGAGCTCTTTATATAATTTGGATGTCAACCCCTTATCGGATATGTCATTTATGAATATATTCTCCCATACTGTAGGATGTCTTTTTGTTCTATTGATGGTGTACTTTGCTGTACAGAAGCTTTTTAGTTTGATATAGTCACACTTGTTCATTTTTGCTTTTGTTTCCCTTGCCCGGGGAGATATGTTCATGAAAAAGTTACTCATATCTATGTCCAAGAGATTTTTGCTTATGTTTTCTTCTAAGATTTTTATGGTTTCATGACTTACATTCAGGTCTTTGATCCATTTTGAGTTTACTTTTCTGTATGGGGTTATACAATAATCAAATTTCATTCTCTTGCATGTAGCTGTCCAGTTTTGCAAACACCAGCTGTTGAAGAGGCTGTCATTTCCCCATTGTATATCCAAGTCTCCTTTATCGTACAATAATTGACCATATATGGTTGAGTTAATATCTGGGCTCTCTAGTCTTTTCCATTGGTCTATGCATCTGTTCTTGTGCCTGTACCAAATTGTCTTGATTAATGTGGCTTTGTAGTAGAGCTTTAAGTTGGGGAGCATAATCTCCCCAGCTTTATTCTTCTTTCTCAGAATTGCTTTGGCTATTCTGCGTCTTTTGTGGTTCCATATGAATTTTAGAACAATTTGCTTTAGTCCATTGAAGAATGCTGTTGGTATTTTGATAGGAATTGCATTGAATCTGTAGATTGCTTTAGGCTGGATGGCCATTTTGACAATATTAATTCTTCCTATCCATGAGCACAGAATGGGTTTCCATTTATTGGTATCTTCTTTAATTTCTCATGAGTGTCTTGTAGTTTTCAGAGTATAAGTCTTTCACTTCCTTGGTTAGATTTATTCCTTGGTATTTTATTCTACTGGATGTAATCGTGAATGGAATTGTTTTCCTGATTTCTCTTTCTGCTAGGTCACCATTAGTGTATAGAAATGCAACAGATTTCTGTGTATGAATTTTGTATCCCGCAACTTTACTGAATTCAGATATTAGGTCTAGTAATTTTGGACTGGATTCTTTAGGGTTTTTTATGTACAGTATCGTGTCATCTGCAAACAGGGACAGTTTAACTTCTTCCCTGCCAATCTGGATGCCTTTTATTTCTTAGTGTTGTCTGATTGCCATGGCTACAACCTCCAGTACTATGTTGAATAGAAGTGGGGAGACTGGGCATCATTGTCTTGTTCACAATCTTAAAGGAAAAGCTTTCAGCTTCTTGCTGTTAAGTATTATGTTGGCTGTGAGTTTGTCATATATGGCCTTGATTATGTTGAGGTACTTGCCCTCTATACCCATTTTGTTGAGAGTTTTTATCATGAATAGATGTTGAATTTTGTCAAATGCTTTATCAGCATCTATGGAGATGATCATGTGGTTTTTGTTGTTCTTTTTGTTGATGTAGTGTATGATGTTGATGGATTTTCGAATGTTCTACCATCCTTACATCCCTGGGATGAATCTCACTTGATCATGATGGATGATCTTTTTGATGTATTTTTTAATTCAGTTTGCTAATATTTTGTTGAGTATTTATGCATCTATGTTCATCAGGGATATTGGTCGGTAATTTTCTTTTTTTGTGGTGTCT
Source organism: Smutsia gigantea (assembly GCA_032199065.1). Taxonomy (NCBI): domain Eukaryota; kingdom Metazoa; phylum Chordata; class Mammalia; order Pholidota; family Manidae; genus Smutsia; species Smutsia gigantea. Next base: position 161,659 of record JAVSCE010015835.1, on the reverse strand, counting down.
TAGCCTGGTTTTGGTATTAGAGTGATATTGGCCTTGTAGAGTGAATTTGGGAGTATTCCCTCCTCTTTTACTTTTTGGAAAACTTTAAGGAGGATGGGTATTAGGTCTTCACTAAATGTTTGATAAAATTCAGCAGTGAAACCATCTGGTCTAGGAGTTTTGTCCTTAGGTAGCTTTTGATTACCAATTCAATTTCTTTGCTGGTAATTGGTCTACTCCGATTTTCTGTTTCTTCCTGGGTCAGCCTTGGTAGGTTGTATTTTTCTAGAAAATTGTCCATTTCTTCTAGGTTATCCAGGTTGTTAGCATTTAATTTTTCATAGTATTCTCTAATAGTTCTTCATATTTCTGTGCTGTCCATAGTGATTTTTCGTTTCTCATTTCTGATTCTTTTTATGTGTGTAGACTCTCTTTTTTTCTTGATAAGTCTGGCTAGGGGTTTATCTTTTTTGGTTATTTTCTTGAAGAACCACATTCTTCTTTCATTGATTCTTTCTATTGTTTTATTTTCTCAGTTTTATTTATTTATGCTTTAATCTTTATTATGTCCCTCCTTCTACTGACTTTGGGCCTCATTTGTTCTTCTTTTTCTAGTTTCTTTAATTGTGAGTATAGACTGCTCATTTGGGATTGTTCTTCTTTCCTGAGGTAGGCCTGTATTGCAATATATTTCCCTCTTAGCATGGCCTTCACTGTGTCCCACAGATTTTGTGGTGTTGAATTATTGTTGTCATTTGTCTTCATATATTGCTTGATCTCTGTTTTAATTTTGTCATTGATCCATTGATTATTTAGGAGTATGTTATTAAGTCTCCATGTGTTTGTGGGCTTTTTCATTTTCTTTGACTAATTTATTTCTAGTTTCATAACTTTGTGATCTGAGAAGCTCATCTGTACAATTTCAATCTTTGAATTTACTGAGGCTCTCTTTGTGGCCTAAAGTATGATCTATTCTTGAAAATGTTCCATGTGCACTTGAGAAGAATTTGTATCCCCTTGCTTTTGGAATGAGTGTTCTGTAGATGTCCGTTAGGTCCACCTGTTCTAATATGTTGTTCAGTGTCTCTGCCTCTTTATTTATTTTCTGTCTGGTTGATATGTCCTATGGAGTGAGCAGTGTGTTTAAGTCTCCAAAAATGAATGCATTGCATTCTATTTCCCCCTTTAATTCTGTTAGTATTTGTTTCACATATGTAGGTGATCCTGTGTTGGGTGCATAGATATTTATAATAGTTATATCCTCTTGTTGGACTGACCCCTTTATCATTATGTAATGTCCTTCTTTGTCTCTCATGACTTTCTTTGTTTTGAAGTCTATTTTGTCTGATACAAGTACTGCAACTCCTGCTTTTTCTCCCTATTAGTTGCATGAAATATCTTTATCCATCTCTTTATTTTCAGTCTGTGTATGTGTTTGGGTTTGAAGTGAGTCTCTTGTAGGCAGCATGTAGATGGGTCTTGTTTTTTTATCCATTCTGTGACTCTACACCGTTCTATTGGTGCATTCAGACCTTTTACATTTAGGGTGATTATCAACAGGTATGTACTTACTGCCATTGCAGACTTTAGATTCGTCATTACCAAAGGTTCAAGTGTAATTACCTTACTATCTAACAGTCTAATTTAAGTCACTTCCTAAGCTATTACAAAAGAACATAAAGATTCTTTTTTTCCTCCTCCACTTTTTGTTTGTTATGAATCATATTTTGTACTCTTTGTCTATCCCTTGGGTGAATCTATTTAGTCTCAGGAATACTTCCATCTTTAGGAGTCCCTCTAAAATGCACTATAGAGGTGGTTTTTGGGGGGGTAAATTCTCTCAGCTTTTGCTTCTCTGGAAATTGTTTAATCCCTCCTTCAAATTTAAATGATAATCTTGCTGGGTATAGTATTCTTAATTTGAGGCCCTTCTACTTCATTGCATTAAATGTATCATGCCACTCCCTTCTGGCCTGTAAAGTTTCTGTTGAGAAGTCTGATGATAGCCTGATTGGTTTTCCTTTGTATGTGATCTTTTTTCTCTCTCTAGCTGTTTTTAAAAGTCTGTCTTTATTCTTGATCTTTGCCATTTTAATTATTATTATATGTCTTGATGTTGTCTTCCTTGGGTCCCTTGTGTTCAGAGATATGTGCATCTCAATGGCTTAAGAGACTATATTCTTCCCCAGACTGGGGAAGTTTCAGCAATTACCTCCTCAATGACACTTTCTATCCCTTTTTCCCTCTCTTCTTCTACTGGTACCCCTATAATGCAAATATTGTTCCGTGTGGTTTGGTCATACTGTTCTCTCAATATTCTTTCATTCTTCGAGATTCTTTTTTCTCTCTGTGCCTCAGCTTCTTTGTATTTCTCTTCTCTAATTTCTATTCCATTTACCGTCTCTTCTACTACATCTAATCTTCTTTTAAATCCCTCCATTGTATGTTTCATGTCAGATACAGAATTTCTTAATGATTGAATCTCTGTCTTAAATTCATTCATGAGTTCCTGAATATTTTTCTGTACCTCCAAAAGAATGTTTATAATTTTTATTTTGAACTCTCTTTCAGGAATATTGGTGAGTTCAGTTTCATTTGGCCCTTTCTCTGGGGTTTTTGAGATTTTCGTCTGAACCATGTTCTTTTGACATTTCATATTTTTGTGTGGTGCCCTCTAGTGGCCAGAAGCTCCAGTCTCTGGAGCTGCCCAGCCCCTAGAGTGAGCTTGGGGGTGGTAGGGGAGCAGAGCTGGTGCCTGGGGAAGGAAAGATCTGTTTCCTGTTTGCTGTCTGCCGTGCCTGTCTCCCATATCAGAGCCAGTGTGCCGAGTACACAGGTGTAAGCCTCTGTGCTTGGCATCTCTAGATGTTGTAGGTGGGGCCTTCGTCTGGCTGGGCTGATGCCAGAGCAGTGAATGCCAGTTTGCAAGCCGGTGCTGTGAGGCCTGGAGGAAGGCTCGGCAGCCTGTGTACCACAGTGGGGGGGGCCTCAGAGCTGAGTAGGCAGCCAGGTGGATGCAGTGCCTGAAGTTCCCCAAAGTTCCCAATCTGCTGGGCAGAGTGCACCCACACAACCTTGTCCCCCATCCCTTCTCCTGCGCAGCAAGCTCCGTGCAATCCCTTCCCCTTCAGCAGCCCTCTCGCTGTTAGGAAGCCTCTCAAACTGCCTGACTTTTCCTTGTCCCAGAGCAGCTGGATGTGGATCCTGTCCTCCACAAGTGGCCAGAATCTGTCTCTCAAGCCCTCCGACTGTCCCAGCTCCCCATCCTCCAGAGCACCACACAATGTAGGTTTCTGCTAGCAAAGAAGATCTCCAGGGCTAGTTGTTCAGCAGCCCCAGGCTTCCATCCCCTCCCCCGCTCCGTTTCTCTTCCTCTCGCGGGTGAGCTGGGGTGGGGGAAGGGCTCAGGTCCCGCTGGGTCAAGGCTTTCATAGGTTACCCTGTTTTGTGAGGTCTTCTCTGTTCTCAAGGTCTGTATGCAGTCTGGTGCAGCCTTCTTTCCTGTTTCTGTTTTAGGTTTAGTTGTATTAACTATATTTTCACACTATCTGTGGTTTTAGGAGGAGCTCTCTGTCTCACCTCTCAAGCTGCTTTTTCTATGAAAGTTTTTTTTATAATTATCTTCTATAATCTCTCTCCCCCTGTTCTCCTAAATCTCCACCAATCAGAATTTTGTCCTTAACCGTGTAATGAAATTGCTCTTTTCAGGGTCACTCATTGCCTCCACCATTCAAATCTCAGTCTTCACCTTACTTGACCTACCAGCAACATTTAACACAGAAGAGAAGATCATGTTCTCCTTGACACATGCTCTTCACTTGGCTTCCAGTGAAACACTGTTTTCTTCCAATGTCTGTGGTAAACTCAGCCTTACTTTCTGGGGTATATTAATAGACTCAGTCACCTCCCCAATGCACATATCTTTGTGAAAGAAACTTTACAGTGTCCTCTTATTGCGGGTGCAGCTTATTTCTCCTTTGTCTGAGTTTGGTTTAAACTGTGTGACTTGCTGTGGCTAGTGATTCATTAGCAAATGTCCTACAAGCAGAGGCTTGAAAAAGCCATTGTCATGAGAAGGGCATGGCTGGACTTGCCCACTGGTCCCAGAAGCTGGCCTGGCATACAGAGTAGAATTGCTGCAGATCAGCTGCCCCAGTCCCCCCTTGTCTGAAACAAAGCCTCCAACCTGCAGACAAATGAGCAGCCAAGATCAGGTAAGCCCAGCCTAGAACAACTAATTCTAAGACTTGCAGGTTTAGCAAATACATTATTATTTACCACTGAGATATCTGTGATTGTTTATGATACAGCAATATTGTGGACCTAGTTCACAGATGTAGTTTCGTTCTTTTCTTCTGTTCTATATAACTCCTTAAAACTGGAGTGACCCATGTCTCAAGCTTTGAACCTCTTTCTATCAGTTAGTAATTCAGAACATCATTTTTCTCCTTTTATTTATATTAAGTAGGACTAAAGGGAATAAGAAAAAAAATGGTGTGATAAACCCAACCCATTCTGGATTTATGAGTGATATAAAGTAATGGATAAAGAATAGGCCCTTTTAATTCAAAATAGACTAAAGGCTAAGACATAACATCTGATGCTATAAAACTTTTAGAAGAAAACATAGGTGGAAAGCACCTTGACATTGATCATGGCAGTGATTTTTTTAGATACAACACCAAAAGCACAAGTAACAAAAGGGAAAATTAATAAATAAGACCATATCAAATTCAAAGGCTTCTGCACAGAAAAAGAATTAACAAAATCAAAAGGCTACGTGCAGAATGGGAGAAAATATTTGCAAATCACATATCTATTAATATCTAAAATATATTTAAAAATTCATACAACTGAATGCAGCAAAACAAATAATCCAACTTAAAAATGGGCAGAGGAGGGAAAAAATGGATAAAGGAACTGAATAAACATTTTTCCAAAGAAGGCATACAAATGGTCAACAGTTATTTGAAAAGGTTTTTAACATCACTAATCATCAATGAAATGCAAATAAAAACCACATCAAGATATCATCTCATACCTGCTAGAGTGGTTATCATCAAGAATATAAAAAATAACAAGGATTGGAGGGGATGTGGAAAAAAGTGAACCCTGGTGCACTGCTGGTGGGTATGTAAATTCGTTCAGCCACTATGGAAAACAGTATGGAGGTTCCTCAAAAAATTAAAAATAGAACTATCATATGACCCAGCTTTCCCATTTCTGGGTATACATACCAAAGGAAATAAAAACAGAATCTCAAAGAGATATCTGCCCTACCATGTTCATTGCTGCATTATTCATAATGGCCAAGATGTGGAAATGACCTAAGTGCCTGAAATGTGAATTACACACACACATACACACACACACACACACGAACTGTATTATTTTTCAGCCATGAGAAAGGAAATCCTGCCATTTGCATCAACATGGGTGGATCTGAAGGGCATTATGTTAAGTGAAATAAGTCAGACAGAGAAATACCAGGACTGTATGATATCACTTATATGTGTACACTAAAAAAGCCAAATTTATAGAAAAGGAGAGCACAATAGTGGTTACTAGGGGCTTAGTGTTGGGGCAAATGGAGAGATGTTGGCCAAAGGATACAAACTTCCAATTATAAGATAAATAAGTTCTAGGGATCTAATGAAAAGCATGGTGATTATAGTTAATAATACTGTATTATTATTTGGAAGTTGCTAAGAGAATTAATATTAAGTGATCTCACCACAAAAAAGAAACGGTAATTATGTGATATAATGGAGGTGTGAACTAATGCTATGGTGGTAATAATTTTGCAATATAGAAGTGTATCAAATCAATACACTGTACACCTTAAACTTATACAATGCTATGTGTCAACAGAGCTGAGGAAAAAAATAATAGGCCCTTTAACTATACAGTGGGACCCACATGTGAGTTCTATGATCTGAGCATGGGAACTTGGGAACAAATTTCTTAAAAAGTCATTGTGTCTGTTTCCTTATCTGTAAAATGAACAAAATGAAGTACTAACAAAAGATCAGTGTGAGAAATAAAATAATTCATATTATGTTCTTAGTATACTGACTGGCATAGTGTGTCTTAGTCTATTCACGCTGCTGTTAACAAGTTACCATAGATTAGGTCACTTATAAACAGGAAAAGTTTAATGCCCGCAGTTCTGGAGGCTGGAAGTATGATATCAGAGTGCCAGCAGAGCAGAGTGAAGGCTGTCTTCCAGGTCACAGAATCCTTGCTGTATCCTCCTACACATGGCAGACCAGGGGCTTGGGAGCTCTGTGGGGTCTCTTAGATGAGCACTGATCCTGATCCTGAGGACACCATCCTCATGACCTCGTCACCTCCCAAAGGCCCTCACTGCCAAAACCATCATTTTTGGAGGTTATGATTCCAACCTATGAATTTTGTGAGTACACACAGCATATGAGGATTCAATAAATGAACTCAATATCATTATTATTATTTAACTAGTTCTATGATTTGTTTTTGACCATCAATCTCTTGAAGCCTTAGTTTCCTCTAAGTTTTGTTTGGTTTTATCTTTCTATAATTCAAAAAACCATAAAATTTCAATTTAAAATAACTGGTGTTGGCAAGGATGTGGAGAAAAAAGAAATCTTGTACACTGTTGGTGGGAGTGTAAATTGGTGCAGACACTATAGAAGACAGTATGGAGGGTCCTCAAAAACTTAAAAATAAAAGTGCCACTTGACTCAGCTATTCCACTTCTGGGAATTTACCCAAAGAAAACAAAATCACTAATTCAAAAAGACATATACCCTCCTATGTTTATTGCAACATTATTTACAATAGCCAAGATATGGAAGCAAACTAACTGTCCTTCAATAAATGGATGGATACATACACATACACACACATGATGGAATATTACTCAGCCATAATAAAGAATGAAATCTTGCCCGACTTGCAACAACATGGATGGACCTAGAGGGTACTATGCTAAGTTAGATTAAGTCAGAGAAAAATAAATACCATATGATTTCACTTATTTGTGGAACCTAAAGCAACAAAACAAACAAAAATAAGCCCATAAACATGGAGAACAGACTGGGGGTTACCACAGGGGATCAGAGGGGGGGACTGAGTGAAATAGGTGAAAGGGATAAAGAGGCACAAACATCCTATCATAAAGTCACAGAAATAAAAGTACAGCACAGGAACATAGTCAATAATATTGCAGTATCTTTGTGTGGTGACAGATGGCAACTGCCCTTATCATGGTGAGCATTTAATAATGTAGACAATTGACAATCACTATGTTGTATACCTGAAACTAATAAAATATTGTATATGAACTATATTGCAATTAAAATTAAATTCAATTTAAAAATCTTGTCAGCGCACTAAAATGAACCCTTATCTGATGCACAAATTCCAATTTAAGGTTTACATGATCGAGCTTCCATCAGTACCCTTTGGAGAAATAGGTGCTTCTTAAAAGGATTCAACATTCTAAGTTAATGAGATAATCTTTAATGTTGGAATTTCAGGCCTCAGAATAGGTAGTCGTGAGAGAGATGTTCTTAGGCTAAATGACTTGAAATTATAACATTTAGGTACACAGGGATGTGCTCGTAATATTTAACAACAGGTTTTCTGAAAAAAACAAGTACATGTATGTACACACACACACACAGACTGATAAAGAGGATATGTAACATACTATTTGTGAATAATAATAAGATATATAACATTCCTTATTCTAAATTCATATAGCTATTTGATTCTCATAGAATGTTTTCCTTGATTCTGGAACCAGACAGACAATGGTTGCAATTAATGAACAAGTGTAGTTCCTACATGAATGTTGGTTGATATTTTTGGTAATACTAATTAGGATAAAAATGGAACAATGAAGATGTATGTTAGAACTTCAATCATTTACAACAACTGAGTCATTTCTTTGCTGAATTGTATAATAGTTCCAGATACTAGAATATTTTCCAGATATGTAAAACTGTGTAAATTATTACAATTGGTAGCAATTTGTAGTTACTATAGACCCTACACACTTTTTTAAATTAAGACTATTTTTTGAGCCATTTTAAGTTCTCAGAAACATTGAGAGGAAGGTGCAGAGATGTTCCATATACCCCTTGTCCCACACCTGCATAAACCCCTCCACTGTCAACATCCCCCACTAGAATGGTACATTTATTACAATTGATGAAACTACATGGACATATAATCATCCCGAATACATTGTTTATGTTAGAGTTCACCCGTGGTGTTGTATATTTATGTGTTTGGACAATATATATCCATCATTATAGTATCAGTACAGAGCACTTTTACTGCCCTAAAAATCCTTTGTGCTCTGCCTATTCATCCTTTTCCAGTCCAACTCCTGATCTTTTAATTATCTCCATAGTTTCACCTTTTCCAGAATGTCATATAGGTGTAATTATAGAGTAGGTAGCTTTTTTAGATTGGCTTCTTTTGCTTAGTGATACATAGTTAAGATTCTTCCATGTCTTTTCATGGCTTGATAGGTCACTTCTTTTTAGCTCTGAATAATATTCCATTGCCTGAAAGTACTTCACTTTATCCACTCACGTACTGGAGAACATCTTGGTTGCTTCCAAGTTTTGGCAATTGTGAATAAAACTGCTATAAACGTCTGTGTATAGGTTTCTGTGTGACCATGAATTCTCTATTTCTTTAAGTAAATTCCAGGGAGTGTGATTACTAGATCATACAGTTAAGGCAATGTTTTGTTTTGTGAGAAGCTGTCAAACTGTCTTCCAAAACAGTTATATCATTTTGTGTTCTCACCAGCAAAATATAAGAGTTCCTGCTGCTCCACAGCCTTGACAACATTTGATGTCAGTGTTTCAGATTTTGGCCATTCTAACTGGTGTTTGGTAGCATTTCAACTGTTGCTTTAATTCACATTTTCCTGCTGTCCTATGAGAGGGAGCATCTTTTCATGAGCTTTTTTTTTTTTGCGATCTGTACACTTCTTTCATGAGGGGTCTGCTAAGGTCTTTGGCCCTTTTCAAATTAATACTACATACTTTTAAGTTTAATCCAAATTATTAAGAGTCTCCATAACTTAACTCATGTCTGGATCATCAACAAAACAATAATCCAGCCTTAATTGGTAGCATTTGCCAATATCTGATATCGTGATGTAAATACTACCACTATGACTATTTGCAAATATTCCCACCAAAGCTGATTTCAATCCAAGAAATCAGCAGCAGTGTTTGGAGGAAACATGCAATAGCATGCTGTTATATTGTATTTCTATCAAACAGGTACAATCGACACATATTATCTCAAGAGCACAGATAATAATAACATGTAGCAAAATAATTAGAATATGATGTTTGAATATTTATTACTTTTATTTTTAATAGAGTTAATTCTATGTTCATACAGTTTATGTTCAGTCATGCTTTTGTTGTACAAGTAACTCAGAAAGTTCCTGAAAATTTACAATTGCTCTCCTGAGCCGATGGGAGTCAGCTGCAGCGTGCCACGACAGGTACACAAATGTCCATCTATCCTTAGGGCTTACTCCATCCACCTTGAGAAGGAGAAGCAGAAGTACACAAATCTTTCTTGCCTCTCTTGACCTCTATTTTAAAAGCTTTCTCTTTCAGCATTCTTAATAAGAGCAGGATAAAATGAGGGAACCATTTTAGATATTTTGGGATTGAGTAAACTAATTAGTGTTGCTCAGGTGTTTTAAATGTTTTGTTTTCATTTTCATTTCAAGGCTAATGTTAATTGCTCAAGGTTTTCAAAAGGCTTTTCTGTATCATTTCCTTGGAGAGCCAAATTGGTCAGAAATTCATTTGATTCTTCCTCTAATATCAGAGCAGGACTTCATTTAAGAAACAATAGAGAGATTGGTTACTAATCTGCTTTAAAACATTTCACAGAGATTTTGCATGTGTTTTTTAAAATCAATGTTTCCTTTTTGTTTTTCTCTTCGATTTTCAAAAGAAAAACAGCATTAAGAAGTTCAAATGCAAGTTTCTGATGTGTGGCTTCACAAGGGAGTGCCTCTCAGATGTGATAACAGTAGCATAATAAAATGCTCCTTTTCTTCTCCATTATTTCAGGGTTCAGGTCTCCATTTTCCCTTCCATAACATCGATGGAAATGACATAACAGAAGTATCTGTTATGTCAGACATTTTCATAGGCATTATATTGACCCTGACGATCCTTCACACAACGCACACTAAATGGAACCATTATGGTTATTCTCAAATGGATTGTCGATGTAATTGTCATTGTACAAAAAGCTTTAGGAACATTTACTGCTTCTCTGCTTTGACAGCAGATCCTTTTCAAACATGAATATCTTAGCAATTAAAATCACAAACATAATCATAGCAACAAAGGCCCTGTCTTCAACTCTCATTTGTAAAAGAAAATGATACTAGCTTTCCCCCCATTTAAGTGGAATAAAATGGTTCCACATTTTACATGCAGTTATTGACGTGAACTGAATAATGCAATTAATCAGGATCTTTAGTCACATAATTATCTTTCATACAAGTAAATCATTTTATGTATCAGTTTATATTCACTGAATTAAATTATTCAAAATAAATAGTCACCATAAAGAACAGTTGCATGGCACTTTAAGAGCAAATCACCCAGATTTATATAGGCTAATTAGGAAAGAGGAACATGGATATATACCACACATCCCACCACTCAGTGAGCTCAAGAAAAATCCCAGGTACATTGATTTCCTTTCCTGCCTTAGTAATGTCTTACACCAAAAAAACAGTCTGACATATTTAAGCCAAATTTTAATGGAGTTAAAACTGCCTGAGTGCCAAGAATTTTAAGCCTGGTTTGAGTCAAAATAGCTGAATCATAAATCCTGCCCCAATTGACTCTGGAAAGAGCCCCAAAGCCCATTCCTTTGCACAGAGTGGGGACTGCAGTGCCATAATGTATTCTGTGTTCAAGCATTAGACGGATTCCTGGACATTTAGTATTTGGTGAAAATCACATTCTCACCTGCTCAGAAACTGTTGCAAGAGAAAAACCAAAGAAAGAGTATGACCAGAGGGGTGGGAGGAAGTAGACAGTAGAAGGAAGGACATATGTGCTGTAGAGACATTCTCAACAGTTGATTTATAGACAAAGCCGATCCACCTTTTAGAGAACTAAGGTTATGGACACCTGTCTGTGCATGTCTATTGAAGTAAGAAACTCTTTAAAACTAACTCTATCCAAAAGAAAGGGACATACACTTTAAAAGTTCTCATCCCAAATTCAGAGCTAGAAATCAATTAGTCACCAAGACCGGATGGGTGGACTTTCCCAGTCATCGGATTGAAGGTCAGCTCCTTCCCTGATTTCAAGTCCTGATGGACACAATTGTGCCAAGTAGGATCAAGGTCTAGGTACAACCTGGATTTTTTTTTTCTTAAAATGTTTTAAAGACATTTAATGGGATATCCAGGCAAGAAGTTACAGAGAATCCAGAACAAGTACATTACAAGCTATGGAACTGCTTTCAAAGAACATTTAATTGTATGATTTCTAACTCAGGATCCCAAAGTAAAGTTGACAAAAGAAGTTTAGATAATTGATTCTCATATACCCATGTTTTTATTTCCGTGGTATAAATAAATAATATTTTCTTCTTATGTTTTTTAGGATAAATATTTGTATAGAGCAGTTTTGCCAATCCTCACACTACTGCCTGATTCCAAGTCCAGATGTTTCTAGCAAATTTTAAAATTAGATAAAGTTTTTTAATTTTCCATTTTTATGATAATACAAATATTCAAAAGTTCTCTAAATTCTACCCCTAAGCAAAACCCTGGACCAAAGTTGGCTTTCTTACTGTAAAAACGTTCAACTATAGCATGTTTCCAATCTTCTATGGAAATGATATGTAGGGAGGGAGTTGCAGCAAATCCCCTTTTATCCCTTACTACTCTTGCCCTCAACTCTGTCTCTGCCCAACATGCCTTCTCTCCAGGGGTCTGTGTAAAAAGTGATATAACACAGAGCCTTATGAATCAATTGCTATTAACCTTGCTCCACCTCCTGTATTTCCACTGGGAGGCGGTGTTTTGCCAGGTGATGGCAGCCCCATCAGACTTGAGTGTTTTCGGATAATTTTGAAGTGAGGCAAAGTATCTTAGAGTCAGCACATCTCAAATCAGAATTTGGGTTTGAATCCCAGCTCTGACATTTACCAGATTTGCAACTTTCCTTTAATGCATCTTATACTCTGTGCTTTCATTTCTTCATCTGCAAAATGTGTATAATTACCTAACTCTTGGGGTTGTTATGATAGTAAAATAATACATTAAAAGATTATAACACTAGTATAAAGGGGGGCAGAATGTACCACCCTCTGATACACCACTTTGGCATTACTTTGAGGGAAAAGCATTTGAAAAACAGCAAATGCAAGAAAACACTCTGATCTTTTTAAAAGCAGGAGATGAAATGCCCTGTGAAAGATGTTCCCTTGTACCAGAGGGAAAGTGACATTCTTGTCAACAAGGACAAAAGTTGAGACCTAGAGAATTCTATACAAAATAATTGTTGTTATTTAACCAAACCACGTAGTTTAGTTTTCCACAATTACTTCTGTTTGTTCAACCACTACTAAGCATGTAGATTACACCATTTCTTTGGGTCTTCCTTCCTTATGAGGGTTCCTATGTCATGTAAAATTTCTAATTTGTATGCTTTTCTCCTGTTAATCTGTGTTATGTCAGTTTAAATTTTGATCACCCTGGAATCGCATTTAATAGTTAGCTTACCAACAATGCTCAATATGTGTGAACGGCAAAAACAAAAGCAAGACAAAAAACCATACATTATTTACATTTTCAGCCCATTATAGGGAGAAGAGCTATAAAAAAATCACAAGTTCGTGTCTCTTTTCCCAAACTTCTCTGGGGTCTGTGCCAGATTTACTAAATCAGAGTCTTCAGGTTTGATAGATACTTATGTGAAACATTTAGAAATCGGTAGCCATTATATCAAATCCCAGGTATGGCTCATCCAATTTCCCGAATTTAGCACCACACTTTGGAGCTAGGCCGGTAGTTCCCGTGATGTCAAAAGTTGTCACATGCAGCGGATTGGGAAGGGATTTTAAAAATATAGTTACCCAGCCTTCGCCATAGAGATCCTGAAGGGGAGCAGGATATGCCTCCCAAAATATGCCACTTTGGCCATATTATTTTGAGCTAATTATTTTGAGAAACTGCAGGCACAGGAGGAGCTCTGAATGCAACATAGAAGTTACCCTTTTATAAGGGAAATTTATATTCCCTTACCAGGAAAAAGCTACTACTAGTGATAATTCTCTTTTATCTGGGAGGCTAATTTGCCTAGCAGAGCAACCTTTGATTACCAATCATTTGCTCTTCTCACCTTCCCACTAATTGCCTTCCTTTCCTTTGAAGCCCCAGACCTCTGTCCCTTTCCCAGGCCCACCATAGTAGTGAGCCTCAATCTTTTGGTTGTCTTTTGAGTCTAATATCTTTGTGGGGCTCCTGTACATATGTCAGTAATTAAAATTTACAAAGGGGTCTCAGCCAAGATCAATGAAGGGTAGAGCTATTAAAAAATCATAAGACAATTCAGGTAGTACCAAAAACATACATATTGAACACGTCATGAAGGGGACAGTCTCTTTTCCGAGAACTGCAAAATGGGGCAGAAGGCAGGAAGCATTCATAAGACTAAGAATAAAGAGCAATCAAGAGACAAATAGAGAATATCTGATTGGCTGAGGCTACATAGTCAACCTTGTTTGAGGTGAAAAGGAACAAGGAAATAAGAGTCCAGGGTCTTCTTGGTGTTTGGGGACTGGCTGACTGGATGTACTGTGTTTGTGGTCAGTTGGAACGTTGACAGGGACATAAAGTAATCTAGGTTTTGGTTTGCTAATGTGGTTCCCCAGGCAAGAGCTGCTCCATCTCTGGGGCCCTAGAATTTTATTTCAGCAGAAGGAAAATTATTTTTTCTCCCCTGCAGTTCTGATTTAGTAATTAGAAAGGCAAGAATCTCTATTAAAAATAACCAACCAACCTCCAGAGATGATTTTGACATTTAAACAGACTTAAAAATCAGTGACTTGGCACCAAAAGCCCCTTTTCTACGAACCAGTGAGGAGGTAACTTCCGTAAACTTAGGGAAAAAACATTAGGGATCACCTAGAGATTTCATTTTCAGCGTTTTTAGTAGTAGAAACTTTCCTTAAAAAATAATTCCTAAGTAGAAGCACAATAGATACAAAAGCTAACCCCAGCACTCACGCAGCTCTCACTGCAGCCAGGGCCCCACGCATGTCCATAGAGCAGCTGTGAGGATCTAGAAACCCTCAGGTTAGAGGTGAGGAGACTAAAACCCAGAAAGGCAGAGCCACTTCCTTAAGATTGGCAGTTCATTGGCTACTGACACACATGATTAGTATACCTTTGCTTTACACAATCCAGCTTAACTTTATACCTCAGGAGTGGTTGAACTAGACAGCTAAAAAATAAAAGTCCACTGAGTCAGCTATTTGTCATGGAGAAGCTAGAAATAAAGATGCATTGTATTTAACAAGTGTGTCTCTTTTTTTCTTCCCTATTATTTTCCCCTTTCTCTTACAAGAAAACAAATTTTCCCTTGCTTTGCTTTATATAACATAATTCGTTTTTACACATACATACTTCAGAAACTAATGAAAGAGTGAGCAATGATTTGAGGATTCACTCTGAGAAGTAAAGCTCAGAAGTCTTCGTCCTTACCTAGCACTCTGCAGACTTGCATGGCCACAGTGATGCCGGGGGTTTTTGTTCACAAAGCCAAAGAATGAGCTTCACAAACACTCAAGGTAGGAGAGCAAGGTACAGGCTTTTATTTAGAGATACAGTGAAAGGACAGAGCTCCTGGCTCACACCAGGAGGGGACAAAAGAGTCTTGGGTGGTGCGTTGTCTAGAGGTTTTATAGGCAGCTGAGGATTTTGGGGAATATGAAAAAAGCTTAGGGGTGTGGACTTATTAAGTGGTCTCAGAATATTTAGAATTAACTTAACAAAAGCAACTTCCTGCTCTGATTATCTCTCCCTGAGATACCAGAATCCGGGTCTGGGGGCAAACAAAACAAGGCCACCTGCTCAGCACCCAAGGTGGGCTGAGGTATTGTTTACTAAAGAGTAGTTAAGAATTTCTAACTTCTTAACTTCTTGAGTATTAAAATGCAATCTTATCTTTAAGGTGGAATCCTTCTTGCCTTTTACTGTGGTGTTTACAGCTGGGTCTGCATGCTAAATGAGTTGCCCAGTTTGCAAATCACCTCATCAGGTCTGAAGGAGGAAAGACAGCACATAGGCCTGGGCCTTCAGCATGCTAAGGTGAATCTTACACATGATTACAAATGATTAGCATAATAAAAACATGTGCTACTCTTCTTTATCTGGGGAACATTAACTGATCTCACTGAAGAATGACTCTAGAGCTTAACTTTTAACACAGAGTTTTGGTAGGGGGGTTTCCTTGCATGTAGTTACATTGCTCTGACTGTAAATATCCTTCCTTGCTTTTTCTGGAGGCCCTCGCCCTATTCTGTCTAAGCCCATGGTCCCTGTCTCAACAGTGAAATCTCTCTCTGAAGCTTCCAGAGGACCTGTAGTAAATTCTTTCACATTAGAGCAACAATAAGATAAGTGTATATAAAGGCTCATAGCATTAAGATGCACAAAGGAGTAATGCAGAGGAGAGAAGAATGGCACTCATGTTCGAAGACGGAGAGGGTTTATGAAGCAGTCTTGGCTAAGGGATTGAATATGTTTCCAAAGGTCACTTTTAAAACACCTCTTTCCCATTGTAAAAATAAATAGCTTACAAAGAAAATAAAATATACAATATCAAAACAAGCAGTCCAAGAAACTCAACTATATATCTACAGATGAGAAAATATGCCCAGGCAGCCCATAAACCTTAGGAAAAAGCAGTAAGTCTAGGAGCAGGGAACACAAATAAGAACACGTAGTATATTGAGTCATGTAAGATAATGGCTAAAATGAGATTTAAGGGACCTGTAGAAAAATCCTTAAAGCTATGAGTCCAGTATATAGCTGCCATTAAAAATGGCAGAATGAACAAAAGCAAAAACTGGAATAGGGTATGTCAACTCAAAGAAAGAAAACACATAAACAAATCAAACCAGGCATTGCCCATTAGAGTATTTTATTTTACTTTAGCTGTACTGGATTTACACAAAGTACCTACTAGGTTTAAAGATGGAAAATGCTGAAGACTTGATGGACTGTAAAAAAAAAATGACTCAAGGGCTGTGCTAGTAATACACTCATTTGAGAAAATAATTTTGAAGTCTCTAACCTCATTCAGTTATATATATAACAGATATAGCCAGATCTTAAATTCTAATCTAAGCTAAAATCTAATCTCAGTGGGACATAAAAAGAATCATCATCTTTGGTGTCAGACATACTTGTTGGGTGTGAAGTTTTCCTTTCTAGAAAATAAATCAAATCATAAAGAATCCCTCTTTGAAATCATTCAGTAATTTAATGAGTTGCCATTTTCCATAGAAATGAGTACAGAACCTGGTCCGTGAGCTCAAGGCTGACTCTGACCTGGATTCCCAATTATACTCTATGCTGAAAAATTCATGTGCTTTTTATACAAATTTTGAATTTAAGTATACCAAAACAAAATAAATAAAAAGTCACCCTTAGAAAAAATTATATCAAAAAAATTATAATGAGTAAGAAGTAACATTGCCTACCTTGAGACCACCAAGCCCTTTTCTATAAAACCTCTTTTTTATAAAGATCCAGATCCATAAAAATAAACTCATGTACTTTTTAAATAGTTTGTCATAATAGGATTATATATCTAAAACACTGTATAGTATTATTTTACATCAAATATCAAAATATAAAATATATATCAATATATTATATCATATGTATTATTTCTTATATAAAGTAATTTATTAATAATTACATATATAAGTGAGCCATTTACTTTCCTCACTTCATGGTGCTCCAATCCTATTCCCTTTTTCTCCTGTTGACTTAGCAAAGACAGTCTCAAGTCACCAATGTCCTGCATGGTACTGTGCCCACCACATTCACCCTTGATTGCCAAGTCATATTATAAAATTCAAATGAAACACTTCAGCAATAAGTATACCATGAAGCATTTTAATGTACTATAACTTACGAGGTCTTATTACAGATAACATATAATAATTATTTTTGAGGAAAGTTTCTACCTGTTATTTTTGAATGCTCCGAAGCAAATTAGGCATTTATATTGTTGTGCCTTCATAAACCTCCTGGATATCTCTATTATAAACTTTCTAATGTATTATAGTTGTCTTCTAAGCTGCTTCCACATTTTGATTATAAACTATATGAGGCTGAGACTCTGCCATTGTCATCTCTGTATCTTTCATCAGCTACCACAGAACTAGGTAGCACAGGAGCTCATTAATTTATTGCTATGAATTAATGGAAGAACAGACAAACCCAAGGGTTGAGTTACAATCATGAGCTTTAAAAGGGAAATAGTGTCCAGCACTATCTTACTTTTACTATTGGTCATGGTGACTCTTCTCTGTGTGCATGTTAATTTTTTATAGTGGATTCAGTATTGACGGAATTTAACCCATGGGAGTCTTAGCAACTAGGTTTTCTTCCAGACAATATTTACTACCACTGGACACTAGGGGGAGCCACCAACCTAGAAGCACTTTAGATTGCTCTGAATTTCCCAGACTGTTCAGATAATATCAATTAAGAGCAAGACCAGCTTGGGAACAAATCATGGTTAAACATTCTATAGAAGAATATTTTTACTACTACTTGTTTTTCCATTCAGAACTGTTACAGAGATTGATAAATTTCCTTAAGGATTTTGTTGGCAGAAAACTTTTTTTCAACCCATATTTCAAGCTCTCAGCCTTTCTAAAATTCTAACTAAATAGGTAGATCTCAGATTCCAGCTCCCAGCTCAGCACATTCCCAAGACATACTCTTCCAATTCTCTCCTGATTAAGAATTTCTGAAACTTTAGGTTCCTAAAATCCCAGGGCAGACCTGGCACCCATACTCACTTCCTGGCTTTGATTCATGGTTCTTTTATGTATACCTTGAGGTATCTTTAAAAAATTCCTGTTACTTTTCATCTACTCTCCCATTTTCCCCTTCATTGTAGGTTTGTAAGTTTAAAAGAAAATTAGGTATTATAATTTTATTTAATTATAATTAAACTATAATTATAATTTTTAGTTAAATTTGAGGAAGTATGCAGTTAAGCCATGATTGTTTAATCTCCCACACTTACCTGGAAGTCATGGTCATAAATATTTCATTTAATAAAACCTACTTCTGGTGGTAACTACCATTCACTGAACCTGTACTACTTTTAATATGCTCTACATATGTGATTAAACAACACTGCTGTGGAGGAGGCATTATTTTTCTGTGGTAGTCCTTAATGGTATTAACAATATTCAAGCTCTTCTCTCCTTCTGAGCACATGGTGGGATTGCACCCCCCACCCTTTGAAGTTTGTCATGGCAATGTGACTTGTTTGGCGAATGAAATGCGACTGACAGTGACATATGTTAGTTCTGGGTGGAAGCTGTGAGATCTGGTACACAATATACATGAACTTTTCCTTCTTCTATGGTTCCAAGGAAGTACCTGTCATGATGGAAAGATCTGTAAGCTTGGATCCTTAAGTGACAACAGCATGGAGAGCCCCATCGACCCAGGTTGAACAAATATTACAAGCAAGAAATAAAAATGTTTGTGTAAAGCCATTGGGATTTGGGAGTTATTTGTCACAGCAGCATAACCTGGCCTACCAAGAACAATATGATATCCATTAACAGAAAAAATTATTGCCTATATTTCGTGGCTAGTGACTGATGGGATTGTAGCTCAAACCCAAGTTTATTGTATCAAGGCTCCATGTGGTTTTTACTTTACATTCCGCCCTGCAATCTGAGGAGTTTCTGAGCCTTCTGAATGTCTGAAGTCATCAGACACATTTTAGAGCTAATAGATACACGGTGGCATTACCCAGAATTCTGGAGCTCCCTCTTACAAATGAGCATTTGTACAGGATATTTTGTTTTAGAAGCAATTAAATGGGAAACATAATCTGATTGCTCTCATTTATTTCTCCTCTGAATTGTGATGGCAGAGCAGGATTTCTCTGGTAGAAATTCTTCATCAGATATTATACCTAACCAAAGGAAAGTGCCTTAGTTAAAAACACCAGCATCATACTGAATAATTTAGGGAAGAGTTCTTACCATTAATTAGTAGATTAAAAAGTGGAGTCCTGCTCGATTACACAGGCGAAATAACTTCCATGACTGATTTAACTATTCCACTATTTGTTCCTTGATGCTGCTGTTCATGGACACAACTCTGCTCATCACCATGAACCACATGTATTCATTCAACAGCACCATGATAGATGCGGGCCCTGCTTTCAGTTAGTTTACAGTTGCAATGTGGTGCATAGGCAGCTGTTGAGGTTGCATCTGCCTCTTCATGGTCAAATTTCCACCTTGCATTCAGTGTGAGGTGCAGCTCTCATTTGAATGCTGGGTCAGCTCTTGGCAAGCAATATTTCTTTTCATTCTAATCCAAACTGCCTACAAAACCATCTGTTTCTATAACAGTCCAAGCCAGCTTTATAGACATATTTGAAAAATCTGCTTATCCCTGTGTGAAAGACCTTTCCTATACCCACATACCTACGGGGCTCCACGAATTTCCAATTTTGCAGCCTTTTCTCATGAAGACTTTTTATGCAAACTGATAAGTACTCATAATACCATATTTTCACTAAGGAAAAAGCTCAGGATAGATATTTACCTCCCAGTTTTCACAAAATGTAATAGAAATGCAAAGTTGAGCTGCAGCTATTTCTCTAAGGTCCTCTCCTTGACTTCCTTCAAGCCCTTAGCAGCTCTATTTTTACAGAAGCTTTAAAATCACAGAGAGTTGTTTCCAAGATCATACCTGGCAGAAACAAGTCTTCATCTGGATTTTATTTCCCATTCTTCAAGATTCCAGCTTTACTTAGAACTTCTAACTTCTGCTTTTATCAGGTCTCTACTTCCTCCTCCCCTGCCAGTCTCCCCATCTGTATTAAAATGTGTGCATCTGGGAGGATGATCATGATAGTCTTAGTGGCTCCCGTTGATTACATGTGAGTGTCCAAAACAAGACTGTCTCTAGCCCAGACCTAGCTCCAGGGCTGTCTTCAAGCTTGTGATCTCTCTGTGCCAGCCCAAAGTGACCTTGCTTCTCACTGTCAGCTCTGCTGTAAACTCCAGGGGGTCACCATTGCCTTGCAACGTTTAATATAGTTCCCCACACTGTGGGAATTAAACCAACTTCTCCTGGGGCAGATTAGTAAATCTATTTAGCATAACACTTAAATGCTTCTCTCCCACACCCTGGAACAAATCAAACTGAAACTGGATTTTTCTTGTCCTGAAAGGCAGATGAGCCTTTCAGTAACACATCATTTGCATAATTTGTGGAACCCACTGCAAGATTAAAATGTAGTTTCTTGTTAATTTTTTTTTCATTTTCAAAATTGTAATTAAAAAAATGAAGAAATTCAAGCTGGTAGACATTAAGAGGGGGAACCCTTGTGAGAGAACAGTTGACACGTCTACGAAGCTGGCTTTGTTGCGATTGATACCACTTTGACAAGGTGCCCATCTCAGATATAGGGTTTCTGGTGTTAGTTACCTTCTTGAGGATATTCTTGTGTCCTAAAAGGATAATTATGATTCAGAACCTTCTTTAAAACTTCCAAGGACAAACCCAGTAAAGATCTCATTGCAAATAGGATACTTGCTAGCCCATCATTACTTTCTCAGAATCTCCAAGGACACAGAGATATTTGGAGCCCTTTTTGTAGCTTCAACACCAGCCATACAAATGTTTCCCATAGTAGAGCAAGGCCCAAGTTTGACTCCATACTGAATTTTAGAGCAAGCATTGTGTCTGCTGGACCTTACTGTGTTAACTGAAGAAATGTTGCTAAAAATAATCCAAAAATTAGGGTGTCTCTGAACACCATCTAATACCTATTGACACCATTTTATGGGCTCACAAATCCTGAGAGAAAGTGGGACAATTGCATCTACTTGTAGTACTTTTGAAAGTTCTTTCAAATAAAGGCAATGATGCTTGAAGGAGTATTTTCTTACATCTTTGTGTATAACAACATGTCTTGCAACATGACAGAGGAAACCATTCAGTCAGAGTAATATGGCTGACAGCCTATTAGTATTTTCACACAAGTACAAAATTCTTATCTAAATCTATCATTTAGGTAAGCAGAGAAAAATGTGACAGAGAATAACTATGATCTCTTTGAGAAAATTATCAAAACAAAACAGTATGGTAGAAAGCTAAATGCCAACATGAGCTATCCAGTTCATTATTCTCTATAAAAGATGGTCTCATTTCTTAAATGTCATGGAGCTTATTCTGTGTCTAAGTGACTCTATGCTGATGTGTTGATGTATTTCCAAGCAACATTTTTTTCCCAGATAAATACCAATTTTTAGAGCTCTACAGGTGGGAGACAGCAGGTAAATTAATTGCCTTCCACAGGTAGTCCTGAAAAGTGCTATCAAGGTGTTCTTAACACATGTGAGACTGCACATCTAAGATACATCAGAGAGCAGCCCTGATGCTGGTAAGAAGAGACTGCCTTCATTTCCCCCCAACTTCACGTGTGAAAACTCTCTGATGACAAAGTAACTTCTATTTACTTCCTTGGGGTTTATTTCTCTTCCTGGATTTTAAAATTCTAAACATAAAGGAAAGATATCTAACACTTCCTTGATCCTTAGGTTGCCTGTCCTTTGTTTATGGGTCTTCTCCATTCCCCCACCAGCCATGTTCTCCATGGGAATAATAAACAAAAATTAACAAATAACAATAGGTAAACAACCAACATGGATATGGTGTAACTCAGAAATAAGCTTTAAAAAAGAGGGAGGCTTTAGGAAAAAAACATCTGCCAAATTGCCAATATCAGAATGTTATAACTGGTGCTAATTTTTTAGTGTCTCTTCATTCTCTTTCATTGAGCGAGGACTAGACTTGTGTGTGTTTCCCTTGGTAAATATGAGTATAGCATTTTTTTTCATTTTTATATTGTAAAATAAATTAATCATAAATAAATTTTATCATAAAATATTTTTAGATATTTATTCATTCATTTATTAGATGCCAAGATGAACTTGACAGTTTTCCTGCCACCAAGGAGCTTAAGGTTAGTGAAAAGAGAGAAATAAAATCAATGGCTAATACATGAAATGCTAAGTATTATGATTAAGGTGGGAATTAAAATTATCTATTTTGGCCCTAGTCCCAAACTGTGAATAACCACAAGACCAGTGTTAATCCCACCTAATCAATGGTAGTGTCCTTTCAAAATCCCTGCATGCCCTCATTCCCTAAACTCTGTTTCTTCTGAAAGTCCACCAGTCCCAAGCAGCACACTTCTAACCATACCTATGTTGACCCCTTATTTTGTTCATACAATCTGGGTCCTGGGAGATAGTTAGTAGTAAATTCCTTTCCTTTGTTTCAGACATAAATATAAGGGGAAGGGGGATGATCTTGTTTCTCAGTCAAGATATGCAAAGTTATGTGAACCCTGGAAAACAGACCACTAAAAAGCAACCTCTAACTCTACATAGCAGTTGGGGACATGGTAGTTAGGCAGAGGGAAACAAGTGGTCAAATCATTCTTCAGCGTCAGGAAAACTTTCAGCTGATGCTTGGAGATAGAAATGAACTAGTTTGATAAATCGTCAATGGACTCCTCAGTCAGAAAGAACAGATGAGCAAAGTTAGGGAGGCATTTGACTTGCTGGTGCATTTGAGTAGCATCTAATGCTCAGTGGTTCAAAAGACTGCAGGCAGATCTGTAATTGGAAATAACACAGGTAATACAGGTGCAAAGCTCTGCATGGTACATTGGTATGATGGGAAGTCAAAGACATAATGTGAGGATAGTAAAATTAGGTTGACATTTAGGAAAAGCAATCCTATGTAGTTAAATAAAGTGCCAAGACTCTAGGTGAGAGGAAACTTGCTCTCGCTTTAAGAAATTTTGGATATTCTTCAGGAAAATCTCTTTATTTTAAAGAAAATAAAAATAAGGCCCAGTGGATTATTTTTAAGTGACTCAACAGAAGTTACAGAACTAAGACTAGAACTTCAACAGTTACCTTCAATTTCTGTTTAAAAATTAAAACAAGTAATACAGTCATCTTCTTTTTCCTAAGACCAACTTCCCCCTCAGAAAAGAATCTCCAGGCACAAGGTAGGAAGTGCTGAACTCTGCACCTGGGGACACATTGTTGCTTCTGTTTCTTATCTGGACCAGATCCAGCACTGGGCTAAAATAACAAATGTCTGGATGACAAGTGATGTGTTAGTAGTAAGATATTTGGAAACTTGGCTGAATGTCATTACTGAAGGAGACTAAACTTTTGACAGATGCCTAAAATGTATCTCACCATATCTGAAGGAAATTTGGCATTTAATCCAATTTCTTCATTTTACAGGTTAAGACCAAGAAAGGTTAAGATATTAGCCCAAAGTCACAGAGCCAAAAAACAGAGGAGGAGAAATTAAAACTCAGATGTATCAACTTGCAGTTCAGGCTAATTATTCCAAGCTGCCTAAAAGTTTGAATCACAAATGAATGATAAGATAATTGTCTTTAGCTGAGGTTCTGTTGCTTATTTTCTCCTCCTAATTCTACTTATAAAATATCTCTTATTTCTCTTGTGTTTGCTTCTAATTTAAGGATACATTACAAACAATGAAACACATGACAATTTGCACATACCTACATAGCCACACTTAAAACAACACATGGGATATTTTTATATCCCAGGAAATTTCCTTATGCTTCTTTCCAGTCAATCTTACTTTCCAGGCAACCACTTTCTGATTTCTATGAGTATAAATTAATTTTGCCTACTATTGAACTTTAATAAACAGAATAGTGGCATGTGGTTTTTTGTGTCTGGCTTCTTCAGCTTAATATTTTTGAAATTCATCCATGTTTTTATATGTATCAGTAGGTAATTTTTTATTGCTAAGTACTATCCATTTGTATGACTACACAATTTGTTCATCCATTCAACTATTAATGCACATCTGGGTTATTTCCAGTTTTTTTATTTTTGTGAATGAAGCTGCTATGAACATTCTTGTACAAGTCTTTTTGTGGATATATGTCTTCAGTATTCTTGGGTAAATACCTAGGATGGCAATTGCTGTATCATGGAGTAAACAAATCTTTAAGGATATGAGAATTTTTAAAGCAGTTTTCCAAATTGGCCATAGAATTTTATACTTACACCAGCAATGTATGAGTTTTAGTTTTATAACATTCTTGCCAATATTGATGTAGTCAGTCTCTTTAATGCTAGCCATGCCAATATATATGCAGCAGTATCTCATTGTTTATTTTTACATTTCACTAGTGATCAGTGAAATCATTTTCTCATTGGTTATTTATATATCTTCTCTTATTAAAAGTCTCTGGAAGTCTTTTGCCTATTTTCTTATGGAGTTGTTTATTTTCTTTTTAATTTGTAGGTTAAAGTGCTTCCTATGTGTGTATGTGGCCAGGACCGTGGGCGGGGTCAGGGGGTATCTATTTATTTGCTTATTTATTTATAAATTCTGGGTATAAGTCCTTTGTCAAACATATTTATTGTGACAAGTCTCTCCCAAATTGTGACTACTAGTCTTTTGTTTTTGTACTAGTGGCTTAAGGTAAACAGGTGTTTTAAAATTTAATGAAGTCAAATTTATTATTTCTTTTTAGCACTTTCTGTGTCTTCTCTAAGAAATTTTCCCTACCCCAAGATTACAAATGTATTCTCTAATATTTTATGTTAAAGGCTTTATGGCTTTAGTTTTCAAGTTTTAGCTTTGTGGAAAAATACCAAATATATTCCAAAGTGATTGTGGTGTTTACTCTCCTACCAGAAGTGTATATAATCAATGTATATATTAACATGTGTAGGTAAACAAGTAAAGAGTGATGGTTCATTTTTTCCATATGGATTACAGTTGGTCTAGCATGATATTTTTTGAAAACACTTTTCTTTTCCCATTAAATTGACTGGCCCTTTTGTAAAATAACTATTTACTACATGCATGTGGGTCTACTTTGGGGCTCTCAATTTTGTTGCATATAGCTGTCAGTCTTCATGCTAATATCTCACTATGTTGATTGCTATAGTTTTACACAATGTTTTAAAATCAGGTAATGTCAGTGCTTCCATCTTGTTTTTCTTCAACAAAGTTTTCACTTTTCCAGGTCCTTTGCTTTTCCAAATAAATTTTAGAATCAGTTTGTCAATTTCTATGGAGAAGTCTTAGAATTCTTATTTTTGTATTCACCAGTCTGGAATGGGTTGACATTTTAAAAAGTACTGAGTTTTTCAAACCATGTGCAATTCAATTCCATTTATAAGGAACTTTAAATTCTCTCAGCAATATGTTTAGTTTTCAGTTTATATGTTTGCATATATTTCATTAAATTTATTCTTAAATATTTTATGCTTTTGATGTAATTATAAATCCAAATTCTTTCTTGGTTTTATTTTCCAGTTGTTTACTGCTTATATATAGAGATGCAATTATTATATATTGAACTTGTATCATACAACTGTGTTAAATTTACTTACTAGTTCTAGTATTTGCATTGAAAATGCCTTAGAATGTTCAAAATAAAAAGTTACCACCTACATGGCAGCATTTCCCTGCATACCTGCAATGTCCAGCCTGCTCAGCTCAGCAGCAGTCCACCTTTGCTGACTGGCAGGAAGAAGGTCGACCACACTTTCCCAGCCTTCCCACTTTCCCTCAGTGCAAATGGCTACACACTTGCAGGAACCAGCTCTGGGGCTCTCTGCCTGCACTGCTGGCTCAGCCTCAGCACCCTGCTGTGTACCACCCCAACCCCACCCCCAGCAGAGTCAGCCAGCAGTGGTCTGACATTGCTGACTGGCCCCACCAACAATGAATCAGCAGAAGTGATTTATGACACAGAAAGGGCACATAGAGGCTAGCTGCAAGATTAGCCATTGATGGGAGACAGGCAGAAAGATGGGCCCCACTCACAAGCATGGCACAGGTGACAAAGAGAACCAGGGAATGATGAGAAGAGGGTCTGGAGCTTCTGTGCTTCACAGAGTGCACATTTCATAAAGCCATTACTTTCCAGAGCAGGAGGCATAGCTGATCTACCCAATATAAAGGAAAAACACAGAGACAAAGATAAAATGAGGAGGCAGAGTAATATGTTCCAAAAAAAATACCATAAAAAGGGCTAAATGAAATGTAGATTAGCAATCTTCCTGATAAAATTTAAAGTAACGTTCAGAAAGATGTTCACTGAAATGGGGAAATCAATTCAGGAGTTCAAAGATAATTTCAACAAAAATATAGAAAATATGAAGTAGAGCCATTCAGAGCTGAAGAAAACAATAACCAAAATGAAAATACGATACAGGGAATGAAAAACAAGATAGAGGAGACAAAAGAATTAGTCAGCAAAATAGAAGATAGAGAACTGCAGAGTAACCAATCTGAGGAACAGGCAGAAAAAAGAATTTCTAAAAATGAAAAGATGCTAAGAGACTTGTGTAACAACTCCAAATGAAACAATATTCACATAATAAGGGTCCCAGAAGGAGAAGACAGAGACAAAGGGGTAGAAAGAATATTTAAAGAAGTAATAGCTGAAAATTTCCCCAATCTGAGGAAGGAAATAGACATCCTGGAAGTGCAGAGAGCCCTTAACAAGATGAACCCCAGGAGGATAACAACAAGACACATAGTAATTAAAATGGCAAAGATAAAAAAATTGAATCTTAAAAGCAACAAGAGAAAGGCAGTTACCTCTAAGGGAAACTCCATAAGGCTATCAGCAGACTTCTCAGTGGAAATGCTACAAGCCAAAAGGGAGTGGGATGAAATATTAAAAGTATTGAAAGGAAAAACTTGCAACCAAGAGTTCTCTACCCATCAAGGTTATCAATCAGAATGGAAGGAGAGATCAAAAGTTTCCCAGATAAAGGAAGTTTAAAAGAATTCACAACCACTAAACTGACCTTACAGGTTATGTTAAAGGGACTTCTTTAGGTGGAAATGTTCTTAAGTTTAAATATTTTTCATGACTGAAAATAAATCTACAGTAAAGATTGTAGACCAATTACATACAAAGCAAGTATGAAGTTTGAAAAATGAAAGTAGTAAATCAGCTATACACAAAATTAGTCAAGAAATACATGAAAGATGTAGATTAAGACATTATATACATAAAGTGTAGAGGAGAAAGAATAAAAAAGTAATACTTTTAGACTGTGTTCAAAATTGAGCAATCATCAACTTAAGACTGTTATATATTTAGGAATATGTATGAACCTTATGGTAACCACAAACCTAAAGCCTATCACAGATATGCAAAAAAAATAAAAAGAAAAAAATTCAAGCATAACACTAAAGTAAACCATCAAATCATAAGGGAAGAGTATAACAGAAAGAAGAAAGGAACAGCAAAGAACTAAAAAATCAAAAACAGAAACAAAACCAGAAAGCAGTTAATAAAATGGTAATAAGTACCTACATACCAATAATTATCTTAAATGTAAATGGACTTAAATTCACCATTCAAAAGACACAAGGTGTCAGAATAGATAAAGAAACAAGACCTATCTATATGGTGCCTACAAGAGACTCATTTCAGACCTAAAGACATACAATGATTGAAACTGAAGGGATAGAAAAAGATACTTCACACAAATAAAAGGGAGAAAAAGCAGGAGTAACAATACTTGTATCAGACAAAATAGACTTCAAAACAAAGAAAGAGAAGACAGAGAAGGCATTACATAATGATAAAGGGGTCAGTCCAACAAGAACATATAACAATTATAAATATCTATGCACCCAACCAAATTATACTATGCATAATTTAACATTTAGCACCTAAATATATAAAACAAACACTAAAATACCTACAAGGAAAACTTTAGGTTTACAATAATATTAAGAGATTTTAACACCCCACTTACATCAATCATTAGATAATTCAGACAGAAAATAAATAAGGAAACAGTGCCACTGAATGACACACCAGATCAGATGGACTTGACAGACATATACAGAACATTCCACCCAAAGCATCAGAGCATATATTCTTCTCAAGGGCACATGTAGTAGAAGGAAGGACATAACAAAGATCAGAGCAGAAATAAATAAAATAGAGAATAATAAAACAATAGAAAACAATCAATGAAAGCAAGAGCCGATTATTTGAGAAGATAAACAAAATAGACAAACCCCTAACAATACTTATCAAGAAAAAAAGAGAGAGGACACAGACAAACCAAAAAAAAAAAAGAGGAGAAATTACAACCAACACTACAGAAATTCAATGAATTATAATTCAACTCTTCAAAAAATTACATGACAACAAATTGGACAACCTAGAAGAAATGGACAAATTCCTAGAAATGTACAGTCTTCCAAGACTGACCCAAAAAGAAACAGAAAACCTGAACAGACTGATTGATAGTAACAAAATTGAATCAGTAATCAGAAAGCTCCCAACAGGACTAGATATCTTCATGGGTAAATTCTACCAAACATTTAAAGAGCTAATGCCTATCTTTTTATTTCTGGGTCAGTCTCAGAAGACTGTACATTTCTACAAACTGTCCACTTCTTCTAGGTTGTCCAATTTTAAGAAGAGCTATGACTATCCATGTTAAAGTATTCCAAAAAATAGAAGATGAGGGAATAGGTCCAAATTCATTCTATTAGGCTCACATCACTTCATACCAAAAGCAAACAACAACAATATAAAACAAAATTATAGACCAATATCCTTGATGAACATAAATGCAAAATTCCCCAATGATGTATTAGCAAACCAAATTTAAAAATACATCAAATGTATCTTTCATCATGACCAAGTAGATTTAGTCCAGGGATGCAAGGATGATAAAATATCTGCAAATCAATTTGATATACCACACTAACAAAAGGAAGGATAAACACCATGTGATCATCTCAATAGATACCGAAAAAGCATTTGACAAAATTCAGCACCCATTCATGATAAAAACACTTAACAAAATGGGTGCAGAGGGATCATACCTTAACATAATAGAGGCCATATATCACAAACTCACAGCTAACATCATACACAATAAAGAAAAGCTGAAATATTTTCCTCCAAGATCAGGAAAAAGATAAGGATGCCCACTCTCACCACTTTTATTCAACATTATACTGGTCATTGCCAGACTAATCAGACAAAAAAAGAGATAAAAGGCACCCAAATTGGTAAGGAAGAAGTTAAACTGTCAGTATTTGCAGATGACATGATACTATATATAGAAAACCCTAAATACTCCACCAAAAATCTATTAGAATTAATGACTGGATTCAGCAAAGTTACAGGATACAAAATCAATATATAGAAATCTGTTGAATTCATATATACTAACAATGAACTTGCAGAAAGAGAAATCAAGGAAACAATTCCATTTACAATTGCATCAAAAAGAATAAAATACCTTTGAATAGACCTAATCAAGGAGGTGAAAGACCTGTACTCTGAAGACAAGACACTGATGAAAGAAACTGAAGAAGACACAAATCAATGGAATTCCAACCCTTGCTCGTGGATAGGAAGAATTAATATTGTCAAAATGGCCAGCCTGCCCAAAGCAATTTACAGACTCAATGCAATCCCTATCAAAATACCAGTAGTATTCTTCAATGAACTACAGCAAATAATCCTGAAATTTATGTGGAACCACAGAAGACCCTGAATAGCCGAAGCAATCTTGAGAAAGAACAAAGCTGGGGTTATGTCTCTCCCTGACTTCAAGCGATACTACAAAGCTACAGTAATCAAAACAGTATGATACTGGTATAAGAACAGACACATAGAACAGTGGAACAGAATAGAGAGCCCATGCATATATGTTTAATTAAAATATAACAAAGGAGCTATAAATATATAATGGGGAAAAGACAGTCTCTTCAATAAATGGTATTGTGAAAACTGGACAGCTACATGCAAGAGAATGCAACTGGATTACTCCCTAACACTATAAACAAAAGTAAACTCAAAATGGATTGAAGACCTAAATATAAGACATGAAACCATAAAACTCTTAGAAGATAACAAGCAAAAATCTCTTTAACATAAGCTTGAGTAATTTTTTCCTGGATACATCTCCCTAGGAAAGGGAAACAAGAGCAAAAATGAACAAGTGAGACTACATCAAACTAAAAATCTGTACAGCAAAGAAATAATCAACAGAAAGTAAATATATGGTATGGGAGAATATATTCACAAATGATATATGTGATAAGGGGCTAACATCCAAAATATATAAAGTACTCTCATTACCAACACTAAAAAAACAAATAACCTAATTAAATAATGGGCAGAGGAGCTGAACAGACATTTTTCCAAAGAAGATATACAGATGGCCAACAAGCACATGAAAAGATGATCTATTTCACTAATCATAAGGGAAATGCAAATCACAACTACAATGAGATATCACCCCATATCAGTCAGAATGGCCACTATCCAAAAGACAAGAAATAATTATTTGGTGAGGATGTTGAGAAAAGGGAATTCTCCTATACTGTTGATGGGAATCTAAAGAGGTGCAGCCATTATGAAAAGCAGTATGGAGGTTCCCTAAACAACTAAAAACAGAAATATCATCCAATTGAATAACTCTACTTCTAGGAATTTATCCGAAGAAAACAAAATCTCTGATTCAAAAAGATATTTCTGAATTATTTACAATAGCCAAGAAATGGAAGCAACCAGTGTTCATCAATAGATTAATGGATAAAGATGTGCTACAAGCATACATTGAAATATTATTCAGCCATAAAAAAGAAAGACATCTTGCCATGTGTGACAACATGGATGGACCTAGAGGGTATTATGCCAAGTGAAATAAGTCAGGCAGAGAAGGACAAATACCACATGATTTCATTTACTATGGAATCTAAAAACAAAACAAAGCAAACAAAATAGCAATAGACTCAAAGACACTGAGAAGTGACTAGTGATTACCATGGAGAAGGGGTTAGGTGGGTGGGTGAAGTAGGTAAAGGCACAAAATCTCAATTGTGATGTAAATTAGTCACAAGGAAAAAAGCACAGCATACAGAATAGTTAATAATTCTGTAACATATTCCTATGTTGCCACACATAAGTACACTAGTTGAGGTAAGCATTTAATAATGTTTATAACTTTATATAACTGTTATAATGTTTATAACTTAAATATCAATTATACTTTAATTTAAAAAAGCAAGTTTTAGAAAAGCTGCACACACAAAAAAAATGTTATCACCTACAAATAAAATGTTTTACTTCTTTCTCCCAATTCCTACAGTTTTTACCTCTTTTTCTTGTCTTACTGCAGTAGCTGGGACATCTAGTACAATGTTGAGTAAAAATGGTGAGATATAACAATCTTGCTTTGTTTCCCACCTTAAGGGGAAAGTGTTTAATATTTCACCATTAAGGACAAGTTTTCCTGTGCGTTTTGGTTGACATCCTTTCCAAAAATTAGATCTTTTCTACTCATATTTTTCTCAGAATTTTTATTTATTATGAATTAGTGTTACATAAAGTTAACTGTTCTTTCTTCACTTTGAAATTCTTATATCTTTTTTCATTTGTTATATAAAGAACATAAATTACAGTATATTTTTTACTGTTAAACCAAATCTGGCTTCCTGAAGTAAATCCTATTTGTTGATTTCTTCGTATTTCTGCTTTTCTTAGGCCAATATTTTTGTGTTTATACTCATAAGGAATGCTATTCTATATTTTTTTCTTATAATGTCCTTGTCATGTTTTCTTATCAGGGTTATTATGGATTTAGAAAATTTGGTATTCGTTCCTTCTGTTTTCTGTAAGAGCTTTCATAAACTTTGTACTATTTCCTCTTGGAAACTTTGATATAATGTATAACCTTCTGGAGTGATATATTTTTTGTGTGTGAGAATTGTAATCATGAATTATTTTGTAAAATACTTATTCATATTTTTTATTTCTTTAATTTTAGTAATCTGTGTTTTGTCAAGAATTGTATATTTCATTCAAATGGTTGAACTTAACTTATATGCAAAAAGGTGTTCATAATAATTTTCATTTTATCCTTTCAATGTCTGTAGGATGTATGGTAATATCTTCTCTCATTACATTTCCAACATATTTTCTTATTTACTTTTTATTTATTTACTTATTTTCTGAGTCTTATTAATAGCAGTTCATTAAATTCTTCAAGGTATCACATTTTTGTGTTATCCACATTCTCTCCAACAGTTGGCATGGTCAACCTTATCCCAATGCTCAATCTGAGCTCTCCAGCCTAGACAGTCTAATGATTCTTCAACTCACACTTTTTTATTACCTTTTAGATGTCAACCTCTGTCCCATACTGGGTTCACATCCACTTTGACCTTCAGGATTCATGTGCCAGTGTGTTTTCTCATTCTAAACTACAATGATACCTTAATATTTGATATCATGCCCTAACTATGATCCTAACTCTATCTTTAGATTCACAGCAGGCATACTTCCCTCTTCATGGAAAACGAACTCCTGGCATAATCTCTTACTTACCCTTAAAACTTCACTGTCCCTCTTAAATTATTGTTTCAAATATGGATTTCAAATTTTTCAGGCCATAAGAAGTCATAAGGCCCTGAGTAATCAGAGAAGCCCATTCTCATGTCTCACCAAAGATACTTCAGTTAAGTGCCTATGTCTATTAGTTGAAAATCAGGTGACTCAGTAATAAGCAAATATTATTGAGAACCTGTCATGTGCCAGTAACTGTACAAATCTGGAAATCCTGAAGACAAATAATAAAAATAATAATAGCTGACATATATTGAGTACTTACTACAAAGAAGGCATTTGGGGATTATTTTAATTATGCTAGTTTACATTATCCTACCAGTAATCATATATAGTATTTTGTTATTATTATTATTATTATTCCCACATTATACTTGAAGATACTAAGTTACAGAAAGTTTCATAAGTGATTGTCTTAGATTATCTAGAGAAGGAGTGGCCAAATCAGGATTTTAACTCAGATCTCAGTGTTAGAGATTATTTTTCAGTCTAGTGAGAAGAGAGCCATGTATAAGTAAAATATAATAATAAAGACAATAACATATATGCATTCACAAGTTACAAAGAGAATATCAGAGGGTAAAATTAACTGCCTGAGTGGAGGAGGAATGATTGGAGTTGATTTTATATGGAAAGAGATGATTAAATTTTGCACTGAAGTGTTAGGTAGAAAGATAGACATGAGCAGCCAGGGAGGGGAAGATAAGGTTCAAGGAAAAAATTGCCCAGTTAGGGGGTTCCACTTTAGACAACAAAGGCTTTGCAAGGAGATAACTTCCTTGCCTATCAGGACCAGGCCAAACCAGTCCCAACCAGATCACAATGCAGGTGCAAGCCGATAAAACTAAGAATCGCGCAAACCACACCTCCTCATAATCTCATTACAATAAAATTGCGGTTTTGTTCCTCTTCACCATGGTCTTTATTGTGTGCACTTTGGCAAAAGACATTTTAGGAAAGACAGCAAGAATGTGATATACAGACCCTCCCCTAAGTCTGGGGCCTTTGTCTACCTTGACTCTGGCCCGTTCCTCCCTTGGAGTGAATTCAAGTAACACTTTCCTCTGCTTCACTATAGTCTCTGTTTTTCAATTGTTTGTTTCAGTGGGGACAAACACTGAGGAGAACAAACTCAACCCACAACAGAAGGATAAAGAGATTCTAAAGAAGGGAAAAAGGCAGTGTCACTCCAGGCAGACAGAACAGATTGGACAAGATGAGGATTTGCCGTGTGGAGATATGATAAGACAGCAGTAAGTTTTTTCATTCGCCAGAGAAACTTGTATTGAATCTTTGTCTCTCTGGTAGGGCTTTCCAATGAAAATCTCTCCTGTCAGTCAAGAAAAAAGTTTTATACAGATGAAACATCTTGCCTCTTCTCTTTTCCTCAGGCTTATCACAGGGTTTCGGGGAATGGGCTGGCATAAGAAAAGATGTCAACAAAGAAACACCAGACCTCAGGATACAAGGATGGGGTCACGTTACACCTGGGATCCTGATACTAGAATAATTTGACCATCTCAAATCTAAATAACTTTTGTTGGGGAGGAAGAAATTCCTCTAGCCCTCGAGGTTTTTCTAGCTGGTCTAAGAATAAAATTGATGTGACACAGATTAGCAGGAGAAAAAAAAAAACGTTCAATTGTGTACATATGGGAAAGCCATAGACATGGGTTCCAAAGACAGGGAGAATGAGGTATATAGATCATCCTCAACTAAGGAGATGAGGGGAGGGGTCTGAGACTTCAAAAGAAAAGGGAGGTGATTCACAGGAATATGAAAAGGGTAAATGGGAAACAACTTGACGGGCTACACAGAAACAGTGGGGCACTGAGAAAACTTAACAGACTGAGCCACAATCCCTCCCTGTCTACTACCCCTAGCTGACATTAAAATACAGCTATCTGTGGTGATAGCTCTCCTCCTAGAATAGTTCCTCCACTTAATTTCTTTTTATGCAGTTTTGGTGGATTGAGAGGTCTAAATATCTTCCTGAATCTTTTAGGCCTTGATGGTTTTTCAGCTCAAAATAATCTGCCTGTCACAATGGCGCCTCTTGGGGTGGCCTGCCCTTGACCCATACACTTTCTATAGAGCAAAATGATAACAGATACCTAATTTAATTTGTTAAATGTTTTTCAGAATCCTTTGTCAATAAGAGATTCCACAAGCTACTTGTTACAAGTCTTAGAATTTCTCTAATATCTCTGCTGTCTCTGTTAAGCCTAAGACTCCCAAGTCTTTTCCCCATCACATCTTTCAATTTCATGACCTTATGGATTTTTCAGGCTCTCCCTCCACCATCCCTTAACTTTTCAGGCTATTCATGTACAAAGCCACACAGAGAAAGGCTGTGGTATACATTTCTGGGAGACGGCCTATCCTGGCTCCATTTCTCTAAATGGCCAATTTTAGTAAATTACTATCGGGGATCTCTGAGATGACGGCTGTATCAGCCATTCTCTACCATTGGTCTGTTCCAGGTCTTGGTCCTGCCAGGCCATAAGCCACCTACAGCATAGTGCTGGCCAATCTGTGAAACTGGTAATTCGTATGTCTCTTCCTGCGCTGCAGCACACACTAGCTCCTGGTCACAGAATCATCTCTTTTCCTTGCTCTGAAACTGTTGGGGGAAAGGCGTTGTGTATTTTCCTCAGTTCTTGTCCCCACCGCACAAAGAAGTGAAGGGCAGAGACACAGTAGTGAAACAAAGTAAAAGTTTTATTTAAAGGTACTTAGAGAGAAAGTGCAGGCGACCTCAGAGAGGAGCACCCTGAAAGGTTAGGGGTTCCCCCTTTTTAAGGATTTTTCAGGAATGTGACAAAGGGCTAGGCGTGTGTACTTGTTAAGTGGTCCCAAGTATCTTTGATGAGACATTAAGTTTCTTATCAGTCCTCTAGGTAATATTGCAAAATTAGCTTAACACAAGAAGTTTACTGCTTTGTTCCCCTCCCAGGATAGCAGCTTCCTGGTTTGGGAGCATATCAGTCAAGACTGTCTGCCCTTCCTTCAAGGTGGGCAGAGTTATTTGTTTGTTGTTTGCTAAAGAGTATGTTAAGAATCTTTCTTCTTAAACTTCCTGGGTTTTTTCAAAATTCAATTTTGGCTTTAAAGTGGAATATCCCTGTCTTTATTATGTTGTTTATAGGTGGGCCTTTTAGCAAGCTAGAGTAAATCTTACAATGATCTGATTGATACAATGAAGACATGGGCTGTGCTCAGATACTTCTCTTTATCTGGAGAATATTCAAACATTCAAGGCCAAGTTGCTCTTGACTTTTTAAGCTTTAACTGATTAACTCTAACTCTTGAGTCTATTCTGGCTTTCTAGTTTTAACTGGTCAATTGAGTCCTTTCTAGTGGGTTTTACTGACCTTGTTCTCTTTCCACCCCACTCATACCTATTTTCCTGCCTAACAAAACTGCTCATTGCAGTGTAATATTTTAGAGTACACCACTTATCTTTCATTAAGGTCCAGTTAAATATTTTGCCACACCTGGGTTTGAAAGGACAATTCACTTGATTGTTATCTCTTATTAATACACTCAGAGTGCTCCTAAGTGTGGTAGCTTCTTACCCACAGCGGTTTGAGGCTTCTCTAAGGACAATTATCAGAGAGCGAAGAGTTCAACAAAAAGAAAAATAATAAGCTCCAATAAAATGCATTACTGATGTCCAACTTAACAGCAAATCTATACATAAGGACCAATTTATATATCGATTCAGAACATATAATGCATCCATTTTATGGTCTCCTATTCTCGATCATCTTTTTATTCTTTAACCACGATTTTAAGGCTATATTTTGAACTTTTATTATATCTAAATTTTCTTTTCCATGATAAGTTCTCTACATATATTTTATCAATATTCATAAAACTTTCATGAAAAGGTGATATTACAGACTGTGAGATCCTTTTAACACACATTTCTTACTTGGGAAAAAATAGAATTTCACTCTACACACAGATTTCTCTTTGGATTCCTGGAAATCTCTTTTTGAAGTCCAGAGGTTGTTCTTTGACTTAAGCTGAATATTTTAGTTGGACTTTCCTCTCTGTACACTTCCAAAATGACCAACTTCTAAAAAGCTGAGAAGCTATTACTAATAATGCCTTACTCTTTTCACAGCATGGCTGAGTGCTTTCTTGTGCCATTTCTTTTTCTCAAAATGAAACTCATATAAAGAAACTGGGGCTAATGAATCGATGACCACACAAATATTGTATGGAAAACCAGAGCTGTGTGCTCCAACTTTTTGACCTCTAGTCTAAGTCCTTTCCTGTTGACCAGGGAAGAAATAATGGATATTAAGATTCAAGAAGCAGGTGGAATAAGAAATTGAGGAAAACTTGTAGGGGTTTAATGTCTGATTATTACTACATCCTATATCTTTAAAATCTC
The DNA here is from genome assembly GCA_032199065.1 of Smutsia gigantea. Classification (NCBI taxonomy): domain Eukaryota; kingdom Metazoa; phylum Chordata; class Mammalia; order Pholidota; family Manidae; genus Smutsia; species Smutsia gigantea. Next base: position 124,498 of record JAVSCE010015835.1, on the reverse strand, counting down.
TTTCTCCTGGATTGTTGATGTTTTCTTAGATTTTTCATTTATTGCATTAAGGACTTTGACTTTTAGCATATATTGATTGAGCATCCAAAGATTTTGGTATAAGTAACTGTGGAGCAAACGGGAATTTCTGACCAGGATTCCAACCTGGCCTTAATTACACCTACTGTATATATAATAAGAGCCTGTTTGCACATCCCATGGACAAAGCAGCTGGTGAGACATGGGAGTACTGGCCCACAGGAGGGGAGAAAAGAAAACACCCATTCTCTCCTCTCCTTGTGTTCCTCATATGTAATTGGTTGGGCATCTGCCTGTCACAAGAGACCCACCCACAGAGTTCCTCCTGGTGTGGGGGGTGGGAAAGTAGAGAGAAGCTGGGAGAGCAGGGAATGAGCAGGGAACATGGGAAGGAGAGCATTGCTGGAAGAGCAGAGAGAGGGCCACTGGGGGAGCAGGGAGAATGCCATGAGAGCTGTGGAGCCTTGGTGCTTCTGGTGGAATAAACCCAAGTGTGGGAGAGCAGAGAGAGAGGAGAAACTGAGACCTACTGCTGTGAGAATAAACCCCCTTTTAAATGCCAGCTTCTTGCCCTTGCCTTAATTCAGTGTTACTACATTCACAAAGAACTAGCCCCAGATGGGGAACCTTCTCCTCCCAGAGTAAGAGCAAAAAACAAATACAATAATGAAAATGTATTTAAAAATAAAAGGGCCATGTGGACATGCATATACTGGCTTCACAGAGACAAAAAAGAAACCCTGCCCCAAATTGAAAGATCTTGGCCATTACTGCAAAAAAGGTTCATTGTAGTGTTCATTTTTTTTTGCTAATATTAACGGACAATTACATGAGGGATATTATGGTTACTAGTCTCCCCCTATTATCAAGTCCCCAACACAAACCCCTTTACAGTCACTGTCTATCAGTGTAGTAAGATGCTATAGAATCACTACTTGTCTTCTTTGGGTTATACGGGCTTCCCCGTATGCCACCCCCACTCCATTATGTATGCTAATCGTAATGCACCTTTTTTCCCCCTTGTCCCTCCCTTCCCACCCATCTTCCCCAGTTCCTTTCCCTTTGGTAACTGTTAGTTCATTCTTGGGTTCTGTGAGTCAGCTGCTATTTTGTTCCTTCAGTTTTTTCTTTGTTCTTATACTCCACCAAGGAGTGAAATCATTTCATATTTGTCTTTCTATGCCTGGCTTATTGCACTGAGCATAATACCCTTTAGCTCCATCCATGTTGTTGCAAATGGTAGGATTTGTTTTCTTCTTATGGCTGAATAATATTCCATTGTGTATATGTACCACTTCTTCTTTATCCATTCACCTACTGATGGACACGTAGGTTGCTTCCATTTCTGGGTTATGGTAAAGAGTGCTGCAACAAACATAGGGGTGTATATGTCTTTTTCAAACTGGGCTCCTGCACTCTTAGGGTAAATTCCTAGGAGTGGAATTCGTAGGCCAAATGGTATTTCTATTTTGAGTTTTCTGAGGAACCTCCATACTGCTTTCCACAATCGTTGAACTAATTTATATTCCCACCAGCATTGTAGGAGGGTTCCCCTTTCTCCACATCCTCGCCAAAATTTGTTGTTGTTTGTCTTTTGGATGGCAGCCATCCTAACTGGTTTGAGGTGATATCTCATAGTGGTTTTAATTTGCATTTCTCTGATGATTAGCAATGTGAAGTATCTTATCATGTGCCTGTTGGCCATCTGAATTTCTTCTTGGGAGAAGTGTCTGTTCAGCTCCTCTGCCCACTTTTTAATTGGCTTATTTGCTTTTTGTTTCTTGAAGTGGGTGAGCTCTTTATATAATTTGGATGTCAACCCCTTATCAGATATGTCATTTATGAATATATTCTCCCATACTGTAGGATGTCTTTCTGGTCTATTGATGGTGTCCTTTGCTGTACAGAAGCTTTTTAGTTTGATATAGTCCCACTTGTTCATTTTTGCTTTTATTTCCCTTGCCTGGGGAGATATGTTCATGAAGAAGTTGCTCATATTTATGTTTAAGAGTTTTTTGCCTATGTTTTTTTCTAAGAGTTTTATGGTTTCATGACTTACATTCAGGTCTTTGATCCATTCTGAGTTTACTCTTGTGTATGGGGTTAGACAGTAATCCAGTTTCACTCTCCTACATGTAGCTGTCCAGTTTTTCCAACGCCAGCTGTTGAAGAGGCTGTCATTTCCCCATTGTATATCCATGGCTCCTTTATCATATATTAATTGACCACAAAAGCTTGGGCTTATATCTGGGCTCTCTAGACTGTTCCATTGGTCTGTGGGTCTGTTCTTGTGTCAGTGTCAAATTGTCTTGATTACTGTGCTTTGTAGTAGAGCTTGAAGTCAGGGAGTGTAATTCCCCCCACTTTATTCTTCCTTCTCTGGATTGCTTTGGCTATTTGGGGTCTTTTGTGGTTCCATATCAATTTTAGAACTATTTGTTCTAGTTCATTGAAGAATGCTGTTGGTATTTTGATAGGGATTGTATTGAACCTGTAGACTGCTTTGGGCAGGATGGCCATTTTGACAATATTAATTCTTCCTGTACATGAGCAAGGGATGTGTTTCCACTTATTGGTATCTTCTTTAATTTCTCTCATAAGTGTCTTGTAGTTTTCAGAGTGTAAGTCTTTTATTTCCTTGGTTAGGTTTATTCCTTGGTATTTTATTCTATTGGATGCAATTGTGAATGGAATTGTTCTCCTGATTTCTCTTTCTGCTAGTTCACCATCAGTGTATAGAAATGCAACAGATTTCTGGGTATGAATTTTGTATCCCACAACTTTGCTGAATTCAGATATTAGATCTAATAGTTTTGGAGGAGATTCTTTAGGGTATTTTATGCACAATATCATGTCATCTGCAAACAGGAACAGTTTGACTTCTTCCTTACCAATCTGGATGCCTTTTATTTCTTTTTGTTGTCTTATTGCCATGGCTAGGACCTCTAGAACTGTGTTGAATAAAAGTGGGGAGAGTGGGCATCCTTGTCTTGTTCCCGATCTTAAAGGAAAAGCTTTCAGCTTCTCACTGTTAAGTATAACGTTGGCTGTGGGTTTGTCATATATGGCCTTTATTATGTTGAGATACTAGCTCTCTAAACCCATTATGTTGAGAGTTTTTATCATAAATGGATGTCGAATTTTGTCGAATGCTTTTTCAGCATCTATGGAGATGATCATGTGGTTTTTTTCCTTCTTTTTGTTGATGTAGTGGATGATGGTGATGGATTTTCGAATGTTGTACCATCCTTGCATGCCTGGGATGAATCCTACTTGATCATGATAGATGATCTTTTTGATGTATTTTTGAATTTGGTTTGCTAATATTTTGTTGAGTATTTTTTCATCTATCTTCATCAGGGATATTGGTCTGTAATTTTCTTTTTTTGTGGTGTCTTTGCCTGGTTTTGGTATTAGAGTGATGTTGGCCTCATAGAATGAGTTTGGGAGTATTGCCTCCTCTTCTACTTTTTGGAAAACTTTAAGGAGGATAGGTATTAGGTCTTCACTAAATGTTTAATAAAATTCAGCACTGAAACCATCTGGTCAAGGAGTTTTGTTCTTACATAGTTTTTTTAACACGAGTTCAATTTCTTTGCTGTAATTGGTCTACTCAGATTTTCTGTTTCTTCCTGGGTCAGCCTTGGTAGGTTGTATTTTTCTAGAAAGTTGTCCATTTCTTTTAGGTTATCCAGTGTTATGACATAATTTTTCATAGTATTCTCTCATAACTCTTTGTATTTCTGTGGTGTCCATAGTGATTTTTCCTTTCTCATTTTGATTCAGTATATGTGTGTAGACTCTCTTTTTTTCTTGATAAGTCTGGCTAGGGGTTTATCTATTTTGTGTATTTTCTCGAAGAATCAACTTCTGCTTTCATTGATTCTTTCTAGTATTTTATTATTCTCAATTTTATTTATTTCTGTTCTAATGTTTATTATGTCCCTCCTTCTATTGATGTTGGGTCTCATTTGTTGTTCTTTTTCTAGTTTCATTAATTGTGAGTTTTGACTTCATTTGGGATCATTCTTCTTTCCTGAGGTAGGCCTGTATTGCAATATATTTCCCTTTTAGCATGGCCTTCACTGCATCCCACAGATTTTGCAGTGTTGAATTATTGTTGTCATTTGTCTCCATATATTGCTTGATCTCTGTGTTTATTCGGTCATTGATCCATTGATTATTTAGGAGCATGTTATTAAGCCTCCATGTGTTGTGGGCTTTTTCATTTTCTTTTAGTAATTTATTTCTAGTTTCTTACCTTTGTGATCTGAGAAGCTGGTTGGTACAATTTCAATCTTTTTGAATTTACTGAGGCTCTCTTTGTGGCCTAGTGTATGATCTATTCTTGGAAATGTTCCATGTGCACTTGAGAAGAATGTGCATCCTGTTGCTTTTGGGTGGAGTGTTCTGTAGATGTCCATTGGGTCCATCTGTTCTAATATGCTGTTCAGTGCATCTCTTTATTTTCTGTCTGGCTTATCTGTCCTTTCGAGTGAGTGGTGTGTTGAAGTCTCCTAAAATGAATGCATTTGCATCTATTTCCCCTTTTAATTCTCTTAGTAGTTGTTTCACATATGCACGTGATCCTGTGTGTAGTGCAAAGATATTTATAATAGTTATATCTTCTTGTTAGACTGACCCCTTTATCATTATGTAATGTCCTTCTTTGTCTCTTGTGACTTTCTTTGTTTTGAAGTCTATTTTGTCTGATACAAGTACTGCAACTCCTGCTTTTTTCTCCCTATTTGTTGCCTGAAATATCTTTTTCCATTCCTTTACTTTCAGCCTGCGTATGTCTTTGGGTTTGAAGTGAGTCTCTTGTAGGCTGAATAAAAATGTGTCTTGTTTTTTTATCCACTCAGTAACTCTACGTCTTTTGATTGGTGCTTTCAGACCATTTACATTTAGGGTGATTATCAATAGGTATGTACTTATTGCCATTGTAGGCCTTAGATTTGCAAAGGTTCAACAGCCTATCTAACAGCCTAATTTAACTCACTTCGTATGCTATTATGAACACAACCTAAAGATTCTTTTTCTCCCTCCTTTTTCTTCCTCCTCCATTCTTTGTGTGTTATGAATCATAATCTGTACTCTATGTCTATCCCTTGGGTGACATCTATTTAGTCTTAGTAATACTTCCATCTATAGGAATCCCTCCAAATGCACTGTAGAGGTGGGTTTGGGGAGGCAAATTCTCTGTTTTTGCTTATCTGAAAATTGTTTAATCCCTCCTTCAAATTTAAATGATAACCTTGCCAGGTAGAGTATTCTGGGATCAAGGCCCTTCTGCTTCATTGCATTAAATATATCATGCCTCTCCCTTCTGGCCTGTAAGGTTTCTGTTGAGTAATCTGATGATAGCCTGATGAGTTTTCCTTTGTATGTGATCTTTTTATCTCTCTAGCTGTTTTTAAAAGTCTGTCTTCATCCTTGATCTCTGCCATTTTAATTATTATATATCTTGATGTTGTCTTCCTTGGGTCCCTTGTTTTGGGAGATATGTACATCTCAATGGCTGGAGAGACTATCTCCTTCCCTAGACTGGGGAAGTTTTCAGCAATTACCTCCTCAATGACACTTTATATCCTTTTTTCTCTCTCTTCTTCTGGTACCCCTATAATGTGAATATTGTTGTGATTGGATTGGTCACACAGTTCTCTCAATATTCTTTCATTCTTAGAGATTATTTTTTCTCTCTGTGCCTCAGCTTCTTTGTATTTCTCTTCTCTAATTTCTATTCCATTTACCTTCTCTTCTACTACATCTGATCTTCTTTTAAATCCCTCCATTGTATGTTTCATTTCAGATATCGAATTTCTTGATTGAATCTCCATCTTAAATTCATTCCTGAGTTCTTGAATATTTTTCTGTACCTCCATAAGCATGTTTATGATTTTTATTTTGAACTCTCTTTCAGGAAGATAGGTGAGTTCTGTTTCATTTGGCCCTCTTTCTGGGGTTTGTGAGATTTTGGTCTGTACTATGTTCTTTTGACATTTCATATTTCTGTGTGGTGCCCACTAGTGAGCAGAAACTCCAGTCTCTGGAGCTGCTCAGCCCTTAGACTGAGGTTGGGGGGTCATTGGGGAGCAGAGCTGGTACCTGGGGTGAGGCAAGATCTGTTTCCTGATTCCTGGCTGCAGTGCCTGTCTCCAGTAGCACAGCCAGTGGACTGGGCACACAGGTCTAAGCCTCTGTGCTTGGTGTCTCTAGCTGTTGTAGGTGAGGGCTCTCTCTGGCTGGCCTGATGCCAGAGCAGTGACCACCAGTTTGCGAGCCAGTGCTGTCAGGCCAGAAGAAGCCTCAGCAGGCTGCATATCACAGTGGCGGATCTCAGAGCTGAGTAGCCAGCCACGGGGATGAAGTACCTGAAGCTCCTCAAAGTTCCCAATCTGTTGGGCAGAGCGCACTCAGACAACCTTGTCCCTCTATCCCTTCTCCCGTGCAGCAAGCTCCGTGCAAACCCTATGCCTTCAGCAGCCCTCTCACTGCTAGGGAGCCTCTCAGACCTCCTGTCTTTCCCTTGTCTAGAGTGGCCGGGTGTGGATCCCGTCCTCCACAACTGGCTGGAATCTGTCTCTCAAGCACTCTACCTGTCCCAGCTCCCCATCTTCCAGAGCACCACACAATGTAGATTTCTGCTCACAAAGCAGATCTCCAGGGCTAGGTGTTCAGCAGTCCCAGGCTTCAACCCTCTCCCCGACTCTATTTCTTTTCTTCCCACTGGTGAGCTGGGGTGGGGGAAGGGCTCGGGTACCGTCAGATCAAGGCTTTCATACATTACCCTGTTTTGTGAGGTGTGCTCTGTTCATGAGGTCTGTATGCAGTCTAGTGCAGCCTTCTTTCCTATTGCTGTTTTAGGGTTAGTTTTATTAACTGTATTTTCACACTATCTGTGGTTTTGGGATGAGTTCTCTGTCTCACCACTCCCGCCACCATCTTGAATCTCCCCCTAGTGTTAATATTTGTTTTTCCTCCTGATTTTCATTTCCCTTTCTCCACCAATCCCCATTCTCCTCCCCTTCCTAATTAATTAGGCTTGATGATGAATGGAAGTGACAGTGGGTAAGTTACCATTTACTTTGGTATTTTGCAAAGATTTTTTTAAATGTAAATCTCTGGCCTCAAAATCAGCCTGAGTTGCTAAGATTTATATTTTTGATATGAAAGGACTTTAGGACCCAGAACCACAAATACAGTGGCTGCATTCCAACATGACAGAATAAAACTCATGACCACCCATCTGTTAAAAACATATGCTTGCAACCATTAAAAATATATATTTTTTGAGGTAATTACAGATGCATGGAAGTTTGCAAAGAAATACACAGGGAAGTTTCATGCAACCTTCCCTCAGCAACCCTCCCAATGCCAACTCCCACAGAACCACAGTGCAACATCAAAACCAAAAAACTGACATTGACACAATCCAATGAGAAGATTAGGATGTCTCCATTTATACATGCATTCATCTGTGTTTGTATGTAAACAATTCCACACAATTTTGTCATAGGTAATCATTACCACAATCAGGATGCCTAGCTATACTGCCACCACAAGGTTACTCTCTGTGGCTACACCATTCCCCTTCCCCACCCCTAGGCCCTGGCAACCACTGGCTTGTTCTTCATATTTATAATTGTGTTATTTCACAAATATTATATTCATGTAAACATGCAGTTATGTATATTTTGAGAATGATTCTTTACATTTGAGGTTCATCCAAGTTTTTGAGTGTACTAATGTGTTTTGTTTTGTTGCTGAGTAATAGTTCATGGTATGATTGTACCACAGTATATTTATTCACCCAATGAAGGACATCTGGATATTTTCTAGTTTTAGGCTATTATAAGTAAAGCTTCTAAGAACATCCATAGAAATTCTTACATGAAAATAAGTCTTCATTTCACTGGGATAAATGCCCAAGTGTGCTGCTACAGTTGTATGGTAAATGCATTCTTAGTTTTGAAAGGAACTGCCTACTTTCCACAGTGGCTGTATTATTTTACATTTAAACCAGCAATGTATGAGTGATCTAGTTTCTCTACATCCTTACCTGTATTTGGTGTTGTCACTATTTTTCATTTCAGCTATTTTAATAGATGTACAGGGATATTTCCCTCTGGTTTTAATTTTTGTTTCTCTGTTAATTAATTATGTTGAACATCTTTTCATATGTTTATTTATCTTCTGAATATCAGTGAAATGTCTGTGCATGTGTTTCTTCCCATTTTCTAACTGAATCAATTTTTTTTAATGTTGAGTTTTGAGAGTTCTTTATATATTCTAGATATAATATCTTTGTCAGATATGTGATTTGAAAATATTTTCTCTAAATGTGTGGGTTTATTAAATCCCTTTAACAGGATTTTAATTTTCAAAGAGAAAATTTTTTTTAATTTAGATTTAATAAATTTCTCATTTTTTCCTCTTATGATCAGCATTTGTGATATCAAATAAGGGATGCTTTTCCTAGTCCTAGGTCTCAAAAAGTTTCTTCTGAGCTTCTAATGTATTTAAGTTTTACAGCTAAGTCCATGATCCATTTTGAATTCTTTTTTAATGTAAGGGAAAAGGTCTAGGAGGAGATGTATTTTTTGCCTATGAATGTCCAACTGCTCCATTATTTTCTGACTTGTGCTAGTCCATCACAAATTAAGCAGACATATTTGCATGGATCTACCTCTTCATTTTTTTATGTGTCTATCTCTCTTCCAATATAACACTGTTGTGGTTACTGCAGCTATACTTAAGCTTTAACATTAAAAGGATTGATTATTCCTTCTACTTTTTGTCTTTTTCAAAGTTGCTTTGACTATCTGAGAAGATACCTTTCCATATAAATTTTATAATAAACTTGTTATATCTACAGGGGAATTTTTCTGAGATTTTGATAGGAATTGATTGTATCAGGCCTGTAGATCAATTTAGGAGAATTGATGTCTTCACTATATTGAGTCTTCCAATCAAAATATGGAATGTCTCTCAGAGACATAAGGTCCTTTCTGATTTCTTTCATCAGCATTTTATAATTTTCATCATATAAATCCTGTACATTCTTTGTTAGATTTATACCTAAATATTTCCTTCTTTCTGATGAAATTATAAATGGTATTATTCCACTTGAAATTTTAGTTTCCATTTGTTCATTTTCAGTAGTCAGTATATAGATACAATTGATTTTTATGTATTGTTCTTGTCTCCTGTATTTTTATGACAGCTGCTTTAGGTCTTGTCAGATAATTCCAACATCTGACTCAATTCAATATTAGCATCTATTGATTGCTTTTCTCATTCAGATTGTGGATTTTTCTGGTCTTTGGTATGACATACGATTTTCTATTTTGTCCTGGACATTTTTATTATTATATAGGAAACTCTTGATTTTACTTAAATCTTATATTTTAGCTGGCATTTTCCCTTTTAGGCTTAATGGATGGATTCTGACTTACTGTTGCAGGGCTTAGTTACACTGACAGTTTAATTTCTAGAGTCTTTGCAATGCTGTTTTGTTCTGCCTCATTTTTCTGGTGTTGGTGGAGCTCCTAATCGATCACTGCTAGTGTCATCTATAGGGACACAAAGCATTTGCCTTGACCCCCTGGTCTTGCTGGGCTACTTCTGTGGGAGCAGGAGGGCAGAATCTGTTGGGTATGAGCCCCCTTACTCCACTGAGAGGAGGGCAGGTAATGCAGTTCTCTGGGATGCTGACCCTGCTGGAAAATCAATCTTCCTGCCCTAGTTGCAGGTGAGGGCTGATATAGCCTGAGGTGTTGCTAATTTCAAGGATCAAACTGCTGCCAGGCCCAGGCTGTGAGGTGAGACTGGGATGGCTACTTGTGACCTTTTGTAGGGATAAGAAAAGGCAAGAAAACAGTAGGGACATTGGTTCTTAAAGTCTGGCCCCTGAACCAGTAGCATTAGCATCAAATTGAAATTGGTAGGAAATGCAGGTAAAAATTCTGATTCAGACCTGTTTAGTCAGAAACTCTGGAGTGGTGCCCAGAAAAATGTATTTTGAATAGGCCTTCTGGGTGCTTCTGATGACACAAAGTTTGAGAACCAGTGCCAGGGACGATGCCTATATTTAAAGGAATGTACCTTCCAGTGCCTCCCTTCTGCTCCTCACAGGGATGTCCATATTCCCAAAATAGTCTTGAAATTGGAACAAGAATCTGCTAAGTGCTAGAATTCCACAACAGAATGGTTCATGCATATTGATTCCATGCACACTCTTCTCCACCCAAGCTGGAAGGACTATATTGGCAATTTGAAACAACCACATAAGGCATACTACATTAATTCTCCCATTCCAAACCCCACAAAAAACTAGGCACTATTTTTTTTATTCTTCACCTATATTTCTTCATCCTAGTCTTTATAACATATATCATTTATGACCCTTGAGAGGCAATATAGTATATTGTTTAAGAATATATAGCCCGGGGGTGGGTCCGAGGTGATGACATAGAAAGAGCCTGAACCCACCTCCTGCTGCACACACACCAAAGCTACACCTACACACAAACGATTGCTCCTGAGGAAGAACTGACACCTGAGTGAACACCTGCACAATGAGGGATTAAAAAGACCATATAAAAAATGGCAGGAGAGGTGGAGAAACAGTAACAGAGGGGGGCCACCCCCAATGCAGCTCTGTAGTAGGGAGAGATATCATTGAAAGACCTGGGCACAGATATGCCTGCCATACAGCACAGAAAAAAAAACTGCATTTTAAAGGATAACCACACTCTTAGTGAAGGAAATCATTTTTCAGAGCAAAAGCACCCACCAAACAGTGGGAGAACTGCTGGAAGTCTGGGATCAGAGCCTGACATAATCAGAGGCTAATATAAACCAGTACCATTGTTTACATTACCACCACAAAATGATAGCACAAATGGGAGCAGGGTCAGAGCACAAACACCAGCTGCAGATGAAACTCAGGTGGCCTTTCAGACCCCCTGGTACCCAAATGCACCTTCTGGAGACCCAGCAGTCTTACCGAGGTGTCACTAACATGGCACTCACTTGGCTTCCCCCTGTCTATGCCCCTTCTGTCCCCAGCTGCCCCATTAGCATGGCCCCAGCAAGCACCCACTAGAGCAAATAATCCTAAAATTTGTATGGAACCCCAAAAACCAAAGCAATCTTGAAAAAGAAGAACAAAGCTGCAGGCATCATGCTCCCTGTTTTAAAACTATATTGCAAAGTTACAATAATCAAAACAGTATGGTACTAACATAAAGACAGACACATATATCATTAGAACAGAATAGAGATGAGAAACAAACCCACATTTATATGTCAATTAATCTATGACAAAAGAGGCAAGAATATACAAGGGAGAAAAGACCCTTCAATAAATGGTTCTGAGAAAACTGGACAGCTAAATGCAAGAGAATGAAACTGGATAACTGTCTTGCACCATATGCAAAATTAAACTCAAAATAGATTAGATCTAAATATAAGAACCAAAACCACAAAACTTCTAGAAGAAAACATAGTCAGCTCTTGAACATCAGTATCAGTAATTTTTTCTGGGTATGTCTCCTTAGGTAAGGGAAACAGAAGCAAAAATAAACAAGTTGGGGTTACATCAAATTAAAAAGCTCTGCACAGCAAAGGACACCATAAAAAAAGTGAAAAGGCAACCTTATTGAATGAGAGAAGATATTTGCAAATAATATAACTGATAAAGGCCTAATATCCAAAATATGTAAAGAACTTATACAACTCATCACCAAAAAACAAACAATCCATTTCAAAAATGGGAAGAGTACCTGAATGGACATTTTTCCAAAGAAGACATACAGATGGCCGACAAGCACATGAAAAGATGTTCCACATCACTAATCATCAGGGAAATATAAAACAAAACCACAGTGAGATACCACCTCACACCAGTCAAGAATGGCCTCTATCCAAAAGACAAGAAATAACGAATGTTGACAAGGATGTGAAAAAAAGGGAACCCTCATACACTGTTTTTGGAATATAAACTGGGGCAGCCACTAAGAAAAACAGTATGGAGTTTCCTCAAAGTATTAAAAATACAAATATCATACAAGCCAGTAATTACACTTCTGGAAATTTACCCAATTCTAGAAATTTACCCAAAGAAAACAAAGTGACTAGCTCAAAAGGATATACGAATTCCTATGTTTATCATAGCATTATTTACAATAGCAAAGATATGGAAGCAACCACTGTTCATCAATAGAATAGAATGAATAAAGATGTGAAATATATATATACACACATACAATGGAATATTTACTCAGCCATTAAAAAGAATGAAATCTTGTCATTTGTGACAACATGGATGGACTAGAGAGTATTATGTTAAGTGAGATAAGTAAGATAGAAAAAGATAAATACCATATGATCTCACTCATATATGGAATCCAAAAAATAAAATGAATAAAAAAACACAAAAAACAGAAATAGACTCATAAACAAAGAGAATAGACTGGTGGTTACCATAGGGGAGAGGATAGCGGATGTGTGAAGGGGGGAATAATTAGTGAGAATGTTGGATATTGTAGTCAGAGTAATAGTTACATAACTGTATACACATGTCAAAATTCACTGAGCTATCCACTATGATTTGTGCATTTTATTGTATGAACCTCACTAAAAATTTAAATAAAAATAATGGTATGGACTAAAACTATATATATATGTGTGTGTGTGTGTAGTCCAGAGCCATACTGCCTGGGTTCAATCCAGCCTCCATCATGGATCACTTATGACATTGTGCAATTTAATTCACAGAGTTTTATAAGTGCTATGTAAGAAGTAAATGAGAAAAATACGTGAAGAAAGCATAGAGTAGCATGCCACAAATGATGGCTGTTAACTCACTAATAGCATCTTTTATACCCCAGCTTTGTGATATTTGCTTTAAATTACTTGTCGAGTAATGGAGACAGGTGTTTGTGATTTTAGTCAGACTCCCACATATTCCATCTATTTCCACAGGTAAAGTTATTAGTTTGGATTACAAAAGAATGCTCAGGTCATAAGACACAGTCAAGCTAATTTACACAACAATAATGAAACCTATGGCTACAACCTGATGAGTACATTGCACTAATTGAATGAATCAGTTCCACAGATTTTGGGCATCTTTTGTTCTTTCTCTATATATACCTATCACTGAGAATATTTCATTAGTGTAACTGTTTATAGATCTGATAACCAAAGTAGAAATTAAGATTCTTAAGTGCAATACTTACACAAATTTATATCCCTAACACCACAGTAGACAGTATCTAACACATGACAGGTGCTCAGAAAAATATCTATGTAGCTGAAATTTTAAAGAAACTTTTATGGCACTCATCCATTTAAAGTCAATGGATCCTTTTTTATTTGTTCATTTTTTCCTTCTGATACTTCTTTTGGCCTCTCTGATTTATAAACAAGAATGTTATGAATTACTGTTTAAGGAATCATTTTAAATTCTTAAATCCCACTAAATCTATCACTGCAGAGTCCCTGTTAATTCTGTAAGGGGAAGTAATATTGCTCCTATGTTTAAAGGTTTTTCCCAATCTACTCACATTATTTGCCTTCTGGAATATCTTCCATTCAGCATCTCTCAGCACCTCATGGCTTGTTTTGACATGTATCATAAAACTCCTATTTCCCGGTATCTTCTCTTTCTCTGTGTTCAACTCTTCTCTCTTGAGAGTTACTCAAATTCTGCACTCATGTTCCACCTTCATTGCATGGTACATGTGCATATCTTATTGCTTTGTTTAGAGGTTTTTGATGGGTGTTAGTCATCTCTTTATATAACTTATCTTCCCGAGTTCACACAGCATACTGTCCCAGACGATCTTCCTAGTTCCTTCTGTATGGCCAAGTGTACCTCATCGAGATCATTGCTTATCTCATGTGCTAATATCCTACTCACTCTTAACAGTTCCCGCCAAGTATCAGCTGTGACTCCTTATTCAGAACAAGGTTTTCCATTCTGGATGCCTGAGGATCTTCTTTTTAGTCCTCAGCTCACGGATCTCCACTTCAGAAATATTTCCCTGAACAGAGAGAGAAAATTCCTCACTCTTCCCCCTTGTACTCCCAGGTAACTTGTCTATGCTTCTATCACCTCATTTGTCACACTGTCACTTATTTGTTTATATGTTTTTTTCTCCTGGCAGGAGGCAGCCCCTGTGTCACATTCACTTCTGGGTTCTCAGCACTCAACACAGCTCAATGCAAATTTTTTTGGAATTGAACTGACTAAATCTCTTCAAGTACTGCCTTTCTAAATAATATATCTTAGAAGCTTCTTGAGAGGATTTTTCAAATTTATTCTTCTATGTACCCTTTCTCTGAACACTCTGCTTTGCATTTAGATGATTTTTTTAAAGCCACAATTAAAGTTGTTGGAATACACAAAAGGAGGAAGTTATGATTGTATTTATAAATGAATGTATTTTCTCAGAATTAGATGCAAACAGAAGACATCAAGACACCTGACTCGGTGACACTATTAGTGCCAGGAAGGCCTTGGGGTCTTGTTTATGTCAGAAAATTTCATTCAAAGTAATTTCACCAGACATATTTCAGGAGTGGACTTACTCTCACCTTCGGATTGGCTCCACAAAGACTAAATAAACTCTATATGGCTAATTTTTATTTCTCTTCCAATAAAGTTTCCGATATTTTTTTATTGCAAAAGTAACATGGACTTTTTTCTTAAAAAAATAACCACAAAGAATGTAAAAAGCAAGCAAACACATTCCCAATGGTCGAGAGACAGCTGCTACCAACACTTTGGCATACAGGCTTTGCCTAGGGGTGGATATATCCTTCCGCGGTAAACGCTGCCACGCACTAAACACTTAACTCCATGCCAAGCTCTCTGCATATTTAGTCCAGATGTCAGCTTACCTCTTTCTGGCTCTTAAAGTCTTTGTTGTGTTGAACTGAATTCCTACTCTAGAGCCTAGGACAATACTACACACTCTTCTTCATTTTTATGAATTTGAGAGAATCTTGTCCTGTGCATTTGCAAACTTCCCTAGTTGCCTTCTTATCTTAATCCAATTCTGCAATTTAAAGGCAGTTCATTTGCAGTTCCCCCGTAGATGTTTCTATTTGCCTTAACTACAGACCACTGAGCCTTCCTCCTTCTGGCCTTTCTCCAGCCCCTGATTTGAATCTTCTGTCCATTTATTTTTATTTTGGGTCTCCTCACTGTCCTTCCAAGTTCCTTTCTAGAGATGGTTTTCTACTCTTAAGCCTAGACTTAATGATAATCTCTTGTCAATTAAACCTGACCTCTGGGTTTTGTCCTTTACAACAAATGTGTTGATATTTCTCCTAAATAAGAAGAATAATTAACCAAATAATTATAGAGGGGAATCATTTTTTTACACATCCTTACATAGCATAATATTATTTAATTCTCACAACACCATATGATAAAGGTACAATTAGCCCTATTCTGTAAGTAAACCAAATGGAGCATTAAAAAATAAGCACGTTATAACAGCATGTTATAGTTTCTTCTAATTGCCTGCATCTTTATTGATATATAACATTCTTACATTCTTAAGGGTAGAAATCATACCCTGTTCTCATTTTTATCTGAAGTGTCTAATCAGCGGCCAGACTATAATAGGTAGGCAATAAATTTTTTTAAACAAACAAATTACATGAAATAATGAGTAGTCTTATCTTAAATCACAATTCTCATTTTGGTTGATATGATAACAATGCTTTTGATAATGCTGATGGTTGCCTCCACTTGATTCTCAGGACGTGTGCTTCATTGGCTGCTACTCAGTATCCTTTACTGATTTACCCTGTTACTCAGAACCTTGGAATGCCTCAGGGCTGTGTCCTTGGTCATTTTCTCTCTTCTATCTACACTAACTACATTGGTGATTTCATCCAGCCTCGTCTCTCTGTACATCAGCTCTATGCTGGTGACTCATATTTTTATGCACAGCCTGGAACTGCCCAGTTGCTATCCCAACCCAACACATCCAAAGTGAGCTCTTGGTCTCCCACAAACCTCTTAACCCTATTGGCCTGCTTAATCTAAAAGCACTGTGGTCACCCTTGATTCCTCTCCCACACATGCCACGTCCAACATCTTTGGAAAACTTATTGGCTCTAATTTTAAAGTATATTCAGAAAAAAAATTTATCACCAGCTCTGCAGGTCCTACCCTAGTTTGAGCCACTGTTACTTCTCTTCTAAATGACAACAGCTTCCAACTGTTCCTTCTGCTTCTTTCCCTACCACCCCACAGGCTTTCCTGACACATCAGCCACAGTGTTTCTGTTACCCTTTTGGTCAAACCCCTCTATAATGTCTACTTCACACAAATAATAACAATAAACAAGTCTTTAAAATAATTGGGGGAAATATGAACATTGATTGGACATTTGATAAAATTAAGACCATTATTTTTAGAAGTCATAATGGTTTTATGGTAATGTATAAGACAAAGAAGGTCCCATCTTTTAAAGATATTACTAAAATGTTTATGAGTCAAATGATATGATGATGTCTTGAATCTGCTTTAGGATAATCAGAGGTTGAGGGACTGAGCAGGGATATAGATGATGTAAGACTGGCCTTGTACTGATAATTATTTTAGGTGGATGATGGGGCTCCACTGTACTAGTCTTACATGTGTTTGAAAATTTCTGTTTTGAAGAAAAAAGAAAAATAATCCTTGAACGACTTTCCTTTTCACTCGGGGTAAAAGCTAAAACCCTTACCTGATCACCTCCCACCTCCATTTTTCTCTCTGACTTTATTTCCTACTCTTTGGATTGCTCATTCCACTGAAGCCTCTCCACTGTCCATCGAACATACCTGGCACACTTCCACATTAGGCCCTGTGCTCTAGATCTCTTATCTAATTATATCCTGTCTAACTCTCTCAACTCCTTTGAGTATTTGTTCAGACATCACCATCTCAGTGAGATCTATTTTGGCTGCACTATTTAATAATACGATGTGTCCTCTACTCCACCAAGCTCCCAATTCTTATACTCTTCCCCTTCCCATCATAACCTTTTAATATTCTTTACAATTTATTTATTATTGTATTTATTATTTGTTAAATATCCGCCTCAAGATCTAAATTCCTGACAAAAGTAGTCTTTGTATGTTTTCATTCTCATTCATAGAACATGGTAGGAATTCAACAAATATTTGTTAAATGAATGAATCAGTAGGCTGTAACTGGCAGAGCATAGACTCAAACCAGAGTGGGCTGCTTCCAATGTCCACAACCTCAATTGCTATGCTCTTCTAACAAGTCTCTAGGTCATAAATCATCACTTGTTAAATGTCTCAAGTTCCTGGCCAGTAAACCTCTACAAAATTCTTTGACATTTAATGACTGCTACTAACAGGTATAAATATTGCATTTTCATGTTTAAATATAAAACTAATTTTAGAGTTTGTTTTCTGTGATGCAGTATGAGTGGTATGCCTTCTCTACCAGCCCAAGTTATTAGAATATCCCCTAAAGGCAGCACACATGGCCAGACCAGGCTTCTCTGTCAGTCTGAAGAGATTACTGGTGTCCCTGGCAATAGAATTTCAATGAAAACCTAATTCTCAACCTACTGTTTTTGGCTTCAAGCAGGAGTCCATTGATTTTTGCTCCTTAAAACTTCTCTCTGGAGTTTGATATATAATATATAAGCAATTTCCATTAAGGACAATCTCCACTTAAAAGCATTTGACATCAGGTAAATGGAGTCTGGGGCCTTATCTTTTATGCCAGTTCCTCAAATCCCTGTCTATACTTCAAACTCTGCATGTTAAAAATGAAACTTATTATCTCTCCACCATTCAAATCACCTACTCACCTTCCTCTGACTTCTTCATTTCTGACAATGACATCAACAGTCTTATCACCAACAACTAACTTCAAAGGCTTGAGTCGTGTTTGACTTTTCTTATCCTCATCATCCCAAGAGCTGTCATACCCAATAAAGTCAACTCTAGCAGAGCTTCTTACATGCATTTTCTTCCTGTCACTTTTTTTTTCTACTTCCACCCAAGTTAATCACTGCCTATCACTTAGACATGGACAATATTCTCCTGCCTGGACTCCCACAATATAATCTGTCCTACATGCTTAGCCAAATGATTCTTACTAAAGTCACACTTTAGCTATGCGACTCTCCTATTCATGACACTTTGGGATAATGGTCCTTATCATTTGGAGAAATGTACATATCTACATTTCATTAACATTGTATTCTATTTATGAGACCTGGATAGGCTTAACGCTCAGCAAACTACCTATAAAGGCTGTTGTCATAGAGGCCCTTGTATGTATACCCTCCCCAGACATTACCAGCTAGATTAATGAAGTGATGGCATAATAAATCATTCCAAAGGGCAATGACTTAGAAAAAGAGGTGTTTATTTTTCTTGCTTACAGGGCTGTGATTCAGGTGGGATGGCCTTGCTCCAGGTTGGGTTTTGTTTGACTTTGGATCCAGGTTTTGCACTGGGTCCAGACTGTTCTACAGTCTCTCCTCCTTGTTGGAACAGAAGCTAATCTTGGGGCTTCAACTTGCATGCCACTTTTATAGCAAAAGGCAAGCCAAACTGTGTAAGTACATTCAAACCCACAGCTTGAGTCACATCTGATCATGTTGTATTTGCCAAAGAAAAATCCCATGGCTGAATCCCAAGTCCAGGGTCTGGGCAGATAAGTATACTTTGACCAAGAGAGAAGGGGAGGTATTTAAACATTACTTTAATATCACAGCAGCCTGATTTATTTACAACCTCTTTTAATGTTCGATAACTACTGGTAATAAAAATGATTTTAACTATGATTATAACTATGAATCAATAATTATTGTAATTACTTGTAATAGTAATAAAGATAATTTTTAGATGACTTCAGTAAGCATCTATCCTTCATGTTTTTGCATATATCAGATTATTCAGTACATGTTACTTTTCCTCAAATATGCCCCATGATTTCTCTTACGTTTTACTCATTCTGTTTCATTTTAGTATGCTTGTTTTCTACTTTTATTACTTTCAAGACTTACCAATATTTAATGATCTCTTGGAAAAACACTTTTTCTATATGGTCTATTCTGATTTAACCCACATTGAAACTTCAGAGCACTTGAGAAAAATAATGACATTTCAATTCTGACTCACCTTAGCCAATGTATGTTCCCATTCTAAGAATGAAACTCATTCTTAAGTACACCTATCACATTATTTTTTGTTTCTCCCACTGGGCCTAGTAATGATACATCCCAAGCATTGTCCACTGTGGCTCATTAAGAAAGGATGCTGCCAGGATTCTACCCCTTTCCACAGCAGCAGCATTGATTTCTGTGTGACTTTCAAAAAGTCACATAACCTCTCAGTGCTTCACTTGTTCCAGCTGTAAAAATCAGAAGAACAGTGCTTATCATCAGGTTGTCTAATGATTCAGAGGTTGTGTTAAGGATTAATGAGATAGAATAAAGCTCTGAGTCCTCCAAGGAAAGGTGTGATAGAGGAACAAATGAGTTATTATTATCTATTAGTAGCACCTTACATAAAATTCTCCCCAACCCTGAAAATAAATTAGATAATTTTGAAAGAACGATTAACTCTTTCGGTCCATTAGGCAATGAATTAGTACATTAAAGTTAATAATAAGGTCTTACATATTCCATTAATAAAGTGCTTTCTTAAATATATTATCGAATTTCACCTTCACAAAAATCTTATGGAATAAGCAGAACAAGCACTGTTATCTAAAATCTGCATGTGAGGAAATCGAGGCTCAGGAAGATTAAGTGACTATACAAGCTTGAATTAGTAAATGACAAAACTCAAACTTGAACTCATTGTTTTGACTATAAGGTCATGTCCCATTCCATTTTATCATACAAGAGTAAATATAATTATTAAATATAAGTACAAAGTGTAAGAATGTTCTGCATTGTCAATAATCCCAGAAATGCAAATAAAAACAACCATCTACAAACATTAAACTTTTTTCAAAGTTCAACTTTGAAAAAAGTAGAATGGATGGATTTATATAATGTTGGCAATAAGTTAATATAATCAATTTCAAAATCCATTCATTCATTCCACAGATATTTGTCGCCTTGCTATGATGTGGTCCACATGCTGAGGGTATCACAGTTCCTACCTTTTGGAGCTCACATGGGGAGGGCTGTACAACCCAGAGAGGACAAGTAGTGACTCTATGGCACCTCACTATGCTGATGGACAGTGACTGCAATGGGGTTGGGGGAGGGGGGGAACCTGATGAAGGGGGTAGTGTAATCACCATAATATTACTCATTTAATTGTAGATTAATGATATCAAAATAAACTTAAAAAAAAGAACGTTACACCTGGAAAAAAAAAAGAAAATGCTTTATATGAATTTGTAAAATATAAAAAGATATGTTCTGAATCTCCCAAAAAGGAACATTAGTGCCAGGAATTATAATGTCTTTGACAAGAGAGATAAATTTCTGTTTTCCATTCCACTGGCTATGACATTATTGCAGGAAAAAAAAATTGTTCCCACTAAAAGGACAAAAAAGGACAACATATGTATTTTTTCTTCCTTAAAGAAATAAAAACATTTTAACTAAAATTTCATTTTTTTCTACTACCTTTAATAGTTCTACTTTCACTTGTACACAAAGAAAATCTAACAATATTTACTCAATATTCTCTCTAAATTGTTTAATAGGGTCAACACAAATCCTATCAAAATGCCATCAGGCTTTTTTAAAAAGCTGATTCTAATTTTATATGGAAATGTAAAAGCTCTAGAGAAGCTTAAACAATCTTGAAAAAGAACAAGTTGGAAGACTTATACTACCTAATTTTAAGACTATAAAGCTTCAGTAATGAAGACAGTGCAGTTGGTATAAAGATAGACTAACAGATCAAGGAACAAAAATAGGAGTCCAGAAATAGACATAGACATATACATATACAGTCAAATGATTTTTCAACCAAGGTGTGAAGTTAATTCAATAGAATAAAGGAAATTTTATTTTCTTTCCTTTTCTGTTTTTCAAACAAATATTGCTATACTGAATATTTAATATGTAAAAAAATGAACCTTTATCTCTCATTTCATACACAAAAATTACTTAGAGATGGATCATAGATCTAAGTATTAAAAACCACAGTCATTATGAACAAAACATAGGAAACTATCCCAGCAAACTTGGGATAGAAAAACATTTTTTGACAGAACTTAAAAGGTACTAACTATAAAGGATAAAAATGGAAGTAGCTGACCTTCATCAAAATGAAATAGTTATAATACCGCCAAAAAACACTATTGTTAAAATAAATAAGCCACAGAATGAAAGAAAAAAACTAGCAAAACACATCTGACATAAAATGGTATCAGGATATATAACAAATTTCTACAAATCAGCAATAAGAAAACAATTCAACAGATCAGTAGTTAAGAGGCTTGAAAAGACACTTCACAAAAGATGGTATACGATAAATATATGAAAAGGTAACAGAAATCCTTAGTCATTAAGTAAATAAAAATTAAAGCCACAGTTGAAATATCATCACACACTAGAGTGACTAAAATTCAAAAGACCATCAATACCTAATGTTGGTGAGCAAATGAAATTCTCATACCTTGCTGGTTGCTCCTTTGATGATCTCTTCAGAAGTGTCATGGAATTCATCCAAGAAAAACAAAAATATATTTTCCCAAAAAAATACATAACATATTCAGAAAGGCTTTTAATAGCCTCAAATGAGAAACAACCTAATATCCATCAACAAAAGAATTTGAAATTGTGATATAGTCATACAATGGCCTACTACTCTGCATGAAAAATAATGAACTGATATATGAAACAGCTTGGATAAATATCAAGAGTATCACGTTAAGCAAAAGAAATGAGACACACACAAAAAATACATGCTATATGATGATTCCACTATATGAAATCAAGAACAGACAAAATTAATTTATGGTGATAGACATCAAAAAGAGCCTGAGGAGGGTGACTGGAGAGGTCCATGTAATTTAGTGAGGTGGTAATATTCTGTTTTGTTCTGGGTGTTGGTGACATGAATCTATTAACTGGGAAACCTCGGATCATACATCCACGCATTTTATTCTGTGCATTTTGTAGTATGGCAATTGCATCTCAGTAAGCTAATATTGCTTAAAACACACGTTACTTGCTTTCAAAATCCTGATAAAGAGGCACTACATCTTTGGGTTCTTCTATGGGAATCTCTGAGGATGGAGAAGAGACAATTCAGGTGGACTCATGAGGCTGACAGAGTGAAGTCAACGCGAACAGGCATTTGCTTATAAAAACGATACCAGAAAGGGTTTGAGATTTAGTGAAGGATTCAGGATTAGTATAATTCCAAAGGTGAAAGACATATTTTTTTTCATAAAAACTTGTCCTGAACACAAGCCAGCCAGTTCATATAGTGCTTATCAGAAAAGAAAATAATTTGTTTTAATGCTGGAGGAGGAGCTGGATTTATTAGATCAACTGAAATATCCCCCTGGGGCTGCTGCTGACTCGGCACGTTCACGGGGCTTCCAAGAATTGTTCTTCCAAGGATTGTTGTACAAAATTTTCACGTTGAAAACTGACTCTGAACCTACTCTTAGAATACGGTTCCACTGCAGTGAAATCTGGATTATTTCAACAACAAATTCTAGACCGTACATGGGCAAAAGAGACAGCTGCTTTCCATCTTTTTTGTGTGCCCCATTTGTCCTCACACCAGATGTACTAACATAGGAGCTGGTTAAATTTTGATTACTTAACTAATCAATCAGTTGAAATAGCAACTTTAATATTTGTGAATTCCCAGTCCAGGATCATCCCCACACTGGATTCCTCTACTCTGTAGCTAGCTAGAAATGCAGTGTTGAGGAAAACAATGTGAATCTATTGATATGGCTTCTGGTAACACCCAGATTTGGGACCACCACTTGGCCGTACTCCCATTCCCAGAGTGCCTATTACAAGTCTTCATATTTTCTTCTGCTTCCCATTAGACATGAGCTCTTCCTCTCCACTCCCCAGCAGCCTACTGAGAATGCTCATTCTATGACTTATCTCCTACTGAACAGATAAAATAACAAGCTTTATGTAGAATGGTGTTAACACAAATTTTAAAACATAATAATTAGCTAAGATCTGGTTAAATGAAAATTCAGATTCAGCAGTTCAAGGGTAGGGCCTGAGATTCTGCATTTCTAATGAGCTCTCAGACGATGCCCACAGGCGGCTCGTTCATGGATTGCAGATTGAGTAGAGGGGGTGTAGATTCCCATTACATGTATATCATTATTCATCTATACCTATCCTTCACCTCCACCTCTCTTGTCCCTGAAAAGACATCTGTTCTGTTGTTACGTTTTACATGCTACTCCCTCCAAGACTATTTTTTTTTATATCTTGATATTATCAATGCCCATAGCATAACAGGAGCTCAATAAATATTTCAGAAAATCCAAAAGTAAAATAATGAATGGAAGAATTTGTGCAGAATTCTGCCAACATCTCAATTTAAAAAAATGTTTGAAAGGTGCTAGGCCAATTAAACATACACACATATTCATACACAGCCACACACACACACACAGTGCTTTAGGGCAGACAAATTCAAAACTTTCAGGAAGTTAAATAGAAGTCCACAGTTTATTTAGAAAGGACTACCCCCCTTTATATGATAAAATGAGGTGTGTTTTTTTTTTGTATTTTATTCCTCACACTTGATAAAGAAGCTTTATCACAGACTAGAAGGGTTATAGTAGGTAACTGGCAAAAGACAGGAAAATAGATTATGGAAACTTAGTCTCAAAACCACCAAGCTCTGTATCTTTTGCCTCCTTTTAGTTGATGCTGGCAGACTATTTTGTTCATTTTTATTACAGAAAGACTTCCACAGTCTAAAAAAATAGCTGAATCTGGAAATTTGTTATCATTCTGGCTTTGATAGGTTTCATAGAAAAGTGATTTCTTTCCCTCAGAGGAGAATTAAAAAGAGCAACTTCTACATGTCAACTTTTCACAGTGCAAAGTTGCTTCCATCTCTGCAGAATGGTAGATGAACAATTAAGTCCTTTAGTTCCCAAACCAAAACATTGCTGCTAGATTGATATATATTTATTCCAAGAAAATTTTGTAAGTTGACATTTTATCCTTTTTGCGCTTGCATTTTTAGAAATGTGTAATAACTTAATAGAAAAATATAGCATGCATGGCTATAAAATGATCATTTTTTTGTCACATAATTTGAGATTTTGGAATTGTCCTCATGTGTATATGTGGAAGTTTGATGGGTCTTACACACAACACTTTGGAAAGTTATGGAAGGTTAAGAGTTAGAAGGTGCCATAGAGATAATATAATCAAAGCAATCATTTTACATACAGACAGGGAACTGTTGTCCAACAGAGTTGAGCAACCATAGAAGATCCAAAAGAAGCTGGTATGAGTTCTTTGGAATTTTAGATCCCCAAATAAACTGAGTTAATCCATTTCTGATCATTCTGATGGTATTGTTTTCATTGCCCCTCTGGCACCTTCCAAATATGATATCTGAATATAGGCTTTCTCTCTTCAGGGCTTCTGTTTAAGTCATAAATATCAGCAAGAAGATAATCAGGCCACTTCTTACTCAAATGCCTTTCACTTTTTCATTCAAATTCTGATAGATCCCTCAGAAAAGGATTGAATTCATGTTCTTTTTGAAGCTGGAGTCTGGGTCTTGCTAGCTCTGGGTCTGGACCTGACATCATGTTCACACCATGTTATACCAATCTCTCTTTTCCCAATCAACTGAAACTGCACCTGCATGAGATAAATCAAGCTCATACAATGTCTCTGGACTGTGAAAGTCTGTCTCTTCCCTTTGGGTCCATTCTTGGTACCTTCCTTAAGAAGAATCCTTGTACTTGCTTTTAAGTTCTGAACTCTAACACTTTTTTATGTGATCCTGGACCGGGAGTCATTTGGGAGTTTGTACTGTCCTTTCAAAATTTAGGGGCACCATGGAGAAATCAATGTGAAATGAGCCTCAAGCTCTTCAAAAGAGTTCTTTTAAATGCACATATATTGAGATCTCAACGATCTCTCTCAAAATGTCGAGTGTGAGAGGATGGGTTATAAACTAC
Source organism: Smutsia gigantea (assembly GCA_032199065.1). Classification (NCBI taxonomy): domain Eukaryota; kingdom Metazoa; phylum Chordata; class Mammalia; order Pholidota; family Manidae; genus Smutsia; species Smutsia gigantea. Next base: position 99,312 of record JAVSCE010015835.1, on the reverse strand, counting down.
GCTCCATATGGCAGTGCACTAAAGTCACAGTGGCACTGGGGGATAGTTTAAATTTTGTAGGAAAACACAATGACATATGAGACACTGTAACTAGCTGAGGGGCTTCAGGTTTACCACTAGATCATGCTGTATTCCTTTTGATGATACCAGATCTTTATGATGCTGAGTTTTCAGTAGTTGTTGGAATGAGCAACCAGCTCATCATGAAACTCAATGTGGAAGAGAAAATGAAGGGACAGGGACCGATCTGATTCCAAAGTTCAAGAAACCACATGGCGCTTAAGAAGTGCATTAGTAATTATGGGTATTTAAGAATGAAATGAAAATATTTTAATTTATGAGGATTATTTTTACACACTGCTACTAAGTTATTAGAATATAATTTAGTACAGAGAACGATTAGGCATTTCCTCAGATCTAAGAGTATCATTGAAAAAAAAAAAAGGATTACTGATTCATTAAGTATACCATGAACCACAAAGGAAATTTTGCATTAATTGTTTTTAAAATTTGTTAAATTTGTTGTTTTGGAATAATAATTTTCATAATTTATAAAAATTGCATGTTAGTTCTCATTTAATTTTTGAAATTCAGCATTACAACAAATTCACCATTACAAATGTACAATTTGATGAGTTTTGGCAAATATATTTAATCATGGAAGCACCACCATAATAATGATATGTAATATTTGTATCACCCCATAAGTTGTCTTGTGTTTCTTTGCAAAGAACCCCTTCCCTGGGCCCTGGCAATCACTGGTTGGCTTTCTGTCAGTATAGTTTTGCCTTTTCTAAAGTGTCATATAAGTACAATCATACTCTGCAGTCTTTCAATTCTGGTTTCTATCATTAAGCATAATGCTTCTGAGATTCACCCAGATCGTTCTGCATATATTTTTTTCCTTTTTATTATGAAATTCTGTTGTATAGATATACCACAACTTGTTTATTATCTGCTAATGGGCATTTGGATTACTTCCAGTTTCTGGTATCATGAACATACTTGTGTGAATGTATTCTTTATTTCTCTTATATAAATCTCTAAGAGTGGGATTGTTGAGTGAAATAGTATCTGTTTAAGTCTGTAAGCAACTGCCAAATGGTTCTCAAAGTGGCTTTTAGTTTATTTTTGCTGCATAAAAAGCAATGTCCAATCTCAGTGAGTTACAGATAAACCAATATTGATTTTGTTGACACATGGATCTGCAGGTTGGCAGGGGTTTGGCTGCACCACCGTGTCTCATTCTGGGGTTCAGGCTGAAGGGGAAACCTCTACCTGAGGCATGTTCTTCTCATGGATCAAGGGCACAAACGGGCAACGAAGCCAGGAAAGCACTTTAATACCTCTGCTCAAGTCACATGACCAAAGAGCGGCACTGATGCCACAGAGAAGCACACCCAGCCCAGTGGAAGGCAAGCAAAGGTGCACGCCATGCGAGTGAATGATCGAGAGCAACGATCCAATTTACCACTTTTACAATGTCCATCTTTCATAGCTCCGTATTTTGATGCTCACTGGACACAAGCCAGTATCTCACTCGGAGAGTTCTGACCATCTCAGACTTGATGGTGTTAAGCTGGCCATCACAGTTTTGAAGAGTCCAAACCGACTGACTTTTTACATAGAATTGGAGGAAAAGAAAGAGGCCAAATAGGCCATAGAAAAGAAATAAACAGGGAGCGACTTGGTCTCCAAATAATGCTCAAACAAATACTGCTCAAACAGGAGGGAGAGGAAAAAATTCTGCTTATGTTTGAACATTGTCGTTATTCTGTCTTCAAGCAATATCTACCCAGTGGTAGTAAATCGAGGATAGATTCTAAATTCTAAGTTTACTTCATTCTTTTATTATTAAGCACATACACTAATACAAATTAATATTAATTAGCATTTGTATAATCCTCATTTACCTTCTTACTAGGCAATATCAATTTTTTCAACCTGAAATGCTCTCCACCTCCATTCTACCAGGTGAACTTAGTATCTTAGAAGATAATAAGATATTTTAAAGTTGTCCAATAGGAAGCATCCTCTGATATACTGACTGTTCGCCCCACACACACACACTCACGTGTGCTCATATGCCCCATTCTCCTCTTCCATCATCCTCTACCCCTGGCAGCAAGGAGAGTTAACAGTCCTCTAATAGGCAAGCTTGGTCTCATATCTAATCTTTTTATCCACTGTATTCTTTATCCCACTACACTGCAATTTATTTACAACTATGTCCCCACACTAGACTATTTCTTGAAGTCAGGGTTTGTGTTGAAACCACCTCTGTATCATAAATATCTCAAATGGAGTGTTAACACCTCTTGATTAAGCTACAACTGCTCTGAGCTTTGCTACTGGCTTCACAGTGTTGTTATGGTTAAATAAGATAATGGACTTAAAAATGCCTATAGGCATACACAGGATGGATATGAATATGCTGAATCTATGTAGGAGATGACAGCACACATATGTTTTCCATAATCTAATTTGTACCTTGAAGCCACCTATTGGAGAGACAAGAAAAGTATTACTATTATTATTAGATCTCACTTTTGCAAATGAAGAAATTGAGGCTCACAGAAGTTGGAGCAGGGGCTAGGCTTTCCTGAGTGTATATGGCTTACTTGGTGAGCAGTGGATACCAGGATCAAACTCGAGGTGTGAACTGAGTGCCCAACTGATCTTCCTGCCACACCCCATGAAAGGATCCGTTTAGAAGTTCAGGACTGCATGACTAAAGGCTTGTTTTTATTTTTACAAGAAGAATTACTTATCCTCCAGTATTATGTCCTTTTCTAAGACCAGCTTTATGAAAACTCATGCTGTCCATCTATCGCCATGTCATTTTCACCATTGTACAAAACCAGAGAGGAAAAGGGCATTTAAGTAAAGCTTTTGTTTTTCTCACACAATAGGGAGGAAGAGAATAGCAACTGCTCTCTACATTACCTGCTGGCTACTCAATTCCACTCCCCCACTTCCTCAACTCCCCAAATTCCTTTCTACTTCTCCTGGTAGACTATCACCATGGAAATCTACTGAAACTCTTTCCTGGACAAAGTTCAATGCTGTTTTTCTTCAGTAGAGCTCATCTGTGCCAAGGCTTTCCCCAGCAATCTACACTTTTTGACTAAATAGACAAAAGTGAATAACAGTAGGAGAATGATTGCTTTTATCTCTAATGCAAAAAACAATTACTTCCTTTTCTTTGGAGTCCAAAGAATCTGTGTAGATGGCCCTGTCACAAAAGTCAAGTCAATCCCTTATTGCCAAATGGCATAGCCCACTTCTAAGTTAATGATGCATTTTGATTTTTAATACTCTAGTCACTGAAAGAACTGTAATGAGTCTCCCTGACTTGAATTTCAGGGCATGGACCTGCTAATCAATGGCTCAGAAAAGTCACCTTCAAGGTTGTCAAAGTGCTACATTATGCGTTATTTCTTCTGGTGTAGAAAACTGATCTCTTTTCTGGTTCAAGACTGTACTGTCTGAGTATTCAGGAGTCTGTCAAAAGCTACAGTACATCCTGGCATCATTTTCACAGGGATTATTAGCCAAATCCTATTAGATGCCAGTTGAAAATAGCCAAATTTGAAAATGTACAGGCAGAAAAAGGGTGTACTGTAAACACTGCAAAGTGTTCCTTGTCAACTGCATTTTTTTCTGGCCTTGTTGCTATATTGTTTTAGTCTGAAAATTCCAAATATACTAGAAAGCACTTGAGTCCTGAGCAATGTCTGATATGCCCATTATAGAAATTCACCCTTCCCATTTACACTCCTTGTGGGAAGAGTATGCACTATGACATAGCAGTAGTCCTCTGCACTTGCAGAGCCCAGGGACCTTCTTTTATCTCTTCTTCTTAATTTGCATTAGTATTTAAATTGGACAATGTGCTTTCTGTTTAAGCTGACATTTTGTGAGTCTGTTAGAAGCCTAACATGCCAGAGTAGTGATAGTAAGCCAGAAGAGACCCAAGAATCTGATGTGTTCTGATCACCATCATTCTCCCATTTAAAACAATGTGTCCTTAACTATGGGGTAGTCCTGGTTTTCTTCTGTCAGCTCTGTTTCTTTCTCCCTTTCTTTTGCCCTCAGCGAACTTACAATCATCTCCTGAAACTCAACTCAAATATCAACTTCTTTGTAAAGTCCTTGCCTAATCTGTGCGGTTACTCTTTCCTTTATGTTCTTATGACTTCCTGAACACACCTACAGTATAACACTTATCAGCTGATATTGCATTTACATATATGTGTTTTCATTTCACCAAAGTTGAATTCTTCAAGGGCAAAGAAAGTCATATTGTGGTTGGTTCTCTTCCTCAGGATAGAGAACAGAGCAGGCCCACAAATGTTTATTATATAAATGGGTAAGAGTGTTCTGGCAGGGAAAAACAATCAAAGAGTCATGAGATGGACAGACTCTGGCTATGTCTGAGCCATTCTTTATTTTTCCCTCCTCTTCCAAGAGACAAGAATTATTTTTAGAATCTCTAATGTGTCTTTACAAAGTTGTAGGGAACTTACAGTCTTAACTGATTTTTGGGCAAAGCAGACTGAACCTGCACAGGTCACAGCTTCCGAGGAATCTTGTAGTAGTTGGTTAAATACAAAAGAAGCACACAAGCCCCAAGGCTCTTTGCAGGCAGATATATTTTGAGAGAAGCAATCCTCTTCTGAGGGGATGGCAAAGCTTAAATTATAAAACTCAAAGTATTTGTCTGCTTTTTTAGTACTGCTATTATAGCAGACAGACCTTAGGGGTATATGGATTTATTCCAAAGGTTAGCTTAGTTGCTCTTACCAAGATTTAACTGATTGTAGCTGCAGTATATTTTATTATGACCCAGTCCAATTGTGAGATTTCTGCAGCCCAGCAGCAGGACCTCCTCATCCCTCCACCTCTCTGCACACCCACTCAGCCAGGCTGAACAGGGAATTGCAAGTCTGATGAAAAAGTAATGATATAGCCTGAAGGCACAAGATATAAACAAGCAATTAAGAAAAAAATTGGAACAAATATGACCAACAGGACCAAGGAAAAACATCCACCCTTATTAATATTAAAAACGGGAAACTTATAACAATAGCAACAATAATGGTAATATGCCCTTTCTCCTAATCAAAAATGTAAGTATATAAAGAACAAGGTGATGTAAACTGAGTCCTACCACATATTGCATATCCTGTGAGAATAAATTTGAAGGTGATGACAAGTGACATACATGTTTGCGTAACCTTTGATTCCGTAAGTCCAATTCCCAGAACGTAACCTCAGGCAGTGACCAGTGATGAGCACACCACTTTATTCATATGGGTGTTTAATGTTATCATCATAATAAAAAATTATAAATAAGCTACATGCTCAACATGAAAAATTTGCCTAAGTAAATTATAGCTCACCTAAACAGTTTTATAAAAATAACTGCAAGAATCTGTAAAGATGAACACCAGAACAGAATCACAGTTTATGAGCAATATATACAATAGGTTTATATACGTTTACATTTGCAAATGTATCTATCCGTAGGCAACAAGCCTTGGAATAGGATTTAGTGTTTCTATGCATTGCCAAAAATAAATCTTAATTCACCAGGAATTTATTGAAACAGGGGTATTTTATCAGAATTCATTAAAAAGTGTATGTTGTGGGGAGCAGGTGGATGCTCATCCAGAAAACACTATTTTCCTTGAGCAAATTTTCCATTATTCACTTGGAAGTCAAGCTTTACATTTTGAGACTCCATTCTTGTTACTCATCTTTGGGGTAACTCTAAACTACCACGATCATCATCATCAAAAAACTACATTTCCTTTTTATGCTGAAGATGCTTTTGTCTTTTCCTATAAAATTCTTAATGCTCTGCAGGTGTGCACAAACATACAAGCACTGATTATGAAATATAAAACTTATATGAAAATGTCAGTTATTGGAGAATTTACCTTCTGTCACCAACAATTTAGAGCACAGAGAATCATGATCTACTCAGAAGCAGTTGCATGTAGAAGCCAGAGAGATGCAATGTGCTATAACTCACAGTTAGTTGATTACATTAGCAACTTCTCAGCCTGTGAAATCTTTCTATGGCTGAGAATCTAGCACTGTAGGAAAACGAGGAATGTCAGGGTCAGTGGGCACTCTACAATCTTTAGGATCAAGTGTTTTTATAAGGAGAGCAAAGAAAATGATGAGTGGACTCTGAGTCTCACTGGGAACGGAGCAATTAGCTCTTTTTTTTTGGTATTATTAATGTACAATTACATGAGCAACATTATGGTTACTAGACTCCTCCTATTATAAAGTACTCAACACATACCCCATTTCAGTCACTGCCCTTCAGCATACTAAGATGCTATAGAATCAGTACTTGTCTTCTCTGTGTTATACTGCCTTCCCCGTCCCGCCCCCCCACCGCTACGTTATGTGTGCTAATTGTAATACCCCTTTTCCCCCTTATCCCTCACTTCCCACCCATCATCCCCAGTTCCTTTCCCTTTGGTAACTGTTGGTCCATTCTTGGATTCTGTGAGTCTGCTGCTGCTTTGTTCCTTCAGTATTTTTTCTTTCTTCTTATACTCCACAGATGAGTGAAATCATTTGGTACTTGTCTTTCTCCACCTGACTTATTTCACTGAGCATAATACCCTCTAGCTCCATCCATGTTGTTGCAAATGGTAGGATTTGTTTTCCTCTTATGGCTGAATAATAGTCCATTGTGCATATGTACCACATCTTCTTTATACATTCATCTACTGATGGACACTTAGGTTGCTTCCATTTCTTGGTTATTGTAAATAATGTTGCGATAAACAACGGGGTGCATATGTTTTTTTCAAACTGGGCTCCTGCATTCTTAGGGTAAATTCCTAGGTGTGGAATTCCTGGATCAAATGGTATTTCTATTTTGAGATTTCTGAGGAAACTGCATACTGCTTTCCACAATTGTTGAACTAATTTACATTCCCACCAGCAGTGTAGGAGGGTTCCACTTTTTCCACATCCTTGCCAAAATTTGTTGTTGTTTGTCTTTTCAATGGTGGCCATCCTAACTGGTGTGAGGTGATATCTCATTGTGGTTTTAATTTGCATTTCTATGATGTTAGCAATGTGGAGCATCTTTTCATGTGCCTGTTGGCCATCTGAACTTCTTCTTTGAAGAAGTATCTGTTCAGCTCCTCTGCCCACTTTTTAATTGGCTTATTTGATTTTGTTTGTTGAGGTGAGTAAGCTCTTTATATAATTTGGATGTCAACCCCTTATCAGATATGTCATTTATGAATATATTCTCCCATACTGTAGGATGTCTTTCTGTTCTATTGATGGTGTTCTTTGCTGTACAGAAGCTTTTAGTTTGATATAGTCCCACTTGTTCATTTTTGCTTTTGTTTCCCTTGCCTGGGGAGATATGTTCATGAAGAAGTTGCTCATATTTATGTTCAAGAGTTTTTGCCTAGGTTTTTTTACTAATAGTGTCATGGTTTCATGACTTACATTCAGGTCTTTGATCCATTTGGAGTTGACTTTTGTGTATGGGGTTAGACAATAATCCGGTTTCATTCTCTTACATGTAGCTGTCCAGTTTTGCCAAGACCAGTTGATGAAGAGGCTGTCATTTCCCGCTTGTATATCCATGGCGCCTTTATTGTATATTAATTGACCATATATGCTTGGGTTTATATCTGGGCTCTTCAGTCTGTTCCATTGGTCCATGGGTCTGTTCTTATGTGAGTACCAAATTGTCCTTATTACTGTGCTTTGTAGTAGAGCTTGAAGTCAGGGACTGTAATTCCCCCTACTTTACTTTTTCTTCTCAGGATTGCTTTGGCTATTCGGGATCTTTTGTGGTTCCATATGAATTTTAGAACTATTTGCTCTAGTTCATTGAAGAATGCTGTTGGTATTTTGATAGGCATTGCATTGAATCTGTAGATTGCTTTAGGCACGATGGCTATTTTGACAATATTAATTCTTCCTGCCCATGAGCACGGAATGTGTTTTCATTTATTGGTTTCTTCTTTAATTTCTCCCATGAGAGTCTTGTACTTTTCAGAGTATAAGTCTTTCACTTCCTTGGTTAGGTTTATTCCTATGTATTTTATTCTTTTTGATGCAACTGTGAATGGAATTGTCTTCCTTATTTCTCTTTCTGCTAGTTCATCATTACTGTATAGGAATGCAACAGATTTCTGTGTATTAATTTTGTATCCCACATCTTTCCTGAATTTATATATTAGATTTAGTAGTTTTGGAGTGGATTCTTTACGGTTTTTTATGTACAATATCATGTTGTCTGCAAACAGGGACAGTTTGACTTCTTCCTTACCAATCTGGATGCCTTTTATTTCTTTGTGTTGTCTGATTTACATGGCTAGGACCTCTAGAACTATGTTGAATAAAAGTGGGGAGAGTAGGCACCCTTGTCTTGTTCCCAATCTTAAAGGAAGTTTTCAGCTTCTCGATGTTAAGTATAATGTTGGCGTGGTTTTGTCATATATGGCCTTTATTATGTTGAGGTACTTGCCCTCTATACCCATTTTGTTGAGAGTTTTTATCATGAATGGATGTTGAATTTTGTCCAGTGCTTTTTCAGCATCTATGGAGATGATCATGTGGTTTTCTCCTTTTTGTTGATGTGGTGGATAATATTGATGGATGTTTGAAAGTTGTACCATCCTTGCATCCATGGGATGATCCCACTTGATCTTGACGAATGATATTTATGATGTATTTTTTAATTCAGTTTGCTAATATTTTGTTGAGCATTTTTGCATCTATGTTCATCAGGGATATTGGTCTACAATTTTCTTCTTTGTGGTTTCTTTGCCTGGTTTTGGTATTAGAGTGATGTTGGCCTTGTAGAATGAGTTTGGGAGTATTCCCTACTCTTCCAATTTTTGGAAAACTTTAAGGAGGATGGGTATTAGATCTTCACTAAATGTTTGATAAAATTCAGCAGTTAAACCATCTGGTCCAGGAGTTTTGTTCTTAGGGAGTTTTTTGATTACGAATTCAACTTCTTTGCTGGTAATAAGTCTATTCTGATTTTCTGTTGCTTCTTGGGTCAGCATCAGAAGGTTGTACTTTTCTAGAAAATTGTCCATTTCCTCTAGGTTATCCAGTTTGTTAGCATATAATTTTTCATAGTATTCTCCCATAATTCTTTGTATTTCTGTGGTATTGGTAGTGATTTTTCCTTTCTCATTTCTAATTCTGTTTATGTATGTAGACTATGTTTTTCTTGATAAGTCTGGCTAGGGGTAAATCTATTTTGTTTATTTTCTTGAAGAACAACTCCTGCTTTCATTACATCTTTCTATTGTTTTATTCTTGTCAATTTTATTTATTTCTGTTCTAATCTTTATTATGTTCCTCCTTCTACTGACTTTGGGCCTCATTTGTTCTTCCTTTTCCTAGTTTCATTAATTGTGAGTTTAGACTGTTCATTTGGGATTGTTCTTCTTTCCTGAGGTAGGCCTGTATTGCAATATATTTCCCTCTTAGAACAGCCTTTGCTGAGTCCCACAGATTTTGTGGTGTTGAATTATTGTTGTCATTTGTCTCCATATATTGCTTGATCTCTGTGTTTATTCGGTCATTGATCCATTGATTATTTAGGAGCATGTTATTAAGCCTCCATGTTTGTGGGCTTTTTCATTTTCTTTGTGTAATTTATTCCTAGTTTCATACCTTTGTGATCTGAGAAGCTGGTTGGTACAATTTCAATCTTTTTGAATTTACTGAGGTTCTTTTTGTGGCCTAGTACATGATCTATTCTTGGAAATGTTCCATGTGCACTTGAGAAGAATGTGTATCCTGTTGCTTTTGGGTAGAGTGTTCTGTAGATATCCGTAAGGTCCATCTGTTCTAATATGTTGTTCAGTGCCTCTGTCTCTTTATTTATTTTTTGTCAGGTTGATCTGTCCTTTGGAGTGAGTGGTGTGTTGAAGTCTCGCAAAATGAATGCATTGTATTCTGTTTCCCCCTTTAATTCTGTTAATATTTGTTTCACATATGTAGGTGATCCTGTGTTGGGTGCATAGCTGTTTATAATAGTTATATCCACTTGTTGGACTGACTCCTTTATCATTATGTAATGTCCTTCTTTGTCTCTCGTGACTTTCTTTTTTTGAAGTCTATTTTGTCTGATACAAGTACTGCAACTCCTTCTTTTTTCTCCCTATTAGTTGCATGAAATATCTCTTTTCATCCCTTTACTTTCTGTCTGTGTATGTCTTTGGGTTTGAAGTGAGTCTCTTGTAAGCAGCATATAGATGGGTCTTGTTTTTTTATATCCATTCAGTGACTTCACATCTTTTGATTGATGCATTCAGACAATTTACATTTAGGGTGATTATCGATAGGTATGTACTTATTGCCATTGCAGGCTTTAGATTCGTGGTTACCAAAGGGTCAAGTGCAATTCCCTTACTGTCTAACAGTCTAATTGAACTCACTTCATATGCTATTATAAACACAATCTAAAGATTTTTTTCCTTCCTTTTCCTTCCGCCTCCATTTTTTGTATGTTATGAATCATATTCTGTACTCTTAGTCTATCCCTGGGTTGACATCTATTTAGCCTTAGGAATACTTCCATCTATAGGAGTCCCTCTAAACTGCACTGTAGAGGTGGTCGAAGGGGTAAATTCTCTCACATTTTGCTTATCTGAAAATTGTTTAATCCCTCTTTCAAATTTAAATGATAACCTTGCCGGGTAGAATATTCTTGGTTCAAGGCCCTTGTGCTTCATTTCATTAAATATATCATGCCTCACCCTTCTGGCTTGTAAGGTTTCTTTTCAGAATTCTGATGATGGCCTGATGGGTTTTCCTTTGTATGTGATCTTTTTTCTCTCTCTAGCTGCTGTTAAAAGTCTGTCTTTATCCTTGATCTTTGCCATTTTAATTGTTATATGTCCTGATGTTGTCTTTCTTGGGTCCCTTGTGTTGGGAGATAACGTGCACCTCTATAGCCTGAGAGACTATCTCCTTCCCCAGACTGGGGAAGTTTCAGAAATTACCTCCTCAATGACACTTTATATCCTTTTTTCTCTCTCTTCTTCTTCCGGTACCCCTATTATTCGAATATTGCTGCGTTTGGATTGATCACACAGTTCTCTCAATATTCTTTCATTCTTAGAGATTCTTTTTTCTCTCTGTGCCTCAGCTTCTTTGTATTCCTCTTCTCTATTTTCTATTCCATTTACCATCTCTTCTACTACATCTAATGTGCTTTTAGTTCCCTCCATTGTATGTTTCATGTCAGATACGGAATTTCTTAATGACTGAATCTCTGACTTAAATTCGTTCCTGAGTTCTTGAATATTTTTCTGTACCTCCATAAGCATGTTTATGATTTTTATTTTGAACTCTCTTTCAGGGAGATTGGTGAGTTCAGTTTCATTTGGCCCTTTTTCGGGGGTTTGTGACATTTTGGTCTGAACCATGTTCTTTTGACGTTTCATATTTCTGTGTGGTGCCCTTTAGTGGCCATAAGCTCCAGTCTTTGGAGCTGCTCAGCCCCTAGAGTGAGGTTGGGGGTTGTAGAGGAGGGGAGCTGGTGCCTGGGGTGAGGCAAGATCTGTTTCCTGATTGCCGTCTGTGGTGCCTGTCTCCAATATCAGAGCCAGTGGGCTGAGCACACAGGCGTAAGCCTCTGTGCTTTGTGTCTCTAGCTGTTGCAGGCGGATCCTCCCTCTGACTGGCCTGATGCCAGCACAGTGACTGCCGGTTTGTGAGCTGGTGCTGTCAGGCCAGGAGGAAGGCTTGGCAGGCTGCGTATCACAGTGGGAGCTTTGGAGCTGAGTAGCCAGCCAGGGGGATGGAGTGCCTGAAGCTCCTCAAAGTTCCCAATCTGTTGGGCAGAGCGTGCCCAGACAACTGTGTTCCCATATCCCTTCTCCTGTGCAGCAAGCTCCATGCAAACCCCACCCCTTCAGCAGCCCTTTGGCTGCTAGGAAGCCTCTCAGACCTCCTGCCTTTCCCTTGTCCCAGAGTAGCTGGGTGTGGATCCCGTCCTCCACAAATGGCTGGAATCTGTCTCTCAAGCACTCCACCTGGCCCAGCTCCCCATCCTCCAGAGCACCACACAATGTAGGTTTCTTCTCACAAAGCAGATCTCCGGGGCTAGGTGTTCTGCAGTCCCAGGCTTTCAACCCCTCCCAGCTCCGTTTCTCTTCCAGCCGCCGGTGAGCTGGGGTTGGGGTAGGGTTTGGATTCCGCCAGATCAAGGCTTTAGTATGCTACCCTGTTTCATGAGTTCTGCTTTGTTTGTAAGGTCTGTATGCAGTCTGGTTCAGCCTTCTTTCCTGTTGCTGTTTTAGGGTTAGTTTTATTAACTATATTTTCACACTCTCTGTGGTTTGGGGAGGAATTCTCTGTCTCACCTCTCACACTGCCATCTTGAATCTTCCAACTTGCAATTAGCTCTTTTAAAAGGCATATTTCAATACCTGATGCAGAGGCTCTGGAAAGGGGAAACACCGCTAAAGTCTGCAGGAATATTACAGCACAGGGCCACTCCAACAGGCCTTAAAGCAGGGCCAGGTTGTGGTCTTGATTAGTGTCCTACAACATGCTCAGAGCAGAATTTGGTAATGAGCACTTAGGAACCTTTATACCAATTTGCGAATGTCTGTTGAATTTAAGAATTTAAAAAAAAAGGTTTGTAGTTTTATGAACTTTTTATTTATCTAGTAAATCTCTTTTATTTTATTGTTTTATAAATATCTGTCAGATTACAAAAATAGATAGATATATAGATAGATGATAGATAGATAGATAAATAGATAGAACAAATGAACTAGTTCTTCACCCCAGATAGCTTGAGAAGCACTGTTTTAACGGACTTGCATCACCATTTTTCTCAGGCAAAATGAAGCCAGTTCACTGCTCAGTCCTTATCTATTTATATTTTCTCTCTAAACTTACTAAAAAACCATGAAATATAAAATAAAGCTTAGTGCCTTTGGCTAGTGCCACTGAACAAATGGAAGACAAATGGTAGGAAACACATTCCAGATGAAGGATGTACTAAGACATGGAGAAATAGGAAGAAAATGAAAGAACAGTAATGACTCGATGAAGTAAGATGAGAAAAAAACAAGGACTATGCCTTAGTCCTATATATAACCTCAGCAGCTAACAATACCAAGCATGTAATTGACAAATAGTAAATAAATGTTGAATCTAACAAATGGTAAATGCCATAATTGTTTTCTGACATTTGATAATTCTCCTCCTTTCCCCTGTCCAACAACCTCCCTCTACTACAACCCAGAACAAAAGACGAATTTTTTAAATAATTAAGCTAGTAGGTGAATTTAGGAGTTATGTGAAAAACACTACTGCTCTGTGAGGAAGGCCATCTATGACTATATCATGGCTCCTGTCATTTCTGGGTTCTTTCCTGCTCACATCACCGCACATTAGATACCCCACATTATGATTTTCTTGATTTCCCCCTTGATACCAGCTATTGTGTGAGACAGATTGTTACCGAAATTTCGATTAAAGGGGAATGATTTTAGTATTACATGATACAGAAAACAATTTACATTAAGCATCATGACCTGTAATATCACTGGTCATTCCTCAAAGGGTATGCTGAATCTTGCCCCTACTTTGGCTTCATCTTACTTCCATTTTTCAAAGGACATTTTTACCCTCTGAGGGTCTTCCTCAATATTCCTGATTAAAATCTAATATACAGATATCTGTTGCATCCATATATAAATTTCAAACTAGAAGAAAGAGAAATTAAGAAAGCAATCCCACAAATGAATAGAATACCTAGGAATAAATCTGATCAAGGAGGTGAAAGACCTGTAATCTGAAAACTAGAAAACACTGATGAAAGAAATTGAAGATGACACAAATGAATGGAAAGATAGTCCATGCTCATTGATAGGAACAATTAATATTGTTAAAATAGCTCTCCAAAGAAATCTACAGATTCAATGCAATCACTATCAAAACACCCATGATGTTTTTCACAGAATTAGAGCAAATTATCCTAAAATTTGTATGGAACAACAAAAGACCTCAAATACCAAAGCAATCTTGAGAAAAAAAAGAACAAAGCAGTGTGTGTGTGTGGGGGGGGTATTACAGTATCTGGTTTCAAACTATACTACAAATCTACAGTAATCAAAACAGTATGGTACTGACATAAGATCAGACCCATAAATCAATGCAACCCAGAAATAAAACCATGCTTACATGATGAATTCATATATGACAAAGGAAGCAAGAATGTACAGTGAGGAAAAGGCAGTCTCTTCAATGACTGGTGTTAGGGAAAGTAGTCAGCTACATGCAAAAGAATGAAACTGGATCACTGTCTAATACTATACAAAAATAAACTGAAAATGGATTAAACATATAAATGTGAAACCTAAGACCATAAAACTCCTAGAACAAAACATAGGCAGTCATCTCTTGAACATCAGCACTAGGAATTTTTACTGGATATGTCTCCCCAGGCTAGGGAAACAGACGCAAAAATAAACAAGTGAGACTACATCAAACTAAAAATCTTCTGCCCAGCAAAGGAAACCACCAACAAAATGAAAGACAATCTACTGAATGGGAAACTATATTTACAAATAATATATCTGATCATAATGTCCAAAATATATAAAATGTCCAAATCATACAACTCAATACACCCCCCAAAAATAATCTGATTAAAAAATGGAAGAGGACATAAAGAGACATTTTTCCAAAGAAGATATACAGATGGCCAACACACACATGAAAAGATACTCAACATCATTAATCATCAGGGAAATGCAAAATTCAACTTCAATGAAATGTCACCTCACACCACTCAGAATGGCTAATATAAAAAAATAAAAAGAATACCGTGTTGGCAAGGGAACCCTTGTACACCACTGGGGAATGTAAAATGGTACAGCCACTATGGGAAGCAGCTTGGAGGTTTCTCAAGAAAATAAAAACATAAACATCATATGATCTAGTTATTCCACTTCTGGGAATTTACACCAAGAAAACTAAATCACTAATTCAAAAATATATATGCACTCCTAGGTTTATTGCAGCATTATTTACAATAGCCAAGATATGGAAGCAACCTAAATGTCCATTGATAGATGAATGGATAAAGGAGAGGTGGCCCATATATACAACAGAATATTACTGTCATAAAAGAGAATGAAATCTTACCATTTGTGACAACATGAATGGATCTAGAGGGTATTATGCTCAGTGAAAAATAAGTCAGAGAAAGATGAATACTGTATGATTTCACTTATATGGGGAATCTAAAAAATAAATGGAAAAACAAAAACTAGAAACAGACTTATAAAAACAGAGAAGGGACTGGTGGTTGTCATAGGGAAGGGCAGAAGGGGTGGAGGGATGGGTGAAATAGGTGGAGGGGATAAAGAGGTACAAACTTTCAACCATAAAATAAATTCATCATAGGGATGAAATTATAGCATAGGGAATATACCCAATAATATTGTAGTATCTTTGTATGTTGACAGATGATAAGCATAGTAATCATGGTGAACATTTAATATGATTTTAATTGTTGAACCACTATGTTGTACATCTGAAACCAATATAATACTGCATATTAACTATATTTCAATTAAAAATGAAACAAACAAACCAAAAACCAATAATAATCCAAATCCCCAGATTCCTGTTACTTTTGTGGAATAATAAAGTTCTTCCTTAACCATCCATTTATGCCCAGAGGGCCCCACATTTCTCAAACAGAAGTGTCAATTACAGATCATCAAGATTTATCAAGATATTTTTCCATAATAACATACCCAACCGCCTTCCTTCCTTTATAATGTAGGACCACACCAGCCATTTCTTTTTCTATGTAGTTGTCTTTCTTTCCCTATTTGATATTTAAACATCCACCAATGGAAAAGTACTTACTGGTAAGGTTCCACATTGTCTAATACCACACCAAGTACTCTGAATTGTAGATAAGTATAACATTTGGTCTTTGACATCAAGTAGATACCCACATGAGGTACGCTGGCATATTATAAGACTAAAGTATGTTGTACCTTAGATTCTGTATCATTCAGTGTATTTTAATTTAAACAAAACTATGCACCAAGCAAATACATTGAGTCTTGGTTGGGAGAAGAGGAAGCATGGATTGACATGTGAATAAATCATAACGTAGCACAATATGTTTAATGATGCAGATATATACTGAAGGGGTTCAAAACAAGTCTCCCCCCAAAAATGGGCATGTGGACTATTTTGAACTAAAGCCAATCAAAACCCAGTAGACTCAAGAAAAATTTGTACCTCTCACTTAAACTACCTAAAAGAATTTAGATAGATGTCCTGGCCCAGAAAGAGAGCTATTAGAACTAACTTACCAGAATGACCCATCTGTGTGGAAGGATAAACATCTATTTACCAAACATCTGCTCTTTTTATCATCCTGTGAACCATGCTCCTCCCTTTGAAGCCCCAGGCCCCTATCCCATTCCTTAGCTCAAGATATATAAGCCTCAATTGCCAGGCTTGTTCTTATGGGGCCTGCACTTATGTAATTATGTTTGTTTTTCTCCTATTAATCTGTCTTATGTCCATTTGATTATTAGACCAGCCAAAGAACATAGAAAGGCTTAAAGGAAATTTTTTTCCTCCCTAACAATACAAGAAACAGAAGTCATGAAAAAAGTGATTAAATGTGTACCTACATGAGGAATTCAGTGGAAGTTTTATAGGGTAATTGATGATTCTGTAGAGCTTTAAAAGTTGAATCTTTCTCCAGGTAGACAGAAATGGGCAAAGCATTGACATTCCCAATAGAAAAAAACAGTGTGTGCTAAGCTACAGAGAAATAAACCAGTGTATGATCAGAAAACTAAAAAAAATTGCCATGGCTAGAGGTTAAAAGTCTACAGAAGAACACAGACAGATGAGGATCAGAACAGGATGATTACTGAGCTATGAACAGCAGTCACTGTTGGCTGCCTACCCAACAGCTATTTACCTCTGATAGATCCCCATGTGTCCAACTGAGGGACTGAGTCATGGTGGGCCTAAGCCAATCTGGGAAATTCCAATCTCTGTTGCCAGATATTAATCTGTGGTTTTGCATATGACCCAGTTTTGGCCAATAGATAATAAGAGAGTGCTGCAGACATTTTGTAACCCAGAGGAGAAGGCTAAGAGGATGACAGAGATAATGTCCTAGATATTGATCCAATTCATATTGATCCAATATGAATCTAGCTACCTTCATATTCTACTTGTGATATAACGAAACACCTTATGTCACTTAAAAAGGTTACCTGCTATTTGCAGCCACAAGCATCCTTGTTGACACAGCACATTCAAATGCTAATTATCTAGCAGGGGCAAACTGTAGAATGCCAGAGAAAGATGGTTTGAAATAGTCAGGCATAACTTTACAGAGGAGATGTGGCTTCAGCCAGAGTAATCAAACCAATGCCTTTGTAGTGCCTTCTAAAAGAACAAAGTAATACGTTATCAAAAGAAAAAAATGATCCTGAATGGGAGAAAGAAGAGTGTTTTCAAATAAAGAAGCAGATTGGGAGACCCATGTAGAATTATGTCAGGAGAGAGGAACTGAATAAACAGGTGGCTTTGATGCCTTAGCTTAAGGGAGTGAAGCTCATGTGTGAAAGAGAAAGAAGCAGAACCCAGCCATGTGTGACTCTACACTCATGCTTTTTTAACTACACCATGTTGTCTTTCAAGATGGAGTGAAGGGAACTTAGAAAGAAGACATGAAGACCCATTAAGTAGTTACTATGACGATCCAGGTTGGGGATGATGACTTCATGCCTGCCCTAAACTAAAATCACCACTCTCCTCTTAACTCCTCCTGGGAAGTGATACTTTGACCAACGTTCTGCACACTGTTGCTGAATCATCTTGGCCATGTTCTCTGTGTAAAATTCTTCAAACTCTTTTCATTATTCTCAGATTAAACATAAAACAACTGAAAAGGGTCTACAAGGCCCCCACGGGTGTGACCCTCACCTCTGGTTTTTCTACCACATCTCGCTGACATCTGTGCTCTAACCGCCATGTACCGCACAACTATTGTTGATAGGCTTTTGTCCATTTTGTCAACCTTCGATGTACTTTTCTCCTTTCATTGCCCTTGTTCATCTTTATTCCTTTTTTATATTCTTCAAAGAAGAGTGAAGAGTACCTTCCCCAGGAAAGCCTGGCTAGAGATCCCCAAATACAGCCAAGCCTCAGTTGCACATGTGTACACAGCAAAGCTACCTAACAAGCAGCCGTGAAACTACAGTGGTAAACGGGCATCGGCATTTGTCCTTTTTATTCCTGAGCCTCTGGCTGCAGGGCAATGCTGCTGATAAGAGATAAGCTTGCCTGAGTATATTCACGTGTCTGCGGTCAGCTGTGAGTTAACTCGGCAGCCTTGCTGATCTTCCCCGGGCTCTCCCACCTGTCCAGGGCCCTGCCTGGGACAACCGGGCTGACTCCACCTCGCTCCATGTAGCTCGTCCCCCAGGCTGGCTCAAGCATGTTCTCATGACGGAAGGCAGAAGAATCAAAAAGAAGGGCATCTCACAAAGCTTCTGGAGCCCTATGTTCGAGACTGTCCCGAAGTCCTATTGGCCCAGGAGAATCACAAGGCCAGCCCAGGTTCAATGACTGGGGAAACAGATTTCACCTCCCAATGGGAGCAACTGTCAAGAAACATCACAAAATGCACAGGAAAAGGGAGAGTTGAGACCGTTCTCCCATCAGCCCTCCACACTCAGTATCATGCCTATTTCCTTTACAGCACTTGTGAAGGTTTTCATTTCACCTTTTTGCGTTGCTCTTTGATTGATGTCTGTGTGCCTCCCCTCCCCCACAGGACTGTAAGTTCCATGGAAGCAAATGCTCAGTACTTCACACACAGAAGTCGTTCCATAATTATTCTTTCAAACACATGAATAAATAAATGAATGAATCATTTTATCTGCTAGGAGGAAAAAAACATAATAGCTCTGCCAGGCCTGAGACACGGCTGTCTCTGTCTTTGACAACCATGAAAGGCCCTGGCAGACCAAGGCAGGGTGAGCACAGGGCGTCACACACGTCACCCAACACTCAGGAGCCTGCAGGCAATCTAGGTTTCCCCAGCACTCTATCAAGGAGCAAAACACATACTTCTACATAAGAAAACAAAAATCAGAATGACCAACAGCTTTTTCCAGGCCCAGTGACCCGTGCTCAGGATGGGCATTAATAAACATACTGATTATACTCATTATACTGATAAAGTAATGGGTGAAATAAAATTTTATTTTTGGTCTGTTGTAAGAAATATAACTATTTGATTCACTGACATTTCCATTTTGGCTTTTAAAGTAAATTTGGGACCCTGTTAACATGTATTGCCTGTTTGGTTCAATGAATGTGAACAGTTCAGGAGAAATCATCATAATAAAAACGATGTTAAAAACAGCATTTTCTCTACATACCTTTAAACATTTGGCTTTGTGATTAACAGACAGACTTTTTCTGTGTGAAGCTGGGGAACTATAGCAGTTTTCTCAGGGAGTATAAAGAACCATGATTTTTTTTTATATAGCAATAGGTTTTAGCTATTTTTTAAAATAGTGACTTTTTACCCTTGTAAGAACCTTTTGGGTTTTTATCACTCATCAATTATAGGTTGTGCAAAATATGAAACATATTGCTGAACAACATTTATGACCTCTTGCTCTAGCCAAGCTTTTTCTGTCATGGTTTTTCATTTCCCAGAGTAGTCATATTTTTTAGGCTCAAAATTCTACTTAATGGTAATTGTTAAATAAAAATAACATTGTGATTAAACTAGATTTTAAAAGTTGAAATTACCTCAAAGACACACAAAGTTCAGTGACGTGGCAGAAAGGTCTTTCTGACATGTATTTCTTATTTCCATTTTTAAAAAACTATGGCTTTTGTGGTTTAGGAATTTATATTCTGTTTTAAAGCTTATCTTTTCAGTGTTCAGCTCTTTGTTGTGCTATACGGCAATGTGCAATCATGTTCTAGATGGGAATGAAAGTCATTTTTAGAAAACACAGCCAATTTACCTGCCCTTCAGCTACTTAATAACATTAGGCAGTCACTTGCTTTGCATCAAAGACTTTTAAAATGGTTGTGTTTAAAGCCCTTTGTGGAATCCAAAATGGAATGTCAATAGCCAAAAAGAACAGCCTGTTCTTATATTTTAGGAAATGGAATTCATTTGTGGGATGAGGTTCAAAAATACATTAAAAAATAAAACCCTGCTATTAACATAAGCATGAAATAGTAAATTCAGATCTAGAGTATTCTTAACATTGAAACAAGTACTGTTGGAGGAGAACGTTATAACTTTTGAAGAGTTAAACTATCCATGAACCATTAGGAAACAACACTGGTCTAAGAGTTAGAAGACTCCACAGTTCTGTCACTGGATCTGCCACAAATTTTGCAGGATATAAAGGTTAAGTGTTGGGTGTTCAGAAACAAAGGACCTGGGTTCAAGTCCTAACTCTAGTATTTCCAGTTGTGGAACTTAAATTTAAGCAAATTACATCTAGAACATCTAGAAATATCAAATTCCCCATATGTAATTTAGTGATAATTATAAAATTTACCTCAAAAGATAATTGAAACAATGACGTAGTTTGATGGTCAGCATAGTGAGGACTCAGTAAGTGTCAGCTGGCTAATTAGTTGTGTAAACTTGGACAATGATAATACATAGGTATCTTCTAATTGTCCAAAGCACTGTGCTAGGCACTCTACATGAAGTATCTCATTTTAGGTGTTTCT
This sequence comes from Smutsia gigantea, assembly GCA_032199065.1. NCBI lineage: Eukaryota > Metazoa > Chordata > Mammalia > Pholidota > Manidae > Smutsia > Smutsia gigantea. Next base: position 78,504 of record JAVSCE010015835.1, on the reverse strand, counting down.
AAGTAGATATCGTCTCCAGTAAAGAAATAAAAACTGTGTCACTTAAGAAAAGTAAAGCAAATTTCCACAGGATTATAGAAAGCCATGATTCAAACCCATATATCTGCAATTCACAAATACACGCTTGTCCGCAAGTCACTTAATAGTTCTTCAGTCCTAGAATTTATTTCAAAACTGAATGGTTCTGGTTCAGGATTAGAAGGAGTAAACATATGTCAATCCAAAGCTGATTTTTAAAAATGGTCCTAGTCTTGACTGAAATACTCTAACACCTCCCTTCCAGATGAAACAAGTCCACTTTTCCTTTTAATGAATCTGTTCCATGTAAAACTATTGCTTGTGTCACCATCACCTGTCATTCATGCCACAGGAATATAATTTATATGACAAGCAAATGTGGGTCCTAAATTGTTTCAATTATCTTTTGAGGTAAATTTTGTAATTATCACTAAATTACATATGAGGAATTTGATATTTCTAGATGTTCTAGATGTAATTTGCTTAAATTTAAGTTCCACAACTGGAAATACTAGAGTTAGGACTTGAACCCAGGTCCTTTGTTTCTGTTAGGGGCTCAAGCACTCTCCGTTTCTTGCCATGATCAATGCTTTACCCCCAGTTCTGGAAAGCAGCTGAGAGACAAAACTTAATTGTGCTCTACCCTTGGGTCCATAGAAAGCCTGTACAGAGATCACCGACTTGAATGGAAAGAAATGCATCTTAATTCTTACTAACCTGTGTTTGACACATAGCATAGCCTCTAATTACAACTATGCTGGCAAAATAACATTGCTGTGCAAATAGTATCTGTCTTTCTCACCAATTAAAGTCACAAATATTTTGTATCATTTTACAATCATTACAGATCTGTAACAGAGGAAAACTGAATTAAATCCCTGGCATTTAAAATTTAACACTAACATTAACTTGAAAATGAACTCAAGTAGCCCCAAAAACGTGACCACTAACAGGGGGCAATTTCTCTTTGTTCTCCTTGTTTTCTGAGTTTCAGCGTCCGAGGTAATGCAGAAAACTGATTTTGTAGAACCCAAACCATACTGCCCCAGAGTACTGAGGAGGAACTGTTAAGAGAAACAAAATGCAATTAAATCGGTGCAGGAATGTCTGCTAAGACCTTGCAAGTTACTACTTCATGTGTCTGTGAACACCACAGCCTCTCCCCAACAACTTCCCCTTTAAAGCCCTACTTGCTTGTGCTTTAAGGGGACAGTAGTTTTTTAAAAACACATGAGCCTGCAACTCTCTCATTTGCTAGCAAATTAATAAACCATACCTTTTCTTTCCTCAAAACCCTGTCATTGTGTTTTGTGATTTGACTTTGGTGACAAAGACTGGTTTTCAGTAACAGATCTCTCACAATATTATGTTTTGTCTACCTCAACGTTATATTATTTATTAGATCTGCTGCTAAATCTTGTTATTTAATGTGTTAAAGAAATATATATTATTAGAATGTGACAAACCTAAAAAAGGTTTATATAATTTAAATGTGATTGGTTTCCTTTATACCGCTATGTATTTTACAGTATGAATTTAAAAGTATTTTTTAATAGAGTTGATATATAATCTTATATTGGTTTCAAGTACACAACACAGTGGTTCAACAGTTCCCACATTATTAAATCCTCACCCCAACTACTACAGTTACTATCTGTCAAAAGAGGAAGATGTAACAGAATCATTGGCTGTATTCTCCATGCTGACCTACCATCCCTGTGACCAACTTATATTATGACTGAGAATTTTCATGCCCTTTTATCCCCATCACCCTTCCAATCCATCCAACCATCCCAACCCTTCCACTATGGTAACCATCAGTCACTTCTCAGGGTCTATAAATCGAATGCTATTTTGTTCATAATGTTTTGTTTTGTTTTGAGATTCCATATAGGTGAAATCACATGGTATTTGTTATTCTCTGCCTGGCTTATTTCATTTAGCATAATACCCTCTAGATCCATCTATGTTGTTGTAAAAGGCAGGATTTCTTTCCTTTTATATGGATGAATAATATAACATTGTGTATATGTACCACTTCTTCTTTATCCATTCATCCACTGATGGACACTTTGGTTTCCTCCATATCTTGGCTATTATAAATAATGTGGCAATAAACATAGGGGTGCATATCTTTTTCATATAAGGGATTTTGTATTCTTTGGGTAAATTCTTAGAAGTGGAATTACTGTGTCAAATTGTATTTCTATTATTAGTTTTTTAAGGAAATTCCATACTGCTTTCCATAGTGGCTGCACCAATTGACATTCCCACCAGCAGTGTAGGAGGGTTCCCCTTTCTCCACATCCTCACCAGCATGTGTTATTTCTTGTCTTGTAGATAGTGACCATACTGACTGGTGTGAGGTGATATCTCATTGTACTGCTGATTTGCATTTCCCTGATGGTTAGTGATGTGGAACATCTTTTCATGTGGCATTGGCCATCTGTATTTCTTCTTTGGAAAAATGTTGGTTCTGGTTCTCTGTCCATTTGTTAACTGGATTATTTGGTTTTTGGGTGTTGAGGCATATGAATTCTTTATATATTTTGGATGTTAACCCCTAATTGGATAAATCGTTTATGATATATTCTCCCATACCAGTAGGATGCCTTTTTGTTTTGCTGATGGTGTCCTTTGCTGTACAGAAGCTTTTTAGTTTGATGTAGTCCCACTTGTTCATTTTTCATTTTGTTTCCCTTGCCTGAGATATACCCAGGAAAAAATTGCTCATGCTTACGTTCAAGAGATTTTTTTCCTATGTTATTCTAGGAGATTTATGGTTTCATGTCTTACATTCAGGTCTTTGATCCACTTCAAGTTTACTTTTTTGTATGGAGTTAGACAATAGTCCAGTTTCATTCTCTTACATGTAGGTGTTCAGCTTTCCTAAAATCAGTTATTGAAGAGACTGTCTTTTCTCCATTGTATATTCATGGCTCCTTTATCGTATATTAATTGGCCATATATGCATGGGTTTATATCTATGCTCTCTATTCTGTTCCATTGATCTATGGTTCTGTTCTTGTGCCAGTACCAAATTGTTTTGATTACTGTGGCTTTGTAGTAGAGCTTGAAGTTGGGGAACATAATCCCCCCAGCTTTATTCTTCCTTCTTAGGATTGCTTTGACTATTCTGGGTCTTTTGTGATTCTATATGAATTTTAGAACTATTTTTTATAGTTCACTGAAGAATGCTGATGGTATTTTGATAGGGATTGCATTGAATCTGTAAATTGCTTTGGGCAGGATGGCCATTTTGACAGTTCTTCCTATCCATGAACATGGGATAGATTTCCATTTATTGGTGTCCTCCTTAATTTCTCTTACGAGTGTCTTGTAGTTTTGAGTATAGGTCTTTCACCTACTTCATTAGGTTTATTCCTAGGTATTTTATTCTTTTTGGTGCAACAGTAAATGGAGTTCTCCTGATTTCTCTTTCTGCAAGTTCACTGTTAGTATCTAGGAATGCAACAGATTTCTGTGTATTAATTTTGTATCAAGCATCTTTGCTGAATCCAGTTATTCTAACAGTTTTTTATTGTGTGTGTGTGTGTGGAGTCTTTATGGTTTTCTATATGTATGTTGTGATGTCATCTGCAAATAGTGACAGTTTAACTTCTTCCTTACCAATTTGGATTATTTTTATCCCTTTATCTTGTCTGATTGCGATGGTTAGGATTTCTAGTACTGTGTTGAATGAAAGTAGTGAGAGTGGACATCCTCATCTTATTCCTGATCTTAGAGGAAAAGCTTTCAGCTCTTTGCCATTGAGTATGATATTAACTGTGGATTTGTCATATATGGCCTATATTATGATGAGGTATGTACCCTCTATACCCATTTTGTTGAGAGTTTTTATCATGAATGGATGTTGAATTTTGTCAAATGTTTTTTCAGCATCTATTGAGATAAAAATGGTTTTTATCATTATTTTTGTTAATGTAGTATATTACATTGGCTTAAAAATATTGTGCCATCCTTGCAGTGCTGGAATAAATCCTACTTCATCATGATGGATGATCTTTTTGATGTATTTTTTAAATTCAGTTTGCTAATATTTTGTTGAGGATGTTTGCATCTATATTCATCAGGGATATTGCTCTCTCTCTCTATTTTTTTTTGGTAGCATCTTTGGCTTTGGTTTTTCTGATTTAGAGTAATGCTGGCCTCATAGAATGAGTTTGGAAGTATTCACTCCTCTTTGACTTTTTGGAGTACCTTAAGAAAGATGGGTATTAGCTCTTTAAATGTTTGGTAGAATCATCTGTGAAGCCATCTGGTCCTGGAATTTGATTGTTGGGAATATTTTAATTACCAATTTAATTTCATTACCAGTAATTGGTCTGTTCAGAATTTCTGTTGTTCCTTGGTCAGTCTTGGAAGATTGCATATTTCTAGGAATTTGTCCATTTCTTCTAGGTGTCTGATTTATTGTCATATAATATTTCATAGAATTCTCTAATAATTCTTTGTATTTCTGTAGTGTCAGTTTAACTATTCCTTTTTTGTTTCTGATTCTGTTTACTTGTGTTCTCTCTGTGTTTTTCTTGACAAATCTGGTTGGGGTTTGTCTATTTTATTTACCTTCTCAAAGAACCAACTCTTGATTTCATTTTTTTCTACTGTTTTATTCTATATTTTATTTATTTCTGCTCTGATCTTATTATGTCCCTCCTCTACTAAATTTTGGCTTTGTTCTTCTTTTTCTAGTTTCTTTAACTGTGAGTTTAGACTGTTTATTTGGGATTGCTCTTGTTTCTTGAGGTAGGCCTGTATTGCTATCTACTTTCCTCTTAGAATGGCCTTTGCAGTTTCCCACAAATAATGGACTGTTGTATTTTTGTTTTCATTTGTCCCATAAATTGCTTGATTTCTATTTTAATTTGGTCATTGATCCATTGGTTATTTAGAAACATGTTTTTTAGCCTCCATGTGTTCATGGGTTTTCTTGTTTTCTTTATGTACTTTATTTCTAGTTTCATACGATTGTGCTCTGAAAGGTTCTTGATACAATTTCAGTCTTTTCTAATTCACTGAGGCTCTTTTTCTTGCCTAGTAGGTGGTCTGTTCTAGAGATGTTCCATGTGCACTTGGAGAAAATGCATATCCTTCTGCCTTTGGGTGGATTGTTCTGTAGATAACTGTTAGGTCCATCTGATGCAATGTATTGTTAAGTGCTCTGTTCCCTAAATTACCTTCTGTCTGGATAATCTGTCAACTGATGTAAGTGTGGTGTTGAAGTTCTCCTAATATGACTGAGTTGCAGTCTCTTTCTCTCTTTAGTTCTGTTAGTATCTGTTTTACATATTCAGGTGTTCCTATGTTGGGTGCATAGCATTTATAATGGTTATATCCTCTTGTTGGACTGACCCCTTTATCACTATGTAATGTCTTTCTTTGTATCTTGTTGCTTTCTTCATTTTGAAATCTACTTTTTCTCATGTAAGTACTGCTATTCCTGCTTTCTTCCAATTTTTTGCATGAAATATCTTTTTCCATCCCTTCAGTTTTAGTCTTTGTATGTCTATGGCTCTGAAATGAGTCTCTTGCAGGCAGCATATAGATGGGTCTTGTTTTTTGATCCATCTGCCATCCTATCGTTTGATTGGTGCATTTGTCCATTTATATTTAAGATAGTTATTGATAGGTATGTACTTATTGTCACTTTCTTAATTGTTTTCTGGTTGTTTTTGTAATTCCTCTCTGTTTATTTCTTCCTCTCATACTCTTATCCTGTTATTTGATTTTTTTTTTTAGTGTTGTGATGGATTTCTCTTTTTTTAATTTTGTATCCATTATAGGCTTTAGGCCTGTGGTTATCATAAGGTTAGTGGATAGTTTCCTAAATATGTAACATTCTATATTAAGTTGATAGTTGCCCTATTTCAAACACAATCTAAAATACTTTTTTTATTCTTCTTCCTCTTCCACACTTTAGGTATTAGATGTCATAATCTGCATTTTTTATGTACCCCTTCACTGATTTTGTGTATAGTTGTTTTTACTACTTTTCTTTTGTATTGATTTGTATTTTGACTTCATACTTGCTTCATAAGTTATTGGTCTACTACCTTTACTGTGGGTTTATTTTCACTGGTGAAAGATATTTAGGCTTAACATTTCCATTTACAGAAGTTCCTATAGCATATTCTGTAAGACCAGTTGAGTGGTAGTGAATTTTTTTAATTTTTATTTTTCTGGGAAACTTTTAATCTCTCCTTCAGTTTTAAATGGTAGCCTGGTTGGGTAGACGCTTCTTGGTTGAATTTCATTTTGTTTCAATACAGTAAATATTTCATATCACTGCTTTCTGGCCTGTAAAGTTTCTGCTGAGAAATCTGCTGATAGCCTGATGGGGTTTCCCTTATAAGCTTTTTTTTTTTTTTTGCCTCTCTCTAGCCACTTTAAATACCCTCTCTTTGTTCTTAATCCTTGTCATTTTGATTATTATGTGTCTTGGTGTTGTCTTCCTGGGGTTCCTTTTGTTAGGGGCTCTCTGTATTTCCAGGACCTGGGTGTATATTTCCTGCCCCAGATTAGGGAAGTTTTCAGCAATTATTTCTTCAAAGAGGCTTTCTACTTCTTTGTCTCTTCTCCTTGGATACCCCTATTATGCAAATATTTTCATTTAAAGTTGTCACATGGCTCTCTTAACATCCTCTTGATTCTAGAGTTTTTTCTCTCTCTGTTCCTCAGCTTCATTGTTTTCCTGTTCTCTAATTTCCATCTCATTTGTCCTCTACTTGCAGCAATCTATTTATTATTCATTCCCTCCACTATATTTTTCATCTCAGTTAACTGTATTCTTCAGCTCTGAGTGTTTTTTTTCCAACTCTTCTATGTCTTTGTTGATATGCTCCCTGAGATCATCAATAGTTTCCACATTGGTAAGCATATTTATGACTCTTAGTTTGAAATCTTTATCAAGATGATTGGTGATCTCCATTTCATTCAGCCCTCTTTATGGTGTCTTGTCCTGTACTTTTGTTTGGAACATATTCCTCTATCAACTCATTTTCTCAGAGTTTCTGTGTTTCTTCCTTAGTATTAGATCCACTATGCCTCCTGGTCTAGGAAGAAATGGCTCTATGAAGAAGGTGTCCTGTGGTGCCCAGAAGCTCAATACTCTTTACTTACGAGTGCCTGGTTCTCCTTTGCAGTGGAGCCCAAGCTGCTGCTGGTGGGCTATGGGTGGGCCCACCTTTCTGCCTGTCTGCCAACAGTGGCTGATCTGCCAGCAGAGGCCCTTTTTGAGCCATGCAGAGGCATTTTTGCTGGGATTGTTGTGGGCAGGGATGCCTTTCTGCTTGTCTGCAGGTAGTCACTGATCTAAGTCTGCTGAGGTTAGCAGCCCATCTCAGCTGGCCCTTTGTGGACCATGCAGTGGCACCTCTGCTGGGATCACTGTTGGGAGGGCCACCCTCTGCCTGCCTTGCAGTGATGGTAGTGCTTCTGGGCAGGCAGCCTGGGCAGGGGGAGTGTACAGGGAGGAGTGACAGGGGGCTGTGCTGCCAGTGAGGAGGAAGGAGCATTGGGAGCTGGCTCCCACAGGCTCCTCCCCAGTTGGTCTGAGATGAGCCAGGGAAGCTGGGAAAGCCTCCGTCTGCCTGTCAGACAGCAAAGTCTCTCTCTGCCTGCTAGGCAGCAAAGTCTAATGCTGCTGAGCCAAGAGGGCTGGCAGGTGGGTGGGCATGCAGGGTAGCACCTTGAGGCTAAGTGTCCAGTGAAGGGGATGGAGTGTTTGATGCTCCCACCAGTGCTTGGCCATTTGGGCTTAAGGAGGTCTGGGGAAGCATAGTTCACCTGCCCTTTCTCCTATGGAGAGAGCTCATCCAAGCCCTGCCTCTCTGGCACCCTTCCTGTTGCTGGTAAATCTTTCAAACTGCCACCTCTTTATTGGGTCTCAGCAGGACTGAGGGAGCATTCCTGTCCTCCACAAGCAATAGGAGTGCAAGCTTCCCAGAGTGCTTCACCTCTCCCTGGTGTCCAGCCCATTAATCACCAAAGCCAGATGCAATGTGGACTAACGTTCTCAGAGAAGATCTCCAGGGTCAGGTGTGCAGAGTTCCTGAGCACTTATCCCCTCCCCACCCTGTTCCTCTATCTCCTGCTTGTGGGCTAGGATGGGGTAAGGGCTTGGGTCCTGATCAGTCATGGCTCTGCCAATTTACCTTTCTGTGTAGTCTTCTCTTCTTCCCCAGGTGTAGGTGGCCTGTTCTCCAGTCTTCAGGTCATTTTCAGGGTTAATTGTATTTGCTGTAGTTGCTTCTATGGTATGTGTTGGGAGAGGTTTCCACCTTGCCTTTCTACTCCATCTTTTTTCCCATGTGTCTAAAAGTATTATTCTTAAAAAGAAAACTTGGAGTTCCAAAGACAATGAGAGCATTGAAGAAAAAACAAAGAACCTCCAAATCCAAGGCTAGCACACTATGAGGTAACAAAAATTCTTAGCCCCTGACCCTGGAAACTCAAAACATTGGAAAGTTAGCCTTTCAAAAAGGTCACTAATATTTTGTTTACTGGTTATATTTTATTGATTTATTGATGTTTATTTACCCTCAAGCATGTGGTAGAGTTGCTCTCATAATCATTAGCAATCATGGGGCGTTGGAGCTGACAGCTATTTGACTTTAACCAGCAAAAGTCTAACATTGCCTTTAGTCATTATGACATAAATAGCAATTCCATAATTTCAGGAACTAGAAGTGAGATTATCATGGAGTTGTAGGAGATAGAATAGCCATTTATCTGTTGCTAAGACACATTACACATGACTCTCTGGCCTCAAGCTAAAACATTCCTTGACAAAACTTTGAATGTCTTACTGTTTTCTCCTTGTGTCTTGCCACTGCATTTAGCAGGGTCAGAGTGCCATGGTAGGATTTTTAAACATGATGGGGAAAAAAAATTAAACTAAATATTTACAACCCTTTCACTTTTCCATTTCCATAAAGAGAAAGACCCTATGCTTTGGGCACTGAGATTTCTGTGTTACTGTCTGTATTTCTGAAGAATTGAAGAAATGTTGATAAGGGCCATCAAGTTGGGGAGAAGGCAGTAGGGAAAGGGAAGAAAAGGAAAGATCCTGGAAGTGGAAGATTTGGCATAAGAAGAGCATTTTTAAAAAAGAAAAAAGAAATGTGACTTGCTGCTGGGCTTAGTGGGACTTCAGGGGAAAAATGGATGGAAAGAAGATTTTGAGGATGTTCTATTATGTACAAATGGAATCCCCTTGGATCATCCCCCTCAGGAAAATTTCAAGTCAATACTGTTTTTCTTTTTGAAAGTATTTTCACAGGGTTGAGGTAGGCTTAAGGCAAGAGCAAGAAGATTTAGTTTTATTTATTATTTAAAGTCTTCTGCCAACATTTTGGGTGGGTGCATGCAAGCACATGCCTATCAAGCATTTGAAAAAAGACTTTTCTGATTGTATCTATCTTCTCACCAAATGTCTTTCACTTCCCAAAACACAGATTTCTCTCCCATGCTTCTGTTTGGTACCTTTACCTATTTCCTTAACAGATCTCGCTTACTATCTTATTCATACATAACATGCAACATGCTTAAAATTAAATTTTCCTTGCCCAAAAATCTAGTCTCTCTTTCAGAATTATTGACCACATGTACAGTTTATCAGCTGTATGAGTATTATCTGAGTTTCTCAAGATGAACATCTCAGCACCTCCTTTTGTTCTCATGAATTCATTTCCATCCATATTTACTATTAAACACATAATCATTGAGTGTAAATGTGTTGGGTATTGACTCAGGCACTGGGGATACAGTGGTGAAAAAGACACATAGGGTCCTGGGTCAAAGTTGACCAAAAACATAGGGTGATTTTCCTTTGGAAATTCTTCTATCCATCTCTTTCCAACCTTACTACCACAATCATAATTCAGACCATCATTTGTGACTAGGCAATTATTATTATGTACTATCTGGACTCTCATCCACCTTCTAAACTTCAGCCCCATCCTCTACAGCATAGAATCCATTCTTTTTATCCAGCACTCAGGTGCCTCATAGTCCAGCCCTGACTCTACTGGCTAATTTCATCTTTTCCATGTGTACATTGGTGTACACTCTTCTATCTATCATAATTTCAAATATGTCTTATGATAATGTTTTTGCTATACATTTGCTCCTCAGGCATAGATTTTTTTTATTTTCTCCACATTTATCTGAATGCAAAATTTTATTATCAGAAAACAACCCATATTTATAGACTACCTTAAAATTCTTAGAACACATTCACATTAATTACCTCATTCATTATTGCTTTTGATCCTCACAGGGCTATGGTAGGAAGGACTGGTTTTAGTTTGGCCAATTTAAAGATGAGGAAAGTGAGTCAAAATAAGGTTGTGAATGACATAGCAGGTGAAAAGAAATTTAGCTAGAAATTTTGAGTCCTTTTTCCAGCTCTTTCCACTATGTCATGAATTTACCTGCTAAAACTTATACTGCTGAGGTTAGAATTCCAGCAATTTAACAAATGGCAATTGTATCCCCTAATGGAAACTTGCAATGCTCTCCCCTTAGGGTAAACAACTTGGTCAATGAGGATTCGATGTGACACAAATGCCCTGTTGTGGGAATCACTGTATCTTCTTAAAAAGTGCACAGCCCTTGAGCTTTCATTCCATCTTCATCTTCCTGCCTAGGTAAACACTGTTGTTGATTTAACACCCTCAGCCTCCTTTTAATTCTTAGATTGGTCTAGATGATGCTAAACTAGACTTGTCAAACTCAGGTTATGTATTATGACCCAAAGTGAACCCCTGGGACAACTCAGGACAGCTGGTGCCAACTGGAATATGATAAATCTTGTAAGAACTGAATGAGCTATAAAAACATTGCAGCTAAGCCACAGCAAAGGGGAAAAGAGGAGCATTTTTTTTTAAGTTGAAGGAGAAAAAGAAGAGAAATCGCTAAGAAGATACAACCAAAAATCAGGGCTTGCCTTATGTAACTCCTCTGACTGTAAGATATCCCTACATAGTCAGCAAAAAAATTGTTCTAGCTCAGCTTTTTTAAGGTCAGTTTTGCTATTCTTATATTAACAGGTGTATTTTTACTTCTTATGTATTTAAGGTGAATGGCTTTTTGTCCAAATCATGCAGAGAATGAATATTCACCAATTGCATTGAAAAACTCATTTGGTTTGAAAATATATTTATTTTTTTCTAGTCTGAATGAGAATCATCATTTATCTTTCACCTGTTAATATTAGAAAATGTTGTGTTTTCCCTATAAAATACCCCAGTGGCACACATCATGGAAGAAGGGAGAAAAAAATGGCATTTACCAAGCTGCCTCTATGTGCCCTAATCATTACCCATATCTTGTCTTATTTGGCAATTAACTTAAAAGTAGGTCTTTCAGTCTACATTTTAGAAATGAGTAATTGGAGATTTAGAGAAATTAAACAATACAATGTCTCACCTAAGGGTGTCACCCCTGGGCAAGTTCACTCTGGGTTTGGTGAGACTGAAAAACGACAGTGGAATGTTGAAGATAAAAAAGGGCTTATACCAAGCTTTATTCTCCTTGTGGCAGGTCAAGCACTAGAATCCTGTCCACCTCCATCTCAGCCTCTGCACCAGGTGCTGCCTCCACTCCAGGCTGTGTCTCCATGCCTGGCCTCTACTCTCCTCTCTCCTGCTCTCTCGTTCACTTCTCTAGGAGAACTGAGGGAGTTCTTTCCATAGCAATATGGGCAGTAATGGCTACTGCCAACGGGTATACAGCATGAGCCTGAGCAGTAGGGTAAGAATTATATTGTCGCACATATACAATGGGTAGATTAGATTAGGCTCAGGTGATCATTCTGGCCATGGAATTGCCATTTTTAGTACAGCACCTTAACTAGGGAGTATGAAATCTAGGGTTGAACTGGGTGTATTTCACTCAAAACTGGTGTCTCCTCCACTTAGCAAAGCATTTAACACAAATTAGGTGGCAGCAAATAGTACTCAAATAGACATTTCTTTCAAAATGAATTTTTTTCTCTTACCTATAAAGACATACTGAAGTGAAAAGAATCAGGAAAGAAGTATGTATCTTTGTAGAAAAGTTACCAAAAAAGGCTAATCTCTTGAAATATGCAAAATTGTATTCTCTCTGCTTTCATTAGAAAACACTTGGCAAAAAAAAAATTATTAAACCCTCAAAGATGTTCAACCAACAGAGACATAAAAAGCAAGTTTGAAATAAAGGGGAGAGCAGAATTTGCTGCCTCAAAATATGTCTCTTTGGCATTAATATTTTTGAGCTGGTTGTTTTTAAGAAACAGCAGACTCAGAGAAGCTCTGAAAACTGAGTAGAACTTACCCTTTTTTAAGAGACATTTACATTTATAAACTGAATCTCTATTTATAAGGGTGTCTCCTCTATATCTGGAAGAAAATGATGATTCTAAATTTCTAGAAACTCTTATCAATGGAGAAGATAGGGATTTTTGTTTACTGTGTCTTTCTTGGCAACCTCCCATAAGTAGTATCCTTCATGCCCCCAACACCCTCATTTGTCTTTAGCTGGATGTTATTGAAGGTGGTGGCTTAGCCACTTCACAGAGTTATTCATTTGCTTTTCCTGGGTCTCTCACATGTACACAGGAGTTATTAAACTTCTGCTTGATTTTCACCTGTTAATATTTTTTTACAACAGTGTCTCAGCCAAGAATCTTAAAAGGGTAGAGGGAAAATTTTCCTCCCCCACAGAAATAAGACTGGGAAGTGAGTGCAAATTTTCCACCAACTTTCAAAAGAAAAAAGATTGAAATCCACTGGCTGGAGGATGACAACATCAACAAGAACCCAAGTCATTCTCCTCAGTCTCTTTTAAATGATGGTATCTTAACAGTCAATCCTTATGCCAACAGAACCAGCACTACAGACAAATTAGCTGGTACCATCCAATGAGGCCTTGGGCAGCCTAGCCAGTTGACTTTACAGCTTTGGTTCCTTCCATATATTTCTAATCATAAGGATGTCCTTTTTTCTGTCTAAAAGAGCCCCTGTTTAAATTCCAAATTAAATTTATTTTCTGAATGATAATTTGAATTCCAGGGATAAACATCTGCAGCATTGCACATAGTCTAAATATTTTGTTGGAGCAGGCATTAAGTGAATGCTATCTGCTATTTTTTTAAATATAGTGATTAAAATATCAGGCTCTGGAGTCAGACTCAGGAAGGTCAAATGTCACTTCTCAGACACTAACTGTGAATGACAGCAAATGACTTAACCTTTTAATGCTTTACTTTCCTCATCTTTAAAATGGGACTAGTAATACTAGTATTAATATGACTCACCACACATAGTATTATTATAAAGATTATTAATGTATGGCTTATAAAGCATTTAACACACTGCTTGCCAAATGATATTCATCAATGAACATGAACTTATTATTAGTTTTCACCCAATTGGACATTCAAATACTCAGGAGGGCTTAAGAAAAAGGAAATACATGAACCTACTTTGAACACTGATTAGTGTCTCTGTGGGAAGGCCAGACTCTTGTCCTTTTTCTGTCCTACCTCAGTGAGCCTGGTATGTGTGTGTTTCTCGACTTAATTCATCCGCATTGAAATTTGTTCCCAAGAGTATGGAAAGATATTCACCAATTTCATTTCAGATGAAATGAAATTGAGTAGCACAGGCAATGACACACACCGTAAATGGAATAAGGATTCTGCATATTAATACAGCCTCAAACTTCTGCATCAGAGAAGGGACAGTGAACTTTGTCAAGGTCAGTTAATCTCCATATGAGGATTGGTTTCTTATAAATTTTAAAAATTATGGGAACATTTCACAACAGCATTAATCCTAAGGGATAAAAAAATGAGGTTAAAGGGAACATTATTCAGAAAATTCAGGTATTAGTCAGCTCTAGAAGGCTGGGAAGTCCAATACCAAGGTGAGAGCTGAATCCCAGTGAGTTCTGCCTTCCTGCCTAGAACTCTGGAGTCTCTTCCTCTGTCTAAAAGGGCACCCATCCTATGAAATTAGTGTCCCACCCTTATGACCTTATCTAATTTTAATCACCTCCTGAAAATCCTATCCCCAAATACCATGTTGGTAGTTAGGGTTCCAACATATGCATTTTAATGGGGACACATTCAGTCCATAACAAGGACATGGCTCTTGATTCTCAAGTTTTTATTCTCAAAATAAGAAAAAGACAAATATTTTAGAAATCAGATATTTATGCTCGTTAAGAGAATAAAAAAGACATAAGCTTTATGAACTGGAGTGGGTAGTAGGAAGCAGCAGACTACAGGAGATGAACAAAGACTAACAAAGAATGGAAAATACAGTGACCAATACTGAATTACTTCTAACCCAGAGACTTCTAATTACTTTACTAAATCACTCAGGTAGACCACTTATTCCTAAAGTCTTCACTTAACAAAGGAGTTACTATGATTATGGCATTTTTCTTACCACCTAGTGGTTAATTTGAATAAAGAGGTTCATAAAGGGAATTTCAGGAATAATTTTTAAATAAATTTTAAATTGTAGTATTTGGTATTAGGAGGGGTATGGAAGAGAGATAAGAATAGATAAGAAGATAAATGAAAAAGAATAAAGGGAGTAAATAAGGAATGGACAAGTCAGGGAGAACTCAGGATGGAGAAAAAGAAGTGGTAGAGGAAATTAGTTAAGGAAAGAGTAGAAATAAATGATAGGAAAAAGAGAAAAGTAAGATCCCTTGGGAACAGCACTTTAAACCATTACCAAATATTAAGAGAAGATCTAAGAATGACAGAGTCAGGCGGATAATAAAGATGCTAAAACCAGAAAGGTGTTCAAATAATCATTTCATAGCATTTTAATAAAAACTTATGTTTATAACATAAAATTATAAGCCTTCAGGTACTTTATTTAAGGAATGGTCCCTGTCTTGCATTGCCTTTTATTCTCACAGTACTCTTTGAGAGCAAATCGTGTTCCACAAATACTTATGGATTGTTGAATTCAATAAATATTGATTGTGTCCTTACTACCTACCAGATACTGTGCTAATTTCTGAGGATATAAAGATAAATGTGCCTTTCTTTCTGACCTCAAGGTGTTATCAGCCTCGTTAAAGAGAAATATATTATAGATATCCTATATTTACTCCTGAAATAGAAGCAAAAATCATCTGAAAACATGGAGAAGTGTTGGAAAACTAAACATTCTGATTGTGGAGAAAAGGTGAATTTTTTAAGTGAAAATGGACATTTTAATATCCATTTGAATTTGTTAAATCTGAAACATGCTTGTCCATATTGGTATCAAATAATCCTAGACGTAACCCAATGTTCGTGATCTTCAAGGGCTACTTTAAATCTTCAGATATCAGGCTAACTGAACTTTTTCTTCTAATTATTCCATGAGTTAGATTCTTTCCTCATACCATGAATTTCATACATTGCATAATATGACAAGAATATGAAAGAAAGTTGATTTTCCCAAAATCAGAGCTGGTGGGGGGCAGAGACAGTTTAATAATTAGCACTTTGGATTTGTCAATGTGGAAATTGGTAGAGAATAGCACTGCAATTCAGTTTTTATAATTTGCTTCAATGTTGTATTATATTCTCTCTTGTTGATGAAAAGTTCATTAAAATTACCTTGAAAATAAAGTCAGAGTTTTATTTGAGCCAAACTAAGTACTTAAGCCCAGGAAACATTAACTCCCACTGGTAGGTAGGAGAAATGTTGCAAAGGACCTAAGGCATGAAAAGGTTTTATATCCTCAGGGAGAGAGGCAATAAAGACAGAACTTCAAAGGGGTATACTTCATTTACATAAAATATGTGATTCAAAGAAAAAAGTCAGGGTTGGGGTGGTATGCATCCTGGTGCTGAAGGAAATTAAGAGGAAGGGCAAACATTCTTGCTTATCTTTTAGTTAAGAATTAGGATGCCAATTGCTTAGCTTTTAGCTTAATTAACAGATGGTGTAGATTTAGAAAGTTTAGATTTTCATCGTTGGCCATTTTGAGACTCCCAGAGTTAATGAAACCTTCAATACTTAGTTCTCAGAAACCTTTTTTTGGCTGTCCCTCGCATGGTAGTCAGCTTTTCTTTAGTTCACACTCCTCTATTTTGAGATGAAACTCAGAGAAAGCTTGATTACAGAATCCCATAACATTATTTGTATATGTAAATCCTTTTCATTTCATCCCTGATAGGACTAATTAAATTCTACAAGTGAGTTTATGGCCTATGATAAGAGCAGAAACAAAAAGCAGGAAGATCCTATAGTTGAAGAAATTATAGAGACACTATCTAAATCAATCCAATTTCTAGCAAGTCCTATCACATAATTTCTGCCCAAAAGTCCATCAGAAAATGAACTGGTACCAGCATCCCCTGAAACAGCTTAGCTTTAGGACTTTCCTTCAGAATTTTGACTAAAGCTTTTCAGCAGCATTGACAAAACCACCAGATGGGTTTGAAAGAATGTCATTACAAAGTCCTTATGTGAGTTGGAAAATAGATGTCAACAAAAGCTTTGTGCTTTATCCAAACCAGCCCATACTCAAGAGTCAAAGTCTGATTCTCAGCAATGAAATCTTTCCATCTAAAAGATTATTTCCCACTGAGCTCTATTGTTTTGCTTTCTCTTCCACCCCCTCCTTTTTTTTTTAAAGAAGAAACATGATATTTAAACTTAGACCTCAGAAGAATAACTATTTCAAATGAGTATCAATTTCCAAAAGGCACCCTATAAAACAGAAGCTAAATCAAAAAGTCTGGAGAATACTAGTATTTTGGGGAAGACAGAAATCTCTGGGTACTAAAAGCTATTCATTTGTGTGTCTATACATATAATACTTTTTTCCTTTTGCATATTATCTCGTCTTATATTTGTGACATGAAACAGAGGATGGGCTCTTTCTCCGAATGAGCACCCCGTGTGCCCAGTCCCAGCACTGTCAGAAGGTTCTGCCTTCTGGATTGCTGCAGTCCCCAACCTGACAGTGAGCTGTGCAGAAACAAGGGCAGGATCATTTCCAGGAGGAAAGCTTTTAAGTTATATCTGTGTAGAACAGGCCACCTGGGCTGTAGAATGGCCCATCTGTTCTTATTGGCAGTCTCCATAAGAGGCAGCAACAGCTGTTGCTAAATTGAATGTTCCACACAGTTTCCATGAACATTGACAGGGAAGCACCAAATGGCTCACCCATGCCGTGGCCCATCCATGTGAGAACATGGGCACTGCGGTGAAGAGCAAATGAGGCAGATGTCCTCAACAGGGAAGAACAAGCAGCATATTTGCAAACTGGGCTCCTGGTCACATTTGACTTGTGAATAGTTGGTGTAATCAAGTACCCAGTGTTAACTGAGGTGGAAAGGGGCAAAAAGAAGCATGCTATTCTGGAACAGTGTTAATATATTCATTTCATTTCGGTGTATATTTAGTAATTTAATTACATCGTGTAATGTGTCCCTCACTGACAGTGTGAGAGCAAGAGAAACTCCACTTTAAAAAGGCCATCTTAAGGAGGTCTCAACCCCAACCTAGTTCTAAGAAAACTTTGTTGCAATTACTGGAAAAACCACCCATTATTCCAGTGACCCTCACCCCAGATAGTTCCCTAGCAATGACCTCAAGGTCCAGACACTCAAGGTCCAGACGCTCCTGTTCCTTAAACATAACATACCTTACATGTTACATCAGCCAGCAGCTTAGCACCAGCCGGACTCAACCAATAAAGAATGTACAAGACACCCTTATTTTAAATCATCCAATCAGCATATGCCAAGTTAGAGTTCCCCTTTTCCTGCACCTTGTAATGCATAAAAGCTTTGTCTACCCTGGGCTAGGGGCTCTCACTTAGGAACCGCTGCGTTGGTGACAGGTGTGGGCCCGAGCTCGAGCTTGAAATAAATGACCCTTGTGTGTTTGCATCGGAATCGGCTCCTTGGTGGTCTTTTGGGGACTCGCGACTAGGGCACAACATTTGGGGGCTCGTCCAGGATCCCCAAGACCCCCAGGACTCCCGACTCAAAGGATCTGAACTGGCCGGTAAGAACTGTGTGTGTGAGTGATACAGGCTTTGTGTCTATTGTTTGTGTTGTGTTCTCTACTTTCTCCTTTTTGAAAGGGCCCAGTCTGGAGGTCTGGAACTGGTTCCAGGCCGTTCTTTGAACATTGGCATAACACCTAAGCAGACGCACAGGAGGGTCGCCGATCGGGGTCCTGGAAGACGTTCCAGGCCCCTCTGAAAGAATCTCGGTGATGGTTCGAGGCCCCCCGGGGCTGTCTAGAGGTCCGGAGCTGTTCCCGGGACGTTCTGAGAGGGTCCCCCTCGTCTGGAGGTCTGGAGCTGGTTACGGGCCATTCTGAAAGGGTCTCGGAGTTGGTCCGGGGCCAGTCTGGAGGGGGTTCGAGTCCCCCATATGAGGGGGTCCCGGAGCTGGTTCCGGGCCCGTCTGGAGGGAACAGAGTGCCCCAATCTGTTTAGAATCTCTGAAGGAACGAGGCGGGTCACTACCGCCGAACGGCAGATTGCCGTCGTCCCATTTTCAATTTTGTTTTCGAACACCTGCGGGCATCTTTTGTTTTGCTTTTTGTCCGTCTGTGATACTTAGTGGGCTGTCGATAGCTTTTTATTTTGAGAAAATGGGTCAGACCTCTTCTACTCCATTGTCTCTGATAATGGAACATTTTAAAGAAGTCAAAGAACGAGCAAACAACCTTAGCTTAGGAATTATTAGGAAGGGTAGACTAATCACTTTTTGTGGCTCTGAATGGCCAACTTTTGGTATCGGATGGCCTGCGGAGGGGACCTTCGACCTGGATGCCATCCTGAGAGTCCGACAGATCGTCCTTCATCTCCACACAGGCTACTCAGACCAGGTCCCCTATATCCTGGTCTGGAAAGACTTAGTCAAGAATCCCCTTCTGTGGCTTAAACCTTTTTTGCTCCCACAGAAACCTGAGTCACTGTTGGCTGTTCAGCTGAAGACCGGATCTGAAACCAAGCCAACAGCACCTCTTTATCCTGTTTTACAGGGATGGACCGATGAAGAACTCACCTTCCCTCCCGCCTACCACCCCACGCCGGCTCACGCGACCTCACCCCCGGCACAGGCCACTCCGCTGCCGCCGCCGCCAGCACAGGTGGTTATCGCTGGGGGAGGCAGGCCAGCTCAGAGTAGGAGGAGTCAAAGGGCCGCCTCTCCAGCTAGCCCGGCAGATTCCACCATCCTCCCACTGCGGGCAACGGGATTCCCTGATGAGGCTGGGAACCAACCGCATCACTACTGGCCCTTTGCCACTAGTGATTTATATAACTGGAGGACTCAACATGCTAACTTTTCTAAGAATCCTAGAGAATTAATTAATCTGTTAGAAACTGTTCTGTTTACTCTCAGCCCACATGGGATGATTGCCAACAGCTCCTCCAGATCCTCTTCACGACAGAAGAGAGAGAGAGGATTCAGACCGAAGCCAGAAAGTTGGTTCCTGGGGACACTGGAGAACCAACCACCAATTTGGACACTATTAATGCTTCTTTTCCTTTATCGTGCCCTAATTGGGATTTCAACATGGCAGAAGGTAAGGAGAGACTCCGAGTCTACTGCCAGACTCTGCTGGGGGGTCTCAAAGTGGCTGCTCGAAAGCCCACTAATTTGGCTAAAGTAGGAGATGTTCAACAGGGCAAAGATGAAAGTCCGGCTGCCTTTTTAGAGCGGATCATAGAGGCCTTCCGCCAGTTTACCCCTATGGACCCTGAGGCAATAGAAACAAAGGCAGCCATTATAATGGCTTTCATTAACCAAGCTGCCCCAGACATTAGAAAGAAATTGCAGAAGGTAGACAGGTTAGGAGAAAAAACTATTCAAGACTTAGCAGCAGTAGCAGAAAGAGTATACAACACCAGAGAAAGCCCTGAAGACAAACAAGCTAAAGCAGCAGACCACCAAATCAAAAACATGGCCCACATCCTCCTGGAGGCCACTGCAGCTGAACCCAAAGAAAGAGAAAGATGACTCTGAAAAACAGCCGAAGAAGACACCAAAGGTAAGGAGACCTGCTCCAAAGGCCAGTGGGGCAGGAACCAATGTGCACACTGTAGACAAGAGGGACATTGGGCTAAAAACTGCCCCCAAAAGAGAAAACAACCCAGGAACCCCATCCTGACCATTGATGAACTCAGTGACTAGGGGAGATGGGGTTCGGACCCCCTCCCCGAACCCAGGGTAACCCTAAAAGTGGAGGGGACCCCTATTGACTTCCTAGTAGATACTGGAGCCCAACACTCAGTACTCCTTGCTCCTCAAGGGCCACTTTCAGCCAAATCATCTTGGGTCCAAGGAGCCACCGACATGAAAAGATACTCATGGACTACCCAAAGAACAGTGGATCTTGGCGTGGGCCGGGTATCCCACTCATTCATGGTTATTCCAGACTGTCCCTATCCCCTCCTGGGTCACGATTTATTGACCAAGATGGGAGCTCACATCCACTTTCACCAAGGGGGGACCAGGGTCTTAGACGCCAGGGAACACCCAATTCAAGTGCTAACCATTAGTCTAGAAGATGAATATCGCCTCCATCAAAGGCCCCCGGAAGCCCCAGCGGATATAGATTCATCACTCCAACGGCTCGCGAGAGCAAAGGCAGAAACGGGGAGAATGGGGCTAGCTGAACACCAGCCCCCGGTTTTCACTGAGCTCAAGGCAGGAGTGGACCCAGTCAAGGTACAACAATACTCCATGCCTTTAGCAGCAAGAAGGGGAATTACTCCCCACATCCACTGGCTGCTGGAGCAGGGGATCCTGAGGCCATTCCAATCAGCCTGGAACACCCCGCTCCTACCTGTTAAGAAGCCAGGGTCTGAGGACTACCGTCCAGTACAAGACCTCCAAGAGGTTAACAAGAGGGTCACAGATATTCACCCGACCGTACCTAACCCTTACACCCTATTGAGCTCTCTGCCCCCTCACCATGTGTGGTATTCAGTGCTGGATTTGAAAGATGCATTCTTCAGTCTACCTTTAGCCCCTAAGAGCCAAGAAATCTTTGCCTTCGAGTGGTCTGATCCTGAGAAAGGCATCCATGGCCAACTGACCTGGACTCGCCTACCACAGGGATTTAAGAATTCTCTGACCATCTTTGATGAAGCCCTACATGAGGACTTGGGTGAGTTCAGAACTAACCACCCCCAGTTAACTCTCTTACAGTATGTAGACGATCTGCTTATAGCGGCGGAGGACTACCAGACCTGCTTAAAGGGAACCCAAGCTTTGTTACAGACACTGGGTGACTTAAGATATTGGGCCTCTGCAAAGAAAGCACAGATTTATAAACCTCAAGTCACTTACTTGGGATACATTCTTGAAGGTGGTAAGTGCTGGCTTTCAGAAGCCTGCAAAGAAACTGTGTTAAAGATACCCGCACTTGATAAGCCACGGAAGGTAACAGAATTCCTGGGGCCAGCTGGGTTTTGTCGTCTATGGATTCCTGGGTTTGCAGAGATGGCCAAGCCCCTCTATGAGGCCACAAAAGAACAGTCCCCCTTTGATTGGACTGAGGAAAGACAGCTGGCCTTTGAGAACCTAAAAAAGGCCCTCCTGTCTGCCCCAGCCCTGAGATTGCCAGATGTGACCAAGCGTTTTTACCTTTACACTGATGAAAACAAAGGCATTGCCAAAGGAGTCCTAACCCAACATCTGGGACCCTGGCGCCGCCCAGTGGCGTATCTGTCCAAACGACTGGACCCTGTGGCCTCAGGATGGCCTCCATGCCTTCGCATAATTGCCGCTGTTGCCCTGACAGTTAAAGACGCCGACAAATTAACTCTGGGACAAGAATTGTATGTAATCAGCCCTCATGCTATTGAAGGGGTCCTGAAACAACCTCCTGACCAATGGCTCAGTAACGCCCACATGACCCACTACCAGAGTCTTTTACTTAACCCTGACAGGATTATCTTTCAGGCCTCTGCTGCCCTCAACCCAGCTACACAGCTGCCTGATCCGGCCTGGAAGCACCTCTACATGATTGTGCGGGGATATTAGCACACGTGCATGGAGTGTGAGAGGACTTGACAGACTGGCCCCTCCCAGATGCAGAAGTCACTTGGTTCACCGGCAGAAGCAGTTTCATCCAGAATGGGCAGAGGTATGCAGGGGCCATGGTGGTATCAGAAACAGAGGTTATTTGGGTGGAGCCATTGCCAGCTGGAACTTCAGCCCAGAAGACAGAACTAATTGCCCTAGTGAAAGCCCTGACTCTGGGAAAAGACACCAAACTAAATTTGTACACGGACAGTCGCTATGCTTTTGCCACTGCCCATATTCATGGGGCTATATATCGGGAAAGAGGTCTATTAACAGCAGAAGGAAAAGCAATTAAAAATAAAGAAGAGATACTAGCCCTCCTACAAGCCCTGTGGCTACCTAAAAAGCTAGCCATCATACACTGCCCAGGGCATCAGAAAGCCGATACCCCGGTGGCAAGGGGCAACAATCTGGCCAATGCCACTGCCCAAAAAGTGGCCATAGAAGCAGTGATTACTCTGCCAGCACACCTACCTGACCCTGGGAATCCCAGCCTACCAGCATCACCAGGATATACTGAAGAAGATGTCAAATGGGCCCGCCAGATACTGATGTCCCACTGCCCCAAAGGATGGTGGTTGACGGCTGATGGTAAAGTTATACTCCCAGAAAAACTGGGAGATCAGGTTCTTTTCAAGATACACCAAGCTACTCACATGGGAACCAAGAAGATGCAAGACTTAGTAAGACATTCAGGAATAATGTTCAAAAATACCCACATCAAAGTTGGACAGATAGTAGCTAACTGCAAGCCTTGTCAGTTAACTAATGCAACCAAGAATGACAAAAACCCTGGAAACCAATTGAGAGGGGATCGACCCAGAGCCTACTGGGAAGTTGATTTCACTGAGGTGAAAACTGGTAAATATGGATACAAATACTTGCTAGTGTTTGTAGATACCTTTTCAGGATGGACAGAAGACTTTCCCTCCAAACATGAAACTGCACAGGCGGTAGCGAAGAAAATACTCGAAGACATCCTGCCCAGGTATGGCTTCCCAGTCCTGTTAGGATCTGATAATGGACCAGCCTTCATCTCCAAGGTAAACCAGGGTTTAGCTGCCATTTTAGGGGCCGATTGGAAATTACACTGTGCATATAGGCCCCAAAGCTCAGGTCAAGTAGAAAGGATGAATAGAACTCTAAAAGAGACCTTGACCAAATTAACCCAGGAGACTGGCAGGGACTGGGTGGCTCTTCTTCCCTTTGCCCTTTTTAGAGTATGCAACTCACCCTATAAATTAGGTCTTTCTCCCTTTGAAATCATGTTTGGAATCCCCCCTCCTATCATACCTAAACTTCAGTCTGAAATGCTAACTGAATTTGAAGATAATAATTTGCTAAATTCCTTGAAGGCGTTACAGGCAGCACACCGGAGCATCTGGCCTAAGCTGAAAACCCTCTATGAGTCTGGACTTCCACCTGCCCCCCACCATTACCGACCAGGAGACTGGGACTATGTAAAAAGGCACTGACAAGAAAACCTTCATCCGCGCTGGAAGGGTCCATACATCGTGTTCCTGACAACACCCACTGCTCTCAAAGTCAACGGAATAGCAACTTGGATCCATTACACTCACGTGAGACCAGCAGATCCCTTTGCACTTGCAGAAGACTTCTTGCCACAATGGAAAGTCCAAACTTCAGATGCCAGGAACCCGCTCAAGCTCAAGCTGGAGCGGGTTTGGCCTACTTAATGCTAGTGACCTTATCTATTGCAGGTTATGCTGGAGGCAATCCACACATCCCTTTTAACCTGACCTGGGTTGTGATCAGCACCAGCACGGGAGGCATAGTTAATGCCACCTCCAAAGTGGCACCCCCTAATACTTGGTGGCCTGAGCTTCAGTTTGACCTCTGTTGATTAGCTGCTGGGAGCTGGGACATAAGAGACTGGGACCTAAAAACTAAGGGGAGGCCTGAATGTGGGGACGGAGAGAGGGGGTGCACCCTTCCCCTGCCAAAATCCAACAGGCCTGGATGCAGCCATCTGATTAAAAGAGCGGCCCTGCGAGAGACCTTGTTTTATGTGTGCCCAGGTGGAAATTGCTCCCGATCCCAAGTAACTAAGTGTAGGGGGGGGAGAGCATTTCTATTACCAAAGTTGGGGGTGTGAATACACGGGCTCCATGTGGTGGATGCCGCCAGTTCAAGAGGACCTGATTCAGGTATCACAAGTCCGGCAGTCAAAGTAGCCAGTAACCCAGTGTATGGTCGGTGTTCTAGCTTCCTTTGCAATCCTGTAAAAGTTACCTTTACAGACCTGGGAAAAAAACTACAAGCAGTGGGCAATGGGACGAAACGGGGGGTTGCGGCTATATCAAACAGGTTATGATCAGGGCTTGCTTATGACCCTCAAACTCTTAGTGAGACCTCTTGGAATGGCTATCCCAGTTGGGCTCAATCCAGTTCTGGTCCCCAAAGTCAATAAGAAAACTGCTCCCACCGAGAGCCCCAATTTGACAACAGCCACTGTGCCGCCCCTAGTAACAACCCCCAGAGTACCAGAAATATCTCCCACTGGAGACCCCCTCTGGGAGCTTATGATTCACACTTTTAAAGTCCTGAATACTTCCAGACCAGACCTTACTCAATCCTGCTGGTTGTGTTATGATACTAAACCTCCCTATTATGAAGGAATTGTTTTTGATGCTAGTTATATTGAAGCAGAAAATCTCGGCTCCTGTAGATGGCAGCAGAAAAGTGCCAGATTGACCTTGCAATATGTGACAGGACAGGGTCTTTGTGTTGGTCAAGTACCAAACACCCATCATCACCTCTGCAACTGAACCATTCCAGTTAACACCACCAGATATATTATACCTCCTACAGACAGCTGGTGGGCATGCTCCACAGGGCTCACTCCCTGCCTACATGGGACAGTCCTCAGTCAGACCCAAGGCTTCTGTGTTCTAGTTCAACTAGTGCCTAAACTGTTATTTCATTCTGATGAAGAGCTTTTCAGCCGACTAGCAGGAGCCTCTAGAGTCAAGAGAGAGCCCATAATGGCCATTACTCTAACAATGCTCCTAGGTTTAGGACTTGCAGGAGCAGGGACTGGCGTCTCCTCCCTTATCCTCGAGAACAAACATTACGGTGACCTAAGAGTGGCCATCAACATAGACATAGAGAGATTAGAAACCTCCATCTCTCACCTACAGGAATCACTGACCTCATTAGCTGAAGTTGTCCTTCAGAATAAGAGAGGTTTAGACTTAACTTTTTTACAAAAGGGAGGCCTATGCGCAGCTTTAGGTGAAGAATGTTGTTTTTATATAGATCATTCTGGAGTGATCAAAGAATCCAAGGCTAAAGTTAGAGAAGGGCTGGCCAAAAGAAAACATGAGAGAGAACAATCTCAAGGATGGTTTGAATCTTGGTTCAATAGCTCCCCCTGGCTAACTACCCTAATCTCTACCTTGCTTGGTCCCCTAATAATTTTATTACTTTTGCTTACATTCAGACCCTGCATCCTTAATAAGTTAGTTACCTTCGTCAAAGAGCAAGTAAACACTGTACAGCTTATGGTGTTACATATGCAGTACCAACAAATGAACCCAGAAACTTTGGGCACATGATTTGACCCAATGTACAAGAAAAGGGGGGAATGTGAGAACAAGAGAAACTCCACTTTAAAAAAGCCATCTTAAGAAGGAGGCCTCAACCCCGACCTAGTTCTAAGAAAACTTTGTTGCAATTACTGGAAAAACCACCCATTGCTCCAGTGACCCTCACCCCAGATAGTTCCCTAGCAATGACCTCAAGGTCCAGACACTCAAGGTCCAGACGCTCCTGTTCCTTAAACATAACATACCTTACATGTTACATCAGCCAGCAGCTTAGCACCAGCCGGACTCAACCAATAGAGAATGTACAAGACACCCTTACTTTAAATCGTCCAATCAGCATATGCCAAGTTAGAGTTCCCCTTTTCCTGCACCTTGTAATGCATAAAAGCTTTATCTACCCTGGGCTAGGGGCTCTCACTTAGGAACCGCTGCGTTGGTGACAGGTGAGCCTGAGCTCAAGCCTGAAATAAATGACCCTTGTGTGTTTGCATCGGAATCGGCTCCTTGGTGGTCTTTCGGGGACTCGCAACTAGGGCACAACAACAGTTCAGAGAGAAATTCTAAATGCTACCTTGATCAGGAGATAAGGTTTTTCCATTTCTCAAGAACATTTCTAGTCTACCTCCCTCCATGCAAAGGGATTTATAGGTAGGTATCCAGGTCTAGTAGATGCCAGAGTTGTTCACAGGAAATGAGGGAGGAATCCCACATCAGGGCATTGCTCAAGGGCTTTGATTTCCTTCCGTTTTCCCCTTGTCCTCCTGACAGAAGGTCCATCTCACTTCTCCCTCTGCATGGACTCATCCCTAAGCTCCATTCTGGGAACCCATCTGTATTTCCTCCCCCTTTTCTCAGTCTCAGGATTAGCTAGCCTTTGAGAGAGAAAACTTACTTTGCAACTATACATTCATTTCAAATCCTTTTAGCTCTTAGAGCAAATATCTCTATGAACATTTGTTTCTTGGTCTTAAAAAGAAAAATGGCCCACAGGCTACTACTGGCAGGGCAGAAAGGGAGGGACATACATAGGACTTATGTATATTCGTATTTCAAACAATAACCCTAAGTTTTCATATATATTACCACATGTTTTCCTCAGAATAAAACTCCTAGGTAGATATGATCAGTCATTCTACACAGATGAGAAAAATGAGGCTCAGGGAGGTGCTAAGTGCTCGACCCAAGTTTGTTATGCTGAAAAATGATAGAGGTGGCTTATCTCACATCAGAACTAAAGAAGACATGCATGTGAAGGAGAGCAAAATATGCCATCCCACAATATACCTCTTTGGCACAAGGATTATTTTGAAAAAGCGGATCCAGAAGAAGCTCTGAAAATCCAACTAGAAGTATCCTTTCACTAGGGAAAATCATATTTATAAAGGACAACATTTGTGCGGTATCTCCTCTCTGTACCCTGAGGAGAAAGGGGACAAGCCACAAGAAATTTTTCAAAGTGGAGCAGGTGTGACTCAAATGTGCATCACAAACCTTACTCTTGCTTATTTTTCTTTTCCTGGTAACCTCGCATAATGGGCCTCCCCCAACCCCAACAGCATTCTTTTGTCTTTACCTAAGGATGGTATTTAAGCTGGACTGGGCCATCCCAGGGAGTTAACTCACTTTTCTTTGGTGTTTCCCATGTACACATAAAGTATATATGTTAAGAAACTTCAGACTTCTGGGAAGATGGCGGCATGAGCAGGGCGGCGGAAATCTCCTCCCAAAACCATATATATTTGTGAAAATACAACAAATACAACTATTTCTAAAAGAGAGACCAGAAGATACAGTACAACAGCCAGGCTACAGCTACATCTGTGAGAACTCAGTGCCTCACGAAGTGGATAAGATACAAAGCCGCGACCTCAGCAGGACCCGAGCACTCCCCCACCCAAGCGCACCAGCGGGAGGAAAGGAATCAGAGTGGGGAGGGAGTGGAAGCACAGGTCGGCTAAATAACCAGCCCGGGTGATCTGCACCAGGAGCACAGACACACATCGTGCGGTGTATCGGAGATTAGGAAAACAGAAGTGCAGGATCTGAGATGAGACTGCAACCAGGTCCTCTCAGCCAGCTCCCCGGGACAAAAGAAAAGCACGTGTTGTATTTTTTTTAAGTCCTAAAGGGACAAGGGCCCAACAGTGGAACAAAACTGTCCCACAACACTCGGCCCGGCGGGCTGGGAGTCTTGGGGAATTACAGATCCCCTGGCCGGCAACCAGGCAAAGCAGCCACACCGAGGCTTCCCACAGATCAGCAGCCTGCCATTCATTCCCCCTCGCCTAGCCAGAGCCACAAAGGGTCTGGCGGAGCCACCGCTGCTGCGGAACAGTGGAGGAGCAGCACCATCCACAGCATCCTCACAGAATCACATGCCGCTGGCACACAGCTAAGCAGGAAGGACCCCAGAACCACATTTGGAAGGCACCAAGGGGACCAGAACGCCTCCAATGAGACTGAAAAACCCTGCACTGCTATAGGATAAGCTGAGGGCAACCCCGCACACAGGCAGGTTAGGGGATTATCCCAGAGACTGCCTCCTAGTGTGCTGGAAAACCACTCACACCCCTGAGAAGGGCAAGGAGAACAACAAGCAGGAAGGGACTTTGTTCTCGCAGCTGACACATGAGGCGACTACCAGCGACCACTTCTATTGCCATGAAAAGACAGAAGAATATGGTCCAGACAAAGCTTAGCCAGAACCCAGAGAGGGGGCCTGATGGGATGGACATGCACAATCTTCCTGAAAAAGAATTCAGAATAAAAGTCATAACCATGCTGATGGATCTACAGAGAAATATGCAAGAGCTGAGGGAGGAAATGAGGGAAGTGAGGAAAGACAATGCAGAATTGAGACAAGCGATCCATGGGCTTAGCAGCAGATTGGATGAGATGCAAGAGACTGTTAATGGAATAGAAATCAGAAAACAGGAATACAGAGAAGCTGAGGCAGAGAGAGATAAAAGGATCTCTAGGAGTGAAAGAATATTAAGAGAACTGTGTGACTAATCTAAACGGAACAATATTCGCATTATAGGAGTACCAGAAGAAGAAGAGACAGAAAAAGGGATAGAAAGTGTCTTTGAAGAAATAATTGCTGAAAAGTTCCCCAAGCTGGGGAAGGAAATAGTCGCTCAGACCATGGAAGCCCACAGATCTCCCAACACAAGGGACCCAAGGAAGACAACACCAAGACACATAATAATTAAAATGGCAAAGATCAAAGATAAGGACAGAGTATTAAAGGCAGCTAGAGAGAGAAAAAAGATCACCTACAAAGGAAAACCCATCAGACTATCATCAGACTTCTCAACAGAAACTTTACAGGCCAGGAGAGAATGGCATGACATATTTAACATAATGAAACAGAAGGGCCTTGAACCAAGAATACTGTATCCAGCACGATTATCATTTAAATGGCAGGGAGGAATTAAACAATTCCCAGACAAGCGAAAGCTGAGGGAGTTTGCCTCCCATAAACGACCTCCACAGATATCTTTGAGGGACTGCTGTAGATGGAAACACTCCTAAGGCTAAAAAGCTGTCACCAGAGAAAATAAAATCATAGCAAAGAAAGCAGACCATCCAAATACTAACTAAAGGCAAAAAGTAAAATCAACTATCCACAAAAACAGCCTAAGGAAATGTAAAAGAGAAAAGAATAAAACACATAGTATATAAAGAATGGAGGAGGAAGAATAAGAAGGGAGAGAAATAAAGAAACATCAGATGGTGTTTACAATAACTTAACAAGAAAGCTAAGTTAGACTGTTAGATAGTAAAGAAGCAACCCTTGAACCTTTGGTAACCACAAATCTAAAGCCAGCAATGGCAATAAGTACATATCTATCAAACACCACCATAAATGTAAATGGACAGAATGCACCAATCAAAAGTTACAGAGTAATAGAATGGAGAAAAAAGCAAGACCCATCTATATCCTCCTCACAAGAGACTCACTTCAAACTCAAAGACATACACAGACTAAACGTGAAAGGATGGAAAAAGATATTTCATGCAAACAACAAGGAGAAAAAAGCAGGTGTTGCAGTACTTGTATCAGACAAAATAAGACTTCAAAACAAAGAAAGTAGCAACAGATAAAGAAGGATATTACATAATGATAAAGGGGTCAGTCCAATAAGAGGATATAACCATTTTAAATATATATGCACCCAACAGAGTAGGGCCAACATATGTGAAACAAATACTAACAGAATTAAAGGAGGAAACAGAAAGAAATGCATTAATTTTAGGAGACTTCTACACACCACTCACTCCAAAGGACAGATCAACCAGACAGAAAATAAGTAAAGACACAGAGGCACTGAACAACACACTAGAACAGATGGACCTAACAGACATCTACAGAACTCTACACCCAAAAGCAACAGGATACACATTCTTCTCAAGTGCACATGGAACATTCTCCAGAATAGACCACATACTAGGCCACAAAAAGAACCTCAGGAAAGATAAAAATATTGAAATTCTACCAACCAACTTCTCAGATCACAAAGGTATAAAGCTAGAAATAAATTGTACAAAGAAAACAAAAAGGCTCACAAATACATGGGGACTTAACAGCATGCTCCTAAATAATCAATGGATAAATGACCAAATTAAAACAGAGATCAAACACTATATGGAGACAAATGACAACAACATCACAAAGCCCCAACTTCTGTGGGCCACAGCAAAGGCAGTTCTAAGAGGAGAGTATTTTGCAATCCAGGCCTATTTAAAGAAGGAAGAACAATCCCAAATGAATAGTCTAAAGACACAATTATTGAAATTGGAAAAAGAAGAACAAATGAGGCCCAAAGTCACCAGAAGGAGGGACATAATAAAGATCAGAGAAGAAATAAATAAAATTGAGAAGAATAAAACAATAGAAAAAATCAATGAAACCAAGAGCTGGTTCTTTGAAAATATAAACAAAATAGATAACCCCCTAGACAGACTTATTAAGAGAAAAAGAGAATCTACACACATAAACAGAATCAGAAATGAGAAAGGAAAAATCACAACGGACCCCACAGAAATACAAAGAATCATAAGAGAATATTATGAGAATCTATATGCTAACAAGTTGGAAAACATAGAAGAAATGGACGACTTCTTAGAAAAATACAACCTTCCAAGACTGACCAAGCAACAAACAGAAAAACTAAACAGACGAATCACCATCAACGAAATTGAAGCGGTAATCAAAAAAACTACCCAAGAACAAAACCCCTGGCCAGATGGATTCACCTCTGAATTTTATCAGACATAAAGAGAAAAAATAATACCCATTCTCCTTAAAGTTTTCCAAAAAATAGAAGAGGAGGGAATACTTCCAAACTCATTCTATGAAGCCAGCATCACTCTAATACCAAAACCGGGCAAAGACCTCACCAAAAAGAAAATGACAGACCAATATCCCTGATGAATGTAGATGCAAAAATACTCAACAAAATATTAGCAAACCAAATTCAAAAATACATCAAGAGGATCGTACACCATGATAAAGTGGGATTCATCTCAATGATGCAAGGATGGTATAACATTCGAAAATTCATTAACATCAACCACCACATCAACAAAAAGAAGAACAAAAACCACATGATCATCTCCATATAGATGCTGAAAAAGCATTTGACAAAATTCAGCATCCATTCATGATAAAAACTCTCAAGAAAATGGGTATAGAGGGCAAGTACCTCAACATCATAAAGGCCATATATGACAAACCCACAGCTAACATCATACTTAATAGCGAGAAGCTGAAAGCTTTTCATCTAAGATGGGGAAAAAGACAGGGATGCCCACTCTCTCCACTGTCATTCAACATAGTACTGGAGGTCCTAGCCACGGCAATCAGACAAAACAAAGACATACAAGGCATCCAGATTGGTAAAGAAGAAGTCAAATTGTCACTATTTGCAGATGATATGATATTGTACATAAAAAAACCCTGAAGACTTCACTCCAAAACTACTAGAACTAATATCTGAATTCAGCAAAGTTGCAGGATACAAAATTAACACACAGAAATCTGTTGCTTTCCTATACACTAATGATAAACTAACAGAAAGAGAAATCAGGAAAACAATTCCATTCACAATTGCATCAAAAAGAATAAAATACCAAGAATAAACCTAATGAAGGAAGTGAAAGACCTATACCCTGAAAAATACAAGACACGCCTAAGAGAAATTAAAGAGGACACTAACAAGTGGAAATTCATCCCATGCTCTTGGTTAGGAAGAATAAATATTATCAAAATGACTATACTACCTAAAGCAATCTACAGATTCAATGCAATCCCTATCAAACTACCAACAGCTTTCTTCAATGAACTCGAACAAATAATTCTAAAATTCATATGGTACCACAAAAGACCCCGAATAGCCAAAGCAATCCTGAGAAGGAGGAATAAAACAGGGGGAATTACACTCCCTGACTTCAAGCTCTACTACAAAGCCACAGTAATCAAGACAATTTGGTATTGGCACAAAAACAGACCCACAGACCAGTGGAACGGAATAGAAAATCCAAACATTAACCCAAACATATACAGTCAATTAATATTTGATAAAGGAGCCTTGGATATACAATGGGGAGATGACAGCCTCTTCAGCAGCTGGTGTTGGAAAAACTGGACAGCTACATATAAGAGAATGAAACTGGACTACTGTCTAACCCCATACACAAAAGTAAACGCAAAATGGATCAAAGACCTGAATGTAAGTCATGAAACCATAAAACACTTAGAAAAAAACATAGGCAAAAAGCTCTTGGACATAAACATGAGCAACTTCTTCATGAACATATCTCCCTAGGCAAGGGAAACAAAAGCAAAAATGAACAAGTGGGACTATATCAAGCTGAAAACCTGTACAGCAAAGGACACCATCAGTAGAACAAAAAGACATCCTACAGGATGGGAGAATATATTCATAAATGATATCCAATAAGGGGTTGACATCCAAAATATATAAAGAACTCACACACCTCAACAAACAAAAAGCAAATAATCCAATTAAGAAATGGGCAGAGGACATGAATAGACACTTCTCCAAAGAAGAAATTCAGGTGGCCAACAGGCACATGAAAGGATGCTCCACATCGCTAATCATCAGAGAAATGCAGAGTAAAACCACAATGAGATATCACCTTACACCAGTAGGGATGTCCAACATCCAAAACACAAACAACACATGTTGGCAAAGATGTGGAGAAAAGGGAACCCTCCTACAGTGCTGGTGGGAATACAAATTAGTTCAACCATTGTGGAAAGCAGTATGGAGGTTCCTCAAAAAACTCAAAATAGAAATACCATTTGACCTACGAATTCCACTCCTAGGAATTTACCCTAAGAATGCAGGAGCCCAGTTTGAAAAAGACAGATGCACCCCTATGTTTATTGCAGCACTATTTACAAGAGCCAAGAAATGGAAGCAACCTATGTGTCCATCAGTAGATGAATGGATAAAGAAGTGGTACATATACACAATGGAATATTATTCAGCCATAAGAGGAAAACAAATCCTACCATTTGCAACAATATGGATGGAGCTGGAGGGTATTATGCTCATTGAAATAAGCCAGGCAGAGAAAGACAAGTACCAAATGATTTCACTCATCTGTGGAGTATAAGAACAAAGAAAAATCTGAAGGAACAAAACAGCAGCAACTCACAGAACCCAAGAATGGACTAACAGTTACCAAAGGGAAAGGGACTGGGGAGGATGGGTGGGAAAGGAGGGACAAGGGGTAAAAAGGGCATTACGATTAGCAGACATAATGTTGGGGGGGCACAGGGAGGGCTGTACAACTCAAGAGAAGACCAGTAGTGATTCTATAGCATCTTACTACGCTGATGGACAGTGACTGTAATGGGTAAGTGGGGGGGACCTGATGAAGTGGGGAGTTTAGTAACCATAATTTTGCACATGTAACTGTAGATTAATGATACTGAAATTTAAAAAAATGAAACTTCTGTTTCTCTCTTGTTAATTGGTCATTTAAGACAAAGGGTCTCAGCTAAGAACTCAGAAGAATGGAGGATATATTATTTTTCCTCCCTGGCAAGTGATATTGAAATCATGAAGTATTTGCATTTGTCTTGGCCAGTGAGAGCTCTAACATGCTATATAATCCTTTAAAGAAAGGTCTTAGCATTGCATATAAACTTCCTGAACACAGATTTATTCCTCTTAGCACTGCTATTGTCAGTACTTAGCACATTGCCTGACACATAAATGTTCAATAAATATCTGTTTATTGGTGTGAGCTAAAGAAAAGCTGACCACGGGACCACCAAAATTTTTTCTAAGGCCAAACTATTAAAGGTTTCATTAACTCTGGGAGTCTCAAAATGGCTACTTGTAAAAACTTAAATTTTTTAACTCTGTAATACCACCTGTTAATTAAAAACTAAACAACTGACATCCACATTCGCATTAAGGGTAAGCAAAATGTTTACCTTTCCTGTTCATTTTCTTGGAAGCCAGGTTGTGCACATCTACCAGGATGTGCACTGCCAGCATCCAGCTCTCCTTGGCTAACCTCTCTTATGTAAATGAAGTGTGCTCCTTTAAAATTCTGTGTCTCTTGCCTCTCTCCTCAAGCATATAAAACCTTTTTTTGACTTGGACTTTTTGGAACAGATCTCCCACTCTACCCATAGGAGTTCTATCTTCCCAGGCCTAGGTACTAAATTTGGCCCAAATAAAACTTCTTATTTTCCAGGATTTTAATGAATTTTTCATTGACATTGGTACGGGAAAGGCATCCAGATAGAACTATAATTCATGTGTTTCCTAATTTTTCTTTTCTGATGTGGACAAAAGCCAACGTTACTCCTTAGCCTCAGGACATAGAGCTGGAAAGATTAATATATTCACTACACATAGGTATTTCAGTGTGCCCTGAATAATGCAGTATATTCGCTTTACTGTGGTCTTACTTGTGTAAGTAACCCACTGATAAATAATGGGAGTATGCAAGGAACGGATATCTCATTATTTAGCTCTTTGTATGCAAGCTCAACCCACTTTACTTGGTATTGTGTTCAGAGAAAAAGAGTCTAGGGCTCTCTTTTACTCTTCTGCATTGTCCTAAGGTGTATTTCTTACATTTGTGTATTTCACATGCTTTTATAACCATAATTTTATGAAGACTTTCACGATGCAGGGTCAGAGGAAGGGTCTATAAACATGTTGACTCCTATTGCTAGCGTAGGTAGAGAGCCAGGTACCAGCAGGGAGAGGGACGGGGATTTGATCCTTAGCTTGCTTACATTCTGCACCTTCTACACAAGCTGTTCCCTGGGTTGGTGAGTGAGGGTGTAGATAACAGATCAGCCAAAATTGGCTGGTTCCAACATGGAAAAGTTGACCATGAATTCACCTCCAAATACATTATACATTCACTAACCTAACATAGTAAAAACTCACACCTTTCTGGGCCATGACAGCTCCAAGGAGTACCAAATATAGTAAAAAAAAAACCTCCCCTGCCTGATGTAAGGGTGGAGGAAGACCAAGCTCCAGCAAGACTCCACCTATTCCCTCTGAAACCTAATCCCACTAAATGAATATTCATCTCCCTTCATATAAAAGAGACTCCTTCTTGTTCCCTGTGCAACACCGTCTGGGTCTGCCTACACACCAACTCTCAGGCATGTACTCTTGTCTTTTTCTGAACCCTAAATCTCCAAATAAACTCTTAATGCTCAGCAGCTTTTCTGCATCCATTCTTGAATTCTTTCTCACCAGAAGACCAAGGAGCCACCTCGGTAACACTATTATTGAAGAAGGAGGCAGTTCTTGCCAGAACAAATTTTCCAATGAGCAGGAGGAAAGTTTGGGTTAAGAAAAAATACTAGTTAGGGTCTACCCAGAAAAAAAAGAAAAACTTTGCCTCAATTCAAAGCATTTTGGAATATTCTCCTTTGTTGAGGAGGAAGTGCAGAGGACTCAAAACCCACATATCCTTCAAGAACTTTTTCATTAGTTGTACCGTTACCTTTATTTATCTGACAGGAGTGTAATGCTTTCGCCTGTGCATTACTCCTTGATTTTCAGACTGTGTTGTCATTTCCATGGACTTCCAGAGGCAGGCATGGAATATGTTACCAAGAGAAAATGGTGTTTTTTACTGACAACATGCTAGATCGATGTCATTTTATATTGATGACAGAGTATGGATTTTACAGACATAATTATATATTAGGTTCATATATATATTTCTGACATGTGTTTTGAGTCAGGAAGAGAATTCATGCATAAAACAACTGTGTAACTTCAGAGTTGACAATGTAGAAGTTTGTATGCCTAATTCCGTGCTATCTCAATTACATCCATCATATTTAGAAATAAGTGGAAGGCAGATTTGTCAAATTTGTGAGGGATAAACAGCCATGTATTATTAAAGGCTGGGTAGGAATCCCTGAGGGGAAACAGAGGCATCCAACCTTTGTCCACATATGTAGAAACAGCCTGCCTCTCCTAATTTTCTTTTCTGAGGAACTCTGAAGATAACAGGCCCAATTTCATTCACTTCAACTTGCTGTGAAGTGTTGAAAGGTTTAGGATGGGATTTATGTTAAGGACAGACCCCATAGCCAGCCCTTCTCAGATGAGGAGGGTCAGCATACAGAGTCAAAACAATGATAGTAACACGCACTCACACCAAGCTGTAAACTGATCTTAAACCAGTAAAAACTGCCACCTGCCCCTTGACAGACTGCAGGGGCCCAAGGCAGACCACCCCAAAATATGCCAGAATAACATGTTGGTTATTTTGAATTAAAGTTACGTAAGAAATAGCCGGTGCAAGAACTCTCTGCCCCCTCTCTAGAAAGCAGAAGTAAATTTCCCATGTGAAAGTTTCCCTCCTTGCACCAGGAGGTCGAGAGACATCTTATCATCAAGATAAGGAATTCAGGACTGAAGAAGCCTATATAAGCAAACCTTTTTCCTTTTACTAATTTACTCCAGCAGCCCAAATGCTGTTTAGAGTCCTTACTAATTGAGGCTCCCAAACTGAAAACATAAGTTTTCTTTGTCTTGTCAATTCCTCATAGATTTATGTTCCTTTGTCTAAAATGTATAAAAGCTGCCTGCCTTGCTCATTTCTTTGAGTCTCAACTTCATTATTAGGCCTCTGTATGAATGTAATTAAACTTTTGTGTTTTTCTCTCCTGTTAATCCATCTCATATCAATTTAATTCTGAAGACCAGCTCAAAGAACCTGGATAGGTAGAGGAAAATTTTTCCTCCCCAG
This sequence comes from Smutsia gigantea, assembly GCA_032199065.1. NCBI lineage: Eukaryota > Metazoa > Chordata > Mammalia > Pholidota > Manidae > Smutsia > Smutsia gigantea. The sequence goes on along the minus strand of JAVSCE010015835.1, from coordinate 41,556 downwards.
CAAGACCATGCAGCTAAAATTTAATCATGTGCATGCTGGATGCTGGGGTCTGTCATTCAGAGGCCCCTTTTCAGGACTGACTCTCATCACCTGTCAGGAGTTTCAAAAGAGACCACTGACATATGTGTCTTCCTACGCAGAAGGGCATTGCCTTAACCAAGGCCATGTTCCCTCCCTGGGAATAGTGACAGCCAAGACTGGCCAAGGTAGGGCACAAAAGGCTCTCCCTTTTGCCGTAACTCCGGACCTCTCTAAAAGGTCATTCCACAGGGATTGGCGCTGGCCCCTGTTGCTAATGTATTGCAGACCAATCCCTCCCTCTTCAGCCTTTATGCTCCCACAGGTGTAGCTTCCAAGAGTCCCCAGTAAACCTCACGCATACATGCCTCTATCTCAGAGTCTATTTCTCAGGAGCCTAATTTATGGCAGGGTGGTTTTTACAAAACAGCATTTTCTGTGCACGTATCTTAGATCATCCACAAATTGACACAAACTCCCACTACCACTGATTTCCACCCCTACCTCACCCAGTTCTAAGTTTAATGAAAGAATATTCTGGATTTGCTATGTTCTTTACCCACTCATGCTGTTTCTGCCCAATAAAGGAAAGACAAAAGGTTATATTTATCTTTCTAAATATTTCATTTTATTTTCCAGGTCTGGTCTGGGCCTGATGTAAAGGGTACAATACACTGCAAAAACGGAAAGCAGCTTTGTCTCTTTCTTTGTGGTAATACACACCAACTGGTCTACATACCAACGAGTTTGAAAAAAAGCTGAGTCCATGCTTATTTTCTGCTTCAGTAATCTTTACTGAAGCAATCCTGTTCTACATGAATATTTGTTTTATTTGGGGTCCCTATAATTCTTTATCTACAATTCACTGTGTACCTGGGCTCATATATGCTTCCCTACAACTGTTTATGAGAATAAGCTGGCTCAAGAGATTACAGGCTGCAAAGGAACACTGGGCACACTATTTAGAGTTTTTCTGTGATACAAAACAAATAGTCAAGGGCCCATTTCCCCAAAGATCTCTTCCTAAATGATAGAATCCTAGGTAATGTCCATTCATTAAATGGTTACCTCAAATTCCTCCCCAAATTCAACTATAGTATGCCACAGAAAGCCTAAGAAGAAAATATGGGGTGCTTTCATTGCTTTATCCGACTTCCAGGGTGTGCTAAAACAGCAAGGACATATGCGCCCATCTCATTTCTGTCTATAAACTGCTGTCAGCTAAGCAAAATATTAAATAAAAATGTTCAGCATGAGAAACCAAACATTGAAGAAGAGACACAAGCATACTTTCCCCACCAAGTCCCATGATTTCTCTGGATCTGTGTCTCTAATGCTGCTAAGAGAAGCAAAACCATAACTTACATAGAATCATTCAGTTATAACTGGCACTTATTGCAGGCTATATTAGGACTTTCCAAAGCTCTGCAAAAGGACAGTGTTGAACGAAAGGGGAAAATCTAAATGCAAATGGAACCTTCTCAACATGAAGTCCTTTTTTTGGCAGATTCCAGAGGTAAAATAGAATCCAGTTCTCCTGAGAAGAATTCTGGTATTGGGGAACACAAGTTCCCTAAAGGCAATGATTCTGTCAGAGACATACTCTAGATGGGAAAAAAGAAGAGAAAGCATCTGTTGGGGGCATTCTCTGTGCCTTAGAACCAACGATGTTGCTACCATCCACTATACCACCATGACCTTACATTGAAGTCTTCCAAAGACCCTACTGGTAGATGACAAGAGAATTCACAACTCTAAGAATATGCAGTTTTAACTTATTTTATTCCAAACATTTGGAGATGCCATGCTGCTATTTTTTCTTTTTCCCAGGAAAAATATTACAGAATATGAATATTCATTTTTCTGAAGAGTATCACTGAATGCCAAGAGTGTCAGCAGCAATATGAAACCATCGAATTCTGTGTTTCCAGAAGCCTCTTTACCCATAAAACTAAATAGCATTGCTTATAAGCCAAGTTTTCCATTGAAAAAAAATCTATAAGAAAATAGGTGACTTCCCCTGTGGTATATTTCAGAAGCATCAGAAAATCTCCTTTTCTTCAAACATCTTTTTTTCTTTATTGCTATGATTTCTTAAATAGAAAAAAAAACAGCATTCATTTAAAAATAACCAAAAAGTAAATAGGGAAACAAATATATTTTGATCTTTTACTATGTGCTAGAATTGGAATTCTTTCATAAGTTATTAATTTAAGTCATTAAGAGTAACAAACACCAGGTAATTTGGTCACGCCAAGCATTGTCTACTGAACACTGACTCTGGGCTAGGGACCATGGAAGACACTGAAGACACAGAAGTGGAAAAAATCATGATAATCAGTTTCCAGAAGGCAAATGGTCATTAATTCAGCCAATAATGCTAGCTTCCTCTGGAATAGGGCTGGAACACTAGGTAGAGAATAGAAGGTAGAGAGAAGCAAATTTAGCAAAAAAAAAGCAGTGATAAACAATATCACAAGATGAAGTCTCTGAGGAATACAAGAAAGAGTGTTTATTCCAGTTGGATTTTCAGTCCCATTTACAAAAGAGTTTCATAGTAACTCCCCCTTTTTATAAGATGACCTGATTCATCTATTAATACCAAACCAAAAATCAGAATTAACCAAATACACTGGAGACAGAATTTGTCATTCCTACTTTAGATGAGAAATATGTTAAAGAAGTAAATGGACTTGCCTAAGATCATACAACTGGGGGTGTTGCAAAAGTAGAATTTTAACCCAACTCTGAGCACAAAATACCCTATATACATGTTGCCTCTTCACAGACAGCAAGAAGGAAACATGCCTAGAAAAAGGAAAGTGCCTCAAAAGCTATCAAGATACAAAAGACTGATATCATAACCTTTAGAATACTGAGTTTTGATAGTGAAAAGAGCATATAAATAAGAAATATTGGCCAAATAAAAGAATTTCCCTCAATTCCCAATTTTATCTCTTACTGTGCTAGAAATCATGATTTCATATTCTTTCTTGAAAATGAATGTCCTATGGGTTGTAATATTTTGTGTCTACACAGAATGTTGGGATCTTTATGAGAAAATTTTTTAACACTTGAGAACAATTTCCATTAAATTAATTGCATTTTTAACCAATTGATACTGCAGTAACAAATCTAGTCAAGACAACTGGTCATCTATTACATTAGTATGATATTTCTACTAAAGATATTCTAATTTAGCTCTTTGGAGAGCAGTGTTCAATAGATTCTGTGAATTTAATGAGAAGGATGAGGTTTAATCTGAAGGTATTGATTAGACCCAGACTGGGCACAGCTGGAAATGTATAACAACCTCAAAGCTTAGTGGCTTTCAATAACTTGTTACCTTCTTCCATAGTTGTCTGGACTGACTGGGCTCTTGCTGTCAGCTCCCCTTGGGGCTTCTCGTGGGCTTACTGTCAAACGGCAGCTGGGGCTACTGTCATCTGAAAGCTCAACTGACTCCCAGTTGATGCTGGCTGTTGGCTGAGAATTCAGGTAGAGAAACCGCACATGGCTTCTACATACTGTGTGGGCTTCAGACAGCATGGTGCTTGAGTTACAGAGGGACTATCCATGAGAAAGCCTTCCAAGAGACACAGAGCAGAAGTGTCAAAGGCATCCCGTATCATGACATAGAAAGTCCCAGGACATCATTTCACCACAATCTGTTGTTCAGGCAAGTCACTTAATCAACCTTACATCCACGAGAAGGGAAATTAGACTCCACCTTTTAATATGAAAGGCAGTATGTGCACGTGAGGAGGAAAAGGATGACAGTGGCCATTTCTAGAAAATCTCTACCAAAACATCTTTCCCTTGTATGCAGTTAGATTAGATGATGCTTTACTCAGCAGTTTTATTGTCTTCACCTTCCTCCTTTTCATCTCCTCCTGTGGAATGTTTTTAGATGGGAAATAATACTTCAAGAATGATCTTGTTCTAGCAGTGTCAATTCTGGGCCTAGTCAATAATGGGATTAAATAAAATGAGACTAATCCTTCTTACTGAACTTCAGAGAATTTGAATCTACTGAACTCTCTTCTCTCTAAAGAGCTCAAGCAAATGATCTTTAAAATCCATTTGAATTTTGAATTCTGTAAGAGAAGATAATTTCCTATAGAAATAACTGCCTCCACACAGCCAACATACATTTTTACATAGTTATGTACATAGTTATATACATTTTCCTGACTAAAAAAAACCAAACAACTTCATTATCAGAGGAGCCATCTCCTTTCTTGGCAAATTATTAATTCATTGTTTAATGAACTTGTAGGAAATCATGTTTTGAATGAATAAGTCGGGAATATCGACAATCATTCTATAAGAATTCCTACCCAGGACATATCTGTCGAGTTTTTTCTGCCTTTAACAGTGCCTGAAATGTAGTTAGTACTCAGTAGACATGTGTTGAACTTGAATGGGTGAAAGAATGCATTTGTGCACGATACCGTTGGCACTGTGTAAAATAGCACATAGATGTGTTTCCACAAATCCTAAAAGAGACAAATATATTCCACTGAATTCTACTTGCATGGATACAAATACAGAATAGCAATTTGTATACCATTCCCATAGCACAGTGCAACTGCATGTTTTCTGATCTTTATTGCATGAAGCTGTATGTCGTATTCATAACCCAGACCTCAGGGGCCATTTCCCCACTGTGCTCCAGAGGTTCAACAAAACTCCAGGTGCTTTGAGGCAGGTAATGAAGTTACAAACTCAGTAGATAATGGAAAAAATCAGATCCCTAATATATATCTTCCAAAGACCTTCCTAAGATATAATTTCCATTGTGATCCTGTTTCTGGGCAGAAAAATCTGTCAAGCTCCCTTGAGACTTCAAGTCAACGCAGGCACGGCCTGCCTCTGCATCTGTAAGGAAGCAGACACACAGGCAATGTCATCTGAGTTGGTCAGGTGCCCCAGCATCTGTGCTTCCAAGGTGATTGTGAACGTTCCAGGTAAATAGGCAGCTTGGTGGTTCTGGCTCATGTCCATGTGGCCTGTACGGCCATGTGCTCCAACACTTTTTGAAATAGTGTGGCTAAAATTCTGATACTCCTTTGAATCACTTATTAAGAAACTGCAATGGATTCAAATATGATATTGTGATTTCACAAGTCCCTCTATTAGCTTGGGAACAGATGTGCTGCTGTGTATTGCCAGGTTCAGAGTGATTTGGCCTGGCTCCACGCTGCCCTACACATGTACCAAGTTTCTTAGAGAAAAGCTTTGAAGGAGAATTAGACAAATTCCTTAGGTTGTAGATTTTTACATATGGGGAAATGGCTCCTGAGGTCTGGGTTATGAGTATGACATACAGCTTCATGCAATAAGTATAAGAAAACTCTTGCAACAAATAATGTTTTCAAAAATATCAATGTGCTTTTTTATCTTCATGTTTCCTTATATGTGACATTTTTTTCCTCCTCACTCTGAGTTAGGTATCAATTTCAAGGCTAAGAGTTAGGGAAATTCCAAGAGGGAATGGCAGCAGTTACAGTATGACTACAATCAGGCACAGCTCAGCTTGTGCCATCTCAACTAAAAAAGTCTTCAGCAAGGCAATAGTGAAAACCAGGGTTTGTCTTTAAAGAAAAGGGAGTTGTGTTAATTTTCTTATCATCTTCCTACCATTTTTTTAGTTTATTTTGATATCATTAATCTACAATTAAATGAGTAATATTATGGTGATTACACTACCCCCTTCATCAGGTCCCCCCCCCAACCCCATTGCAGTCACTGTCCATCAGCTTAGTGAGATGCCATAGAGTCACTACTTGTCCTCTCTGGGTTGTACAGCCCTCCCCGTGCCCCCCGAACATTACATCTGCTAATCGTAATGTCCCTTCTTCCCTTTTACCCCTCCCTTCCCACCCGTCCTCCCCAGTCCCTTTCCATTTGGTAACTATTTGTCTGTTCTCGGGTTCTGTGAGTCTCCTGCTGTTTTGCTCCTTCAGTTTTTTTTTTCCTTAGTTCTTATACTCCACATATGAGTGAAATCATTTGGTATTTGTCTTTTTCAGCTTGACTTATTTCACTGAGCATAATACCCTCTAGCTCCATCCATGTTGTTGCAAATGGTAGGATTTGTTTTCTTCTTATGGCTGAATAATATTCCATTGTGTATATGTACCACATCTTCTTTATCCATTCATCTACTGATGGACACTTAGGTTGCTTCCATTTCTTGGCTATTGTAAATAGTGCTGCCATAAACATAGGGGTGCATCTGTCTTTTTCAAATTGGGCTGCTGCATTCTTAGGGTAAATTCCTAGGAGTGGAATTCCTGGGTCAAATGGTATTTCTATTTTGAGTTTTTTGAGGAACCTCCATACTGCTTTCCACAATGGTTGAACTAATTTGCCCCACCAGCAGTGTAGGAGGGTTCCCTTTTCTCCACATCCTCGCCAACATTTGTTGTTGTTTGTGTTTTGGATGTTGGCCATCCTCACTGGTGTGAGGTGATATCTCATTGTGGTTTTACTCTGCATTTCTCTGATGATTAGTGATGTGGAGCATCTTTTCATGTGCCTGTTGGCCATCTGAATTTCTTCTTTGGAGAAGTGTCTATTCATGTCCTCTGCCCATTTCTTAAATGGATTATTTGCTTTTTGTTTGTTGAGGTGCGTGAGTTCTTTATATATTTTGGATGCCAACCCCTTATCAGATACGTCATTTATGAATATATTCTCCCAAACTGTAGGAAGTCTTTTTGTTCTACTGATGGCGTCCTTTGCTGTACAGAAGCTTTTCAGCTTCACATAGTCCCACTTGTTCACTTTTGCTTTTGTTTCCCTTGCTCGGGGAGATATGTTCATGAAGAAGTCGCTCATGTTTATGTCCAAGAGATTTTTGCCTATATTTTTTTCTAAGAGTTTTATAGTTTCATGACTTACATTCAGGTCCTTGATCCACCTCGAGTTTACCTTTGTGTATGGGGTCAGACAGTAGTCCAATTTCATTCTCTTACATGTAGCTGTCCAGTTTTTCCAACACCAGCTGCTGAAGAGGCCGTCATCTCCCCAATGTATATCCAAGGCTCTCTTATCAAATATTAATTGACTGTATGGGTTTGGGTTGATGTTTGGATTTTCTATTCTATTCCACTGATCTGTGGGTCTGTTTTTGTGCCAATACCAAATTGTTTTGATTACTGTGGCTTTGTAGTAGAGCTTGAAGTCAGGGAGCATAATTCCCCCTGTTTTATTCCTCCTTCTCAGGATTGCTTTGGCTATTCGGGGTCTTTTGTGGTGCCATATGAATTTAAGAATTATTTGTTCGAGTTCATTGAAGAAAGCTGTTGGTAGTTTGATAGGGATTGCGTTGAATCTGTAGATTGCTTTGGGTAGTATAGCCATTTTGACAATATTTATTCTTCCTAGCCAAGAGCATGGGATGCATTTCCATTTGTAAGTGTCCCTTTAATTTATCTTAGGAATGTCGTGTAGTTTTCAGGGTACAGGTCTTTCACTTCCTTTGTTAAGTTTATTCCTAGGTATTTTATTCTTTTTGATGCAATTGTGAATGGAATTGTTTTTCTGATTTCTCTTTCTGTTAGTTCATCGTTAGTGTACAGGAAAGCAACAGATTTCTGTGTGTTAATTTTGTGTCCTGCAACTTTGCTGAATTCAGATATTAGTTCTAGTAGTTTTGGAGTGGAGTCTTTAGGGTTTTTTATGTACAATATCATGTCATCTGCAAATAGTGACAATTTGACTTCTTCTTTACCAATCTGGATGCCTTGTATGTCTTTGTTTTGTCTGATTGCCGTGGCTAGGACCTCCAGTACTATGTTGAATGACAGTGGAGAGAGTGGGCATCCCTGTCTTGTTCCCGATCTTAGATGAAAAGCTTTCAGCTTCTCGCTATTAAGTATGATGTTAGCTGTGGGTTTGTCATATATGGCCTTTATGATGTTGAGGTACTTGCCCTCTATACCCATTTTGTTGAGAGTTTTAATCATGAATGGATGCTGAATTTTCTCAAATGCTTTTTCAACATCTATGGAGATGATCATGTGGTTTTTGTTCTTCTTTTTATTGATGTGGTGGATGATATTGATGGATTTTCGAATGTTGTACCATCCTTGCATCCCTGGGATGAATCCCACTTGATCATGGTGTATGATCCTCTTGATGTATTTTTGAATTCGGTTTGCTAATATTTTGTTGAGTATTTTTGCATCTACGTTCATCAGGGATATTGGTCTGTAATTTTCTTTTTTGGTGAGGTCTTTGCCCGGTTTTGGTATTAGAGTGATGCTGGCTTCATAGAATGAGTTTGGAAGTATTCCCTCCTCTTCTATTTTTTGGAAAACTTTAAGGAGAATGGGTGTTATTTCTTCTCTCTATGTCTGGTAGAACTCAGAGGTGAATCCATCTGGTCCGGGGGTTTTGTTCTTGGGTAGTTTTTTGATTACTGCTTCTATTTCGTTGCTGGTGATTGGTCTGTTTAGTTTTTCTGTTTCTTGTTTGGTCAGTCTTGGAAGGTTGTATTTTTCTAAAAAGTTGTCCATTTCTTCTAGGTTTTCCAGCTTGTTAGCATATAGATTCTCATAATATTCTTTTATAATTCTTTGTATTTCTGTGGGATCCGTGGTGATTTTTCCTTTCTCATTTCTGATTCTGTTTATGTGTGTAGATCCTCTTTTTCTCTTAATGAGTCTGGCTAGGGCTTTATCTATTTTGTTTATTTTTTCAAAGAACCAGCTCTTGGTTTCATTGATTTTTTTCTATTGTTTTGTTCTTCTCAATTTTATTTATTTCTTCTCTGATCTTTATTATGTCCCTCCTTCTGGTGACTTTGGGTCTCATTTGTTCTTCTTTTTCCAATTTCAGTAATTGTGTCTTTAGACTATTCATTTGGGAATGTTTTTCTTTCTTTAGATAGGCCTGGATTGCAATATACTTTCCTCTTAGAACTGCCTTTGCTGCGTCCCACAGAAGCTGTGGCTTTGTGCTGTTGTTGTCATTTGTCTCCATATACCCTTTGATTTCTGTTTTGATTTGGTCATTGACCCATTGATTAATTAGGAGAATGTTGTTAAGTCTCCATATATTTGTGAACCTTTTTGTTTTCTTTCTAAAGTTTAATTCTAGTTTAATACCTTTATGATCCGAGAAGTTGGTTGGTATAATTTCAATATTTTCGATTTTACTGAGGTTCTTTTTGTGGCCTAGTATGTGGTCTATTCTGGAAAATATTCCATGTGCACTTGAGAAGAATGTGTATTCTGTTGCTTTTGGGTGTGGAGTTCTGTAGATGTCTGTTAGGTCCATCTGTTCTAGTGTGTTGTTCAGTGCCTCTGTGTCTTTACTTATTTTCTGTCTGGTTGATCTGTCCCTTGGAGTGAGTGGTGTGTTGAAGTCACCTAAGATGAATGCATTGCTGTCTATTTCCTCCTTTAATTCTGTTAGTATTTGTTTCACAAATGCCGGCGCCCCTGTGTTGGGTGCATATATATTTAAAATGGTTATATCTTCTTGTTGGATTGACCCCTTTATCATTATGTAATGTCCTTCTTTATCTCTTGCTACTTTCTTCATTTTGAAGTCTATTTTGTCTGATACAAGTACTGCAACACCTGCTTTTTTCTCTTTGTTGTTTGCATGAAATATCTTTTTCCATCCCTTCACTTTTAATCTGGCGATATCTTTGCGTTTGAGGTGAGTTTCTGGTAGGCAGCATATAGATGGGTCTTGCTTTTTTATCCATTCTTTTACTCTGTGTCTTTTGATTGTTGCATTCAGTCCATTTACGTTTAGGGTGATTATCGAAAGATATGTACTTATTGCCATTGTTGGCTTTAGATTCGTGGTTACCAAAGGTTCAAGGGTTGCTTCTTTACTATCTAACAATCTAACTTAACTTTCTTGTTAAGTTATTGTAAACACAGTCTGATGTTTCTTTATTTCTCTCCCTTCTTATTCCTCCTCCATTCTTTATATACTAGGTGTTTTATTCTTTGCCTTTAGTTAGTTTTGGGTGTTCTGCTTTCTTGCTATGATTTTATTTTCTCTGGTGACAGCTTTTTAGCCTTGGGAGTGCTTCCCTCTAGAGCAGTTCCTTTAAGATGTCCTGTAGAGGTGGTTTATGGGAGGCAAATTCTCGCAGCTTTTGCTTGTCTGAAAATTGTTTAATCCCGCCGTCATATTTAAATGATAATCGTGCTGGATACAATATTCTTGGTTCGAGGCCCTTCTGTTTCATTGCGTTAAATATATCATGCCATTCTCTTCTGCCTGTAAGGTTTCTGTTGAGAAGTCTGATGTTAGTCTGATGGGTTTTCCTTTGAAGGTGATCTTTTTTCTTTCTCTAGCTGCCTTTAATACTCTGTCCTTATCTTTGATCTTTGCCATTTTAATTATTATGTGTCTTGGTGTTGTCTTCCTGTGGTCCCTCGTGTGAGGAGATCTGTGGGCTTCCATGGACTGCGAGACTATTTCCTTCCCCAGCATGGGAAGTTTTCAGCAATTATTTCTTCAAAGACACTTTCTATCCCTTTTTCTCTCTCTTCTTCCTCTGGTACTCCTATAATGCGAATGTTGTTCCTTTTGGATTGGTCACCCAGTTCTCTTAATATTCTTTCATTCCTAGAGATCCTTTTTCCTCTCTCTGCCTCAGCTGCTCTGTGTTCCTGTTCTCTGATTTCTATTGCATTAACAGTGTCTTGCATCTCGTCCAGTCTGCTGCTGAGCCCGTCGATGGCTTGTCTCATTTCTGTACTATCTTTCCTGACTTCCCTCACTTCCTCCCTTAGCTCTTGCATATTTCTCTGTAGATCCATCAGCATGGTTATGACTTTTATTCTGAATTCTTTTTCAGGAAGATGCTGCATTTCCACCTCTTCAGATTCCTTCTCAGAGGGGCTCTGAATCTTGGTGAGCTTTGTCTGTATTAACTTCCTCTGTTTTGTCATGCTGGCAGGAGTGGTCGCTGGCAGGTGTCACTAATGTCAGCTGGGCTCTGGAATGGATTCTCTACGCGTGCTGTAGATGTCGCTGTTGCTCCACTAATTTGCAGCTGCAGCCGTGCCGTTTTTGTAGGTAGGAATGAATGGGACGCTATTGTTTTCTGTATAAAGTTCCAGCGTGGTTGCTCCCTTGTTTCTGTCACTAGCAAAGGGGACCGAAGTTCCCCAGGACTTCCAGCCTGCAGGGCTGAGCCCGCCGGGGCGCTGGTGTTCCCTCGCTGTGCCCCCTGCCTCTCAGAGACCGCTACAGATGGCGCGCGCTTTTCTCTTGTCCCTGGGCGCTGGCTGCACTAGCGAAGGGGACCGAAGTGCCCCAGGACTTCCAGCCTGCAGGGCTGAGCCCGCAGGGGCGCTGGTGTTCCCTTGCTGGGCCCCCTGCCTCTCCGAGACTGCTACAAATGGTGCGCGCTTTTCTCTTGTCCCTGGGCACTGGCTGCACGGTCCCGGCACCTTCCCGGCTCAAAATCTGCACCTTCTGCCTCTCCAATGTCTGATGCACCACGCGATGTGTGCCAGCGCTCCCAGTGCTCCAGCGCAGACCACCGGGGCTGGTTATTTCGCGGACCTGCTCTTCCACTCCCTCCCGGCTCCGACTCCTCTCCTCCCGCCGGCGTGCTGGGCTGAGTGAGTGTTCGAGTGCCGCCGGGTCGCGATTCTGTATCTTACCCGCCTCGCGGGGTGCTGAGTCCTCCCAGGTGTGGCTGCACGCTGTGCACTTTCCTGTGTGCTCTGATTTCTCTTTTAGGAATAGTTGTATTTACTGTGTCTTCATAGATTTATATGGTTTTGGGAGGAGATTTCTGCCGCCCTGCTCACACCGCCATCTTCCCAGAAGTCCTCCTTCCTACCATTTAAAATACCAAGAGGAAACCCTTTTCAATTTGATCATACAACTTTACAAAATGGAATTCTTTCCTAAGCAGGACAAAAAAAAAAGAGGGGAAGCAATTTCCAGTCCTGACTGATCAAGAAGGGGGTAAGAGGAGAGAGAATCAAGGAAAAGAGGGGATGAGACACAGGCCTGCACCTTGCCTGTCCAGGCCAAAGTCATAAAAGAAAAAGTAATGTATGTGAGATGGGTGGAAGGAATCCTCAGAGCGGAAAGCCCTCGATTTCACTTTTTATTTGGATTCAAGGAAGAGACCTCTGGGAATATAATTAAAAAGAAGACATCATAAAATAATTCCCAAAGCATAAACAAAGAGGGAGGAGGAGCACGGTCACAGTGAGGAGGAAATTAGCCCTCAAGAACTGCCATTAGCCATTAGCTCCAAAGTGACAGAAATAATCAGAGTTCATGTCTACTAAGAGTCAGAGGGTGTAATAGACAGCTTCTGAGATGGGCCCCATGGTCCTAGTGTTCATAGTCTTATGGAATCGCCTCTAGAGTAACTTGCTTCTAAATAATAGAATGGACTAACCTGAAGGGGATGTCAATTGCATTGATTAAGGTTTCCAATACTGTGACTTCTCTCTTACTAGCAGACTCTCTATTGCTCTCTCAACCTGTTCACCATAATGAAACAAACTGCCATCCTGAAGAGGCCTACATGGCAGGAAGCTAAGGGTTGCTGTAATAGTCTGTCCAGGCTGCCAGAACAGAATACCACCATTTGAGTACCTTACAGAACAGAAAATTGTTTTCTCACAGTTCTGGAGACTGGAAGTCTAAGATCAAGGTGGCTTCATGTTGGGTTTCTGGTGAGACCTCTCTTCTTCGGTTGAAAACTGCCACCATCTCACTGCATTCTCACATGGCCTTTCCTCAGTGTACATATGTAGAGAGACACCTCTGGTATCTCTTTTTCTTATAAGAACATTAATACTTCTAGATTAGGGTCCCATCCTAACGACCTCATTGAATCTTAATTACCTCCTCAAAAGCCCATTTTCCAATGCATATTGGGTCAGAGTTACAACGTAAGAATTTGATTGGGACACAATTCAGCCCTTAATAATAGCCTCTGGGCAAGAACCAATGAGGATCTGAGGCTGTCAGTTCAACAGCAAATGAAGAACTGAATGTCACCAACAGCAAAGGAGTGGCCTTGGAATCCAATCCTTCCCCAGCTGAGCCATCATGGGAGACCACAGACCCAGGGCCAACAGCCTGGCTGCAGGCTAGTGAGAGACTGTGAAACAGAGGGTACAGATGAGCCATATCAAGATTCATGACCAAGAGAAACTACATGATAAATGTGTATTGTTTTATACCACTCAGTAGACAGTAATAGATATCTAATGTAGGGCAGATGTTCTGAGAGTAAGTAGGTCATCCATGGGGGCCAGCAATCAGGTAAGCACATTGTGCAGGAATAAAGAGAGTTCTGGTGGATGCAAACCTACTGTCTCTCCTCAGAATGTTATGAAAGGAAAGAAGTTTAAGTGTGATTAAGAATGTGTGCTCCAAAGTCAGACAAACATGAGCTGTAATCCCTTTGACACTTACTGGCAATGCATCTTTGGGCGTCACTTTACAGTAAAAGTGAATGCAAAGTGGTGAATGCAAAGCAAAGTGACTTAATACCTAAAATGGGTATAATAAATGTGCTGAAAAATATATTAAGTAATGAGAGTAAATTACTTGGCACATAAAAAGTGTTTGATTGACATTAGCTATCATTGTTAGGATACAAGTAGGGAAAAGGAGTAGGGTGGGGCTTAAGACACACATGAAGCTCCTAGAATGTGCTCCAAAATTTACTATGCTATATGTACAACATGCTATATAAAACTATACTATATAAACTCCATATGGTCTCTTGCATCCTCTATGTGATCTATATATACCAATCCTGCATCCTCTGAACAGTTTGCATAAATAGGTACTATCCTCATTTTTGGAACAGGAATCTCAAGGATTATAAGTCACTGCCTTGAGTCACACAGGTCTCATGGGAATTTGAATATAGGATCATGGGTCTTGAGAACCTGGCCCTTTTGATAGTACCATGTCTCCAAAATGATTATAAACCCCTGATGGATCTGTGAAGATTACTCAGTATACTACAGAGTTGGGTGTAGGCCTCTTGCAGAAAAGAAAATTTAATACTTGTTGGTTCACACTGTTTTCAGTTTGTATTGAATCACTTGTCCTATCATTTCTGCTAATGTCATGGCCACATCAGAAAGAGATTATCATTGGCTAATTAAAATAACTTTATTCAATTTATTTGATTTGCTTCATAAGAGAGATGTAGGTATGCATTTCCCATCGCTTATGAACAAAATAGGGTCATCGTCCTTTGCATTGCACTGATTTGATTTCTGTTCACATCTTTCTCACACACTCTATTAGTTGCAACTGGATTATTGTAACTTCCAGAAATTGATCAAGTTTACATTGGGAAAGATGTTTTTTGAGAGAGAAATCAGAAACATAGAAACCTTTTTTCTTTCCTATTCATAAGATAAAAGTGGCTACTTAAATTGGCATGTTAGCTTTCCATTTCCTTGCATTCTTAGAAAACAAACCACACTGCTGTGTGCCTATGTTTCTTGTGACTTCTCAATATGCACTAAATGTTGCATCTGGAAAATACAATGGTCAGGTTGGATAATAACATCAGTGAACTGTCAGGTGCATCCCACCAAGAATGACAGGAAGACAAGAAAATGAGACCAGGGAGAAAAACACCAGATAAATAATGTCAGGGTCAAACGTGTTGAAAAAGAAGAGGCTAGCAGCAAACAAGGGAAATGACAAACTATCCCAGGAAAGATACTTTCAGACTCTGTGATTCTATTAAATGCAAAAAAATTGCCTGCTAAAATGACTACCCAAAAAGGGAGATGAAAGAAATTTGGGGTGTACTTTATTTCTCCCAGTCATTTGTTACACACTCAAAAATCCAGTAAATATATTCAAGGACCTATTAACCATAAATTTAGCCTTTCAGTTCCTTGTGGGGAAAAGGATATTTGGCATATAAAATAATCAATTATGGTGAATGCCAAGCAAAGTGGCTTCAGTAATTCTCTGGTGCTCTGCTGGGTTCCTTCAATTTTACAGGCAGTTTGGCTGTTGTGGTGGTGGTTTTGTTTTTTTCCTTCACTCAGCAGCTTTTCTCTTTCTTGTTCTTTATTGACAGTATACTACAGAGTTGGGTGTTGAGTTTAATGACAGTTATTGTTCATGCGCTGTTGAGCTTAAAAATCATTTGCTGTCTTGTATATTTACCCTGCACTTGATTCATTCATGGCTGTTCTTCAGTGCCATGCTGTTCACACTGAGGAGTAAAATTGCTTATCTTCAGAGAGCAAAAGCAGTTTTATTTACTCAAGGTCTATAAAGGGAGAATAATAAAATGATTATAATGGTAATTCTTTAGGTCAATTTATTTAAATTTTCTTTTATATACCAATATTGTTGTAGGTTTCTTTTATGACACACGAACTGTGGTCCCTAATTCCTGTAGATAGCTTAATGAAGCAGCACTTTTTCTAGAATGAGTGGGTCAGCATCTACTGGCCCCACATGAAGACAGATTGGCCTCTTTGCCTCAGCACTGATATCTCAGGACTGGTTTTACCCTGTAGGTATAAGTTGAATAATAACAAATGAGATTTCTGTTCATAAAAGTTTTGCTGGAGTGCCTGGCATTTCTACCTTTGAACTACTTTGTATGAAGGCCTTCTCTTGAAGTGATTTCTTTTAATATGCAAACTGTTACCTGGGAGAAGCAACACATTAGCTATTTCCAGCACATGGAATTTGCTCATGAAATGACATAGTTGCAAATCATTCCATGCCAACAGTTCTTCATTTCAGCATGAGGCAACCAGTCACAAGCATTGAGCCCTGGCAAGTAAGGGCAGCCCCTTCACTGAAGGCCCCGAGGTCATTTTTCACTTGGTTTGTCATGCTGACTTCCTCTCTCTACCATGAAGGTCACCAGCTAATCCATCCCTAAGTATATATAGTGTAAAAGTTGTTGAAAAAGCCATACCTAAAGTTACTGAAAAAAACAGTTGAAAGAATTATAATACAGAAGATCGCATACCAAAACTTCCTTCATTTAAAGATGAAAAAGCATGACACTCAGAGGTTTTAGAGGAATTGATGGCATGGTCAAAGTTTCATTGGTTATTTGAAAGTCAAGAAAGAAAATCTATAGAAGCAAACAAGTACTCATCTGGCATTTACCTTGGAAGCATGTAATAAATCAAGGTGGCCTACACTCAGGGTCTTAAAGGACTTTGTTTAGATAGAAGTCAAAATCTGGGGTCCTGAATAACATGGATGTTTGAATCAAATATACCCACATGAAGATAAAACAAGAACCCCTCCAGCATGATACCTTCAGCATGTTGGGAGTCAGGACAACTGTTCGAAAAGGGAGAAGGATACAGGATTATTTGGCTGCTTTAGCTCTTTGTCAAGAAAAAAAAATCTTCTCTGAAAATTTCTAGGTACACACGAAAAGGCCACTATTTGGATAACTCAGCGTACCCAAAGATGAATACTCCTTTAAATTGGAGTGGTCCTCAGCACTGTCCCTAGGAACCTGGCAGGAATAAAGGATAGCTTTCATAGAAGAATATCCTTTAACCAGGCCTCAGAATGATCATACTGATAACATGTGAAGGAAAATAGCCTTGCAACCAAAACTTACCAAATAACCAAAGAAACAAATCAGATCACTATAAACTGTGAACACAAAAGTATCAGATGCAGAACAGTAAATAAATGTGTATCATTTGAAAATACAAGGTTATCAAAAACTTAAAAACATAAAAGTAGTCAAAAACAAAATGACCAGTTTGAAAAAGAAACAAACACAATTTCTTAGAATGAGAAGAGTGTAAAAATTCAATGAATTGGATAAAAAGTCAAATTTGATTCAAATTAAGAGGTTTATGTGAACTGGAGTTTAAACGTGGTAAGAGAATGAGACAGAAGGCAAAATAATGGAAAGCAAGGAGGACTGAGTGGGCTAGTCCAACACATGTCTGATTGAAATTGCAGACAGAGAAGAGAGAAAGGGAGGGACAGACAATATTCATAGAGATGAAGAGAATTTTGCCAAACCAATAAAGTCACAAATATTTGGATTAATGAAGCCTGATGGATGTCTAAATGTATAAATACAAAGAAAGAGAAAAGCCTACATGTATTTACACCACAGTATAACTGAAAAAGAAAAGACCTTAAACTCAAAGAAATAAAACAGTAAATCCACTTATATCTGGCAATTTGAACATTGCCTTCATATTGGATGCTAGAAAACAGTGAAATATTATCTGCAAAATGCAATCTGGAACTATATACTCATTTTCTTTTGAGAGTAAAAGAAAATGAAGACAATTTTAAACATAAGCAAAAAATCATTGAGTAAACTTTTCACCAATAAATTCTTATTTTCAAAAATGATAAAGGACACACTTCAAGCAGAAGGAAAATGACCCCAAGAAATCTCTCTTTTATAAGTTAAATATACATGCTAAAATTTCCAGAGTAACTACTAAAAAATATATATAGAGAGAAAACATAAATGATAAAGGTGACTATTATTGTAACAAGAAACTCAACCAACCTTAAAATTAAAGAAAAGAGAAACAACTAGAAAAAGCAGAAGAAATAAAAAGCACAAAATATATTTTAGAAATCTTTTTTAGAGTCCATATTTAAAAAAGATGTTGTAACTCCCAATGTAATGTAAATATTTTGTCTGAGAGTTTTTTAAAAACTGTATGTTCTTTCCAGGAGTATATGTAGTACTCAAGAACACAGAAGGATTGAAAGTCAGTAAGGAAGAGATATGCTAGGTAAATAACAAAAGAAGGTGTCTTATTTTTGCTTGACTGCCATTAAAGAAAAGAGATATTAAAACAAACAGTACTAAAGATAAAGAAAACATTAATAAAAGGTTTAATCCATTGGAAGGCAAAATATTCTAAACTTGTATGAACATAATAACATAGTTGAAATCTGTGAAATAAAAACTGACGCAAATACAGAAGAAACAAACCCAACATCAAAATATGGGACAAACTACTCAAACAAGTAAGAATTTAGAACATTAAAACAACACAATGAACAATGTTGAACTAAAGGCCATATCACTCATGCATCATTGACTAAAATACACCATATTCTATAGATTTACCTTATCACAAAGTGTCAAAAATTTACAAAAACTGATGTCACAAAAACTATATTCTCTGATACAGTGTTAATATATTCTGAATAGTTAACTCTCTTAATAATTATAATAATTAACTATTAATGATTAAAATTGATAATTCCATTTTGTAATTCTAAAGTAAACTTTTAAAAACTTCTAAAAGAGTCTTAATGTCAAATAATAAATTTATAAGTAAGAAAATATTTAGCACTGGGCCATAAGAAGAATGCTGTATATTAAACTTGTGAGATACAAAGTAGTATTTAAAGGAAAATGTACAGGCTTATACTTATATATCAGAAAGTAGTCTGAAAATTAATGAGCCAAACATATACCTCCACAAACAAAATAATAATTTGGACAAAATTCTACAAAGAAAATTATGATTTCCTTATTGAGAAAAGAGCAAAGGAAAATAATAAAGATAATTTCAAAATTAATAAGATTGCATTTCATTAATAGAGAGGATAAACAAAGATAAATATTGTTGTTTTAAAATGAATGAATAATAAAATAAATAATCCTCTTGGCTAGTTTTTAGTGTGGACATAAAATATACATCAGAGTTTAAACAAATACTAAGAACATTATGAACCACTTATGCAAATAAATTTGAAAAGGTTTATGAAATGAACCATATAAATTAGAAAGATTGACTCGAGATTATTATAACAGAGAAGCTAGAGAGTCCTGTAAACCATTAATTGAATCTTTAGCTGAAAACTCTCCCAAATGAAAACACCAGACTTGTATGAATTTAGAGGTGAACTCAACTAAACATTCAAGGAACAGAAAAATTTTTCTTTTTAGGAGAATAAAAAGAGAAAAAAGGAAATATTCTCAATCTCATTTTATGAGGTCAACATAAAACAGATATTAAAACAAGACAATGTAAGAAAAAAATTATAGGGCAATTTCATTCATGGGCTTGATTATAAGCACCCTGAATGAGGGGGGAGGAGAACATATACATGTTAAATGCATATATATATTAATGAAATATATATTTTAATGTAATTACTTAACAAGGAAATGAAGTGTGAATCTTTAAGTTTGGGCAAGACTGGAGGCACAATATATAAGAGGCTATTGAAAAAAATTTAGGTGAGAGATATTTTAGTATAAAGGGGAGAAAGGGAAGGATTCAAGACATATTTATGAGGTACAGAATTAACAGAATGCAAAATAAGTGGATGTTCAAGCTAAAGGAGGAAGGACTTGCCCATGACGTTGTGATTTGGGTATTGGGGAGCACATGGAGCCAGCCACTCAGCTCTGGAACCGATAGACTAGGCAGCAATGGAGAAAACCTGAGTTGGGTTGAGTTTGAGATGACAGACCACTAGCCAAGTGAATCTGCTGGTAAGCCAGTCTGAAGGCTAGGTAATGTAGTTGACCTGGAGATAAATATTTAGGAGCTATCAGTCTCTTACACATAACTGAGACATGGGATCTTAGGAGCTTTCTCATGGAAATTGTGCAGCTTGAGGGGAGAGAGACTGAGATTCCTAAAGAACTCCAGTACTTTTAAAATATGCAAAAAATAAATCTTCCTAAGTCAAAATGTAGGGGAAGAAATTGGGAGGGAAATCAAGAGCATGAACATATGGGAGCCATATGTTCAAACAGGGTAAACACTATGGATACATTAGGTAAAATAAGAAGTCTGCTGATCAAAATTGACCAAAAGGAAGTTTGATGACTTGATAAAAATAAAAAGTATGAGGTCAAAGATAATGACACAAGGAATGATCAGAAAACATTTAAACAATAACAACAATGGGACACACAGATTTTAGTTGACCTTAATTTTATAAGGTAAACAAATAAAAAAATGCAAACTAGGAAGGCTGTCACCTCACAGATTGAAATCTAAGAGGATAATAGAAATATATATGCTTATTATCTTCTTTTTACAGGTTATGATCATTGAAAGATGTTAGTCTAATCAATTTACTTTAGAGCTTCAGGTCTGAGACACAATCTTTCAACTGCTTCATCAGCCTCTTAACATTTCTTTTTCATTCAGCATTTTATTTATTTTTCTTTTTTGCATTCTTTTTATTTTCTCTATCCTATCAAGACCTTCTTTTCCACCCCCCTCAACTTTTTAGGAAAATCTAATAAAAATTGAAGTTCCAATAAAGAGAATTTAGGTCTCATTTCAAAAATCATTGAAATAGATTTTTCTTGGTTTTTCTGGGAATTACATCAGTGAATCAACCTAGTTTAAGTTCCATGTAACTGCAGCTAGCAATTAGAACACAAGGGTGACAACTTGGAGGACAGAGATAACCAGACTTCCATAGCAAATATAGACATATGTGTTGCTGAGATGATTTGATTCTGGCATAATAATTTGGTGCAACTTATTCTTTTCAAACGGGTCACATCAGCATTTGGTATAGATAATAAAAAGGGGAATATGCGTTTGCCATCACACTTTATCTTGTGCAAATGATTCTCTTTCAATTAAAGATTCATGGCATACTTTAAGTCATATCTCCTAGAGTTTATACGTCATTTAAAAACTCTTTACCATGAACAATTTGCCAGTGGCAATCTCTTTTATACTCTATTAGCATAGGCAATTCTTCCCTTGCGGTATGTTTCAGCATAGCCTAGTAATTTACTAGCAGGTAATATTCTCATTTTAGCCATCTCCTGTGATAACATTAATTAGCGTCCGGGAACAAGCCCTTGTAGTCGATATAATTTGACTCAGGTTTTTGCTGTTTTATTAGCATTTTGACCTTGGCCTTCCCAATAGGACTGCTCAATAAAAGGAAAGCAGCCTTATCTTCTCAGACCCACTGCCCTCCTGGTATCTGTTCTGAGCACAGCTGTTTATACCAAGATCAACAGACTATTCCATTTTGCCTCCTTTTCTATCTGGCTTTTGGGTATTCTGTACAGTATATTGTTCTTCATTCCCAGCTGACTCGATTGTGCTGTTCACAGAATCTCTTTAAATTTACCTTGCACCAGAAACCATGCTTGCCAAGTGCTGTAGATCACTTTGTATCTCTCTAAAGGCAAGAAGACAAAGAAATTCTCCTCCTGTTTATGTGCTTAGGAAATGATTTGCTTCAAAGTGTTGGCATAGTCTTTAGGGTAAAGAGAAACTATAAAGGCAAAAAAAGAGACATTAGTGGAGCTAGGCTTACTGATACATTGAGGATGGAATCGTGCTGAATGGTGTCTTAATATCTATCTAGTCCATGCTTATAAATTCAACAATCATTTCTCCAAAACCAAGCTCCATAGTCATAAAACTTCTGTTTGAATAAGTTCCAAAGGAACATCCTGCTGCTTACTGCTTGGTCAGGAATTTGAACAGCAGGTTTATCCCTCCCTTTACTCAGATGGGGTCCTGGAGGCCAAATATATACAAACCTAGTGTCCTTCTCCAACCCACCCTAACCAAGACCGCCAGTATCTTAAGAACACCATTCTTGTTAGTAGGTGAAGCCTGAGATTATTTGCACTGCTAAGAGCTTAGCATGTGGTGATCCTTGGGTTGAGCTCCAAGCCGCTGAATACCAATGGTACCTGCTCTATCCTTATTTTGAATGGAAAGCTAAGTCTCTTTGGCATAAAACATAGATACAAAATGAGAATCAATTACCCCCATAGTCTCCATTTCATGTGTTTTCTTTTCCTTCTCCAAGCTAAAGGCCTGGCCCTTCTGGATTCTAAGATAGTTAAAAGGTCCTACTGATTGATCTTTGCAGTTATTTCATGAACTGGAGCTTTAGTTTCAGTCGTATTATTTTTACTTAACAACAACTTTTGCTTTCCCTTTATAAAATTTACCAGTAGTGTTCATAGTTTAATAAAAATGTTTTCATTGACCTTATACCCACCTTGTAATAATGAAAATTGAACTCTGAAAGGTGATATTATTTTCTCAAAAGTATAGTGATGTCATTTTTCCAAAGTAGGACTCAAATCCATGACTTCTGCCTTGTGGAAACAGTGACCTTCCACTGCCCTTCAGCTACCTTCACAACTCTTTGGTAGCCAGCTCAGGGAAATATCCCTCCTCCGTCCTCTGTAAATGTCCTCAAAAAGGTAGGTTTAATTGAAAATCTGTCTGGTTTTCCCAAACAAATTGATTTCCATGGACATCTCCTCAATAGCTTTGTCATTTAGATCATTTACACATTCAGCATTTTATTTTTGCATATTTCTGTCCTTCTTGACTCATGTTTCTTATAGCCTCAGCCCATAAGAGTGCTAAATTTCTTCAAACAGGGCTTTGGAATTTGTCTGTTTATAGCAGTCTTCCTTGACAGTCTCAAATTCCAAGAAGTGAGAAAATTTCTGCCAAGGTTTTTATCACATCTCATTCCCTAATACGCTTTCCTTTCGATGTCTGTCTTTGCCATGATTGTGCACATCTCAGCTCCCCTGTACTAACCTCTTGTATTTATCCTACTTTAAGAGGCTTCTTATTTCCAGATGGAACTCTGATTAAAACAATAATCTAGAGAAAATTCAGCATACACATGAGGGAAGATTTTTAAAAATGTTAGGTCACAGGAATGGCGTCCTCTTTATCATGAGAGAGAATGATGTCAAGAGACCTCACAATGTATCCTATTATTGTTGTCCCTAATTTATTTCACCCCTATTAAATAGAAACTTTAAACTCTTAGGTATTTTAATCCTTGCAAAACAAGTTTCATGAGTTAGTATTATTTTTACTAGTGTTCATATTATTTTGATTATTATAAGTAGTAGTTATTTCACTCTGTGGATTCAGAGAGTTTAAGAAACTAGCCCAAGACCACAAAACCTGTAAGCACAAGGTAAACCAGATTCAAAATCCAGATTTTCTCTCTCCAAATCTAG
Source organism: Smutsia gigantea (assembly GCA_032199065.1). Taxonomy (NCBI): domain Eukaryota; kingdom Metazoa; phylum Chordata; class Mammalia; order Pholidota; family Manidae; genus Smutsia; species Smutsia gigantea. The sequence continues at coordinate 18,569 of JAVSCE010015835.1, read as the reverse complement.
CCTTTTTTTAGGTAAGAAATCCATAAGGTGGTTTCCTTTCTTACTTCCTCTGTCCTCTGAAAGTTAAAAATAAGTGGCATCCTACATTCAGGGATTTTAGAAGTTCCAGGAAAACATCTCTGCTGCCAAATTCCTGCCCCACACATGCTCTCCAAACCCTACATGATGCTCTCTTTACTCCTTTGGTGAGGAAATGTAGGTCCATCTGTTCTCTAAAAGTGAACATTAAAGCTAATCTACACACTAAGGTCTTAGTTGCATTATCATTTCACAGTCCCCTGATGGAAGTGCCGCCTGAGTATGACCATTCAGGAGAGCAGCATATTAAATGTGAGAGCCCTAGGGACTGCCTGTCACCTTTGTCACACGGCAAGGTGAAATACCCCTTGTAAAACCAATGAAAGCCTTTGGCAAACCTTAGCAGAGTGGGAATGAGAGCATCTACCCTGGGCTGACTGTCCTATATGTTACTTTATAAATGGATCTTATCCTCCATTTTGGCCATTGAGGAGACTGAGGTTGAAGGAAGTGAAGTAGCCAGTCTAGGGTCACGTAGTGAGCTGGTTACAGTCATGTAGTGAGCTGGTACGGCTCACAGCGGTACTCAAATCCAGGTCTGTCAGGCTCTAAGGCCTATGCTCTTCCCAAAACGTGACGTGATCTCCCATATTTGTGTCACCCTGTGCCCTCATGTGAATTCTTGTTGTTTATGCCACTACCTACCCAGGATGTAGTGACCTGAAAAGTCACCCTCACTTCCCCAGGCGGGAAGGGCAGGACTCACCCTATCTGAGAACAGAAAGGGCAACTAATTATCAGATCTTTCTGTTCTGCTGAGGAAAGAGGAGGCGCTGAAGGGGGTTGCCTACAGGAATGCCATCCTTGTTGCCACTTAGAAGACGAAAGTGAAGTATGCAGAAATTAAGACCATCAGTTTAGAGTTCTGTAGAAAATTTTTTTAATGATGACATAGTAATTTCCTTGATTCCTCACAATTATAAGTTAGATTTCTTATCTTTGTTAATATTATTTTTTTATAGACGAGATTGAGTTCAAATGACTTGCCCAAGATCACAGAGACCACCACAAGCAACAGTTTAAAGTTTTTTTATAAGTGCAACATACACTTGACCCCTGACTCAGTACAACCCATTTAGCTTAGAGTTTATGAAAAACATGTGAGAAAGTAGATGTGGACTTTTCTGTTGCCTGTTCCTCCCAGGAAATAACACCAGCTTGGGGAATAGAGACTATGTGGTCCAATACTGTACAAATAAGGTGAGTTATCAGCTCTAAGAGGGCAAGTGGAAAGCTGTGGTCAGGAAATATTTCCAGGGATCAGAACCAGAGGATTCCAGAAGCAAATCGGGAGGCAAAATGCATGGTGGGATGACATTTGGGAGGCAGACCGTGCCCGATGCCAGGGAAGGGCTATTGCTGTGTGACAGCCATGTAGCTGCTGGGATGCCCTGTTTAAGGACATAAGAAAGGAGCAAAAACACACTGTGATTGAAGAAATAAATATTAGAGATTGTTTCTATGAAAGAAAAACATAATGAACTAGTTTATTTAACTCTCCCATAAATTAGAAAGTGGAGATACCAGAAAAACCATTTACTTAAAGTTACTCAGTCCCATAACCTGCCCAATTTGCTGCAGTGACCAGAACTCTAAGGCTCCATGAAGAACGTTTTCCAATCCCAACACAAGGACAGATACCTGTGACTTTCACAGCCTTGACAAAATAGGACTGACAGTGAAACATCATCCCTATTTTTCCATTTTCACATTAAGAAATACAACATAATATCTTTTCCTTAGACCTTCAGAGATGCATTTTCTTCCTTGTATAAGGGAAAGTACAAATGGACAGGTAATGAATCTTGCAAGGAAAAATCATGGGGTTAGCTTTCCCTTAAAAGTGAGAATATCAAGAGAAATATTTTTATTTTTTGAAATACATAATGTAGGTACTGTTCACCTAGCATTTGGATATATGGCTCAATGCACTGTATGAAATATATACAACTACAAATGACTTCTCTATAGCACCTACACAAATAAAACATTATTCAGCTCATCAATATGATACAAAAGAATATCCATTCTTTAATCCACACCCAGTAACTTTTCTGGAAAAGAAAACTAGGAAGGTTTTAGAAAAACTCAGTACCCACATAATGAATAATTATTCACACCATATATTTGTCAGCAGTTGGATCCAAATGCAACATACATACCCACCAGCTGCCAAGAGTGACTGACACATTCGGTAATTATAACACAATTTTGAAGGGAATATATTACTAGTTTGACATCTGGAAATTGGAAATCTAAATACTTATTCAAGTCCTTAGTGAAGATGTGCCTCGATTCACATTTGCGAAATACCTTCATTATGCCATTTTTAAAGTTACTTTCCAGTTTTTAAAGGCAGCCCTGCTAAATATGCTGTCACTGCAGTTTGGTTCATGTGGGTTCATAAATGGTGTTAATCCAGCTGGATTATGGTACAGCAGATCCCATGGTTTAGGGAAAATAATAAACTAGATTTACTCATGAGAACAAAAAAAGAAAATATTCAATTATGTTATTCTAAGATCTCTTAATTAAAGGAAGGAAGTCTTATATAATTTCTAACAAATACTTAAGTCCACATATGGTCCTATTTTCATGCCAGAAATGTTGGTTAAGGAATATTTGTTAGTAAGAAAGTATCAATAAACTATATGATATTTTCAATGAATAGGTGCTATGCAGAGAAATACATAGTTGTAGAAATCTCATTTGCTAGGGCCATATGTCTAAGAAGGTATGATATTAGTTCTGCTTCACATAAGCACCTTACTGTGGTTTTAACAACGGCAATATTAGTGGTAGAAGGAATTAGGTATTAGTGATGAGCCATTTACCCTAATGAACATTCTGATGAAGCTCCTGGTGTTGAAAAGGATTATATTCTAGCTTACTTGGTCTTTTCATTTTGAGATGGCCAATGACCATTCTCTACCAAGAAAGAGAAATGGAGCTGTCAAAATTCAAGTGTTTGTTACAGAAACCTGACCCATAATTACTTTGGAGAAACTTTGTTAGAAGTCCTATCTTAGCAAAATCCCAAAATAAGTTCCCTAGGGATGTTTTTATTTATGAAATTCTAACTACAAAATATCTTAGAAACACCAAAGTTTTAGCTGAAGAACACTTTCAATATTAGTTTATTAAAAAGTAATGTAAAAATCTCTTTGGCCAGGGAGTTGAAGAGGGTAATAGTAGAAAAGTTGTGGGAAAAGGTTAATGCCAATTTTTAAGATGACAACAGAGAAAATTCCATTCACTGAGTGCTAAATGGGGACACCATTGTGTGTGTTTAGGGGAAAAAATACTTTTCAAGCTGACTGGGGCTGTGATCCTAAAGAGCTTGCTCAAACAGACATGCACCAGTGTGAAACTGCTACCTGAATCATGGAGCATCATAGTAACTAGAGGTGCTTTTATATTTGTCTAAGTACATAGATGGACCAAGGGATACAAATCTGGAGTAATAGCAAGGAGAGAGCAGAACTTTTAACATGGTAGAGGAAAGAGACATCTAGAGCTTTCTAGGAGGATCTGAGAGAGGAAGTAACAGAAGCCTGGAAGGGAAGCATAATGACCCTCATTTGAGAACACCACCTAAAAGCTTTGGAATAAAAATGTTTGCTGGGATACATGATTAAAAACCTTCCCCTCTGTCTGTTGTACACATTATTTAGTAAGTAGTGCATTCTTTCCCACACTGCTGTGCATCTAGAGGCCTTAGGGAGTAAGGAGTAAGAGCAGAGGCAGCACAAGCAGCCCCATAAGCAACGATGAGGGGAAGGATGACACCTGGGTCACATAGGCAGACCCTACATGGCACTGTGGGAAACCAAAGTGAGGCTACAAGAGAATTAATTCAGTTATTGTTTCTCATTTCTTCCACTCTGTTTTTCATTAAACCCTTTTCCTAATCATTTGCAGCCAATAAATGGTGTTTACTTGCTTCATAGCTCAGGAACTTTAAACACGTTGTTTTTTGCTATTTGTTATTTTTTGTTTTGAAAGAAAGCACCTAGTCCATTCTTTGCTCTGGAACACAGTTTTCTAAAATATATTCACAGAAAGTGAGTCCTGTGTAATGCCAATGGCTTTTAGGTGAATAAGATGTTCTAGGGCCAAATAAATTTGGGAAATACTAAGTTAAGTGGTTTCTTCACTACAAGACTTCTCAGACCCCCTTTTGTGTTAATATGTATTGTGAACAACCCAGAACAGATCATCGTGTGTGTGGTACTTTCCTAATGTAATTGACCCCAGAATCATTTTCTTTCTTACTAGCTCTTAGAACTGATATTGAGAGGAACCGTTTATGAGAAACGCTACTAAGAAAAAATATTACTTTCCACTTTTTATAATGCTTGCACAAAAAAATTTCTATCTCAAATGCTCTTATCTTTCACCAACAGCAATAACTAATGCTTAATTATCCCTTTTGCATATGTGAAATCTGTAACATAGATATGTCAAGTAACTTGGCCAAGATAAGAGTATTCTTCAGCTTACAACAAACAGTAAGTTTTCAAGCCTCTTTGTGACATTTGAAATGTGTTTGCTGTCAATACACAAGCCTAAAACAGGTCTCAGCAACAGAGCATACTGATTCTAGATGCATTGGAGACTTAGCTCCCAAAACGTGGTTCTTTCAGGAGTTTACAACTACCACCATCCCTTCTAATGTCAACTATCATGACTTGACTTAAATCAGAAGGCAGAGCTATTGCAAAGAGTAAGCAGAAAGTACAAAATTTGAAACTGAAAAGTTCAAGTAGTCTGGTGGGATAAATAAACTCTGTCACCATCCAGAAAGACAGGAACATCTTTGGGTTCAGCCACTCACCTCTTCATAAGGAGTAGCAAGAATGGTTTATGAAACACCCCATCCCACTTACCCACCCACACCTACAACCAGAGCTCTGTTGGGCAACATAAAGTTCTGGGAGATACTGCTAAAACATGGCTGCACTGTAAGCTTCTGTGGTAGGTCCTGTTCATTGCACTATTATCCACACATACACTCTGGCTATGTCTTCTCAGCCTGTTGACATGGAAGCTACTGCAAAGTATTAATGATGCAGCTGAAGAATCAAAATTCAGTGTCAGGGAGGAGGGATAGTCTTTAATAGCTTCAATTCTGTCTGTGTTGTTTTCTAAATTCTATGACCTAGACAAATGACCAAATTTCTCTAAACCTTAGTTTCTTCATTTATAAAATGAGGACACTGTGAGGATTACTGTAAGTAATAAAGGAAATGACATATTTTCTGAGACACACCCCCATGAACTGATCCTGAGAAAAATATTCAAGTTGCAAATAGTTTCTTTGGGAACTGATTCCAGAAAACACAGTAGAGGAGTAGGAGAGTGAGCCAGAGAAGAGAAGGAGGTAAATTAAGGGCATGATATCAAGCCAGTTCCCAATGTAGTCAACTAGAACTTGATCCCAACAGGAACTCATCGAGACAGTACAAAGCACAGCTCAAGAGTTTTTCCGACCGAGGGCAAGGATGCTAGAGCACATACCTACCTTGGTTAAAGGCTGCTTCCAAAGGTATTAACTTCACAGAACTTTTGCCTTGTCCTGTGTGTATGACTAGTGGGATCCTGCAGCCAAAAAGAAATCCCCTAAGTACAGAAAGCCCGAGGTGTTCTTTGAAAGCCCCCTTTGGTGGGAAGAGATGAAGGATTACTGAGACCCTCTACTGCACATATTAAGTCTATGGAACAGTGTCTTGAATATTAAGTGCCATTAAAATCTAGATCTTATTCTTCCATTCCAATTCAAAAATTTATATGAATTTCACTATTTAAAAATTATTGACCTTGTCGTTGACTCCATTTATGATCTAAACTCTCAGAAACTCCCAACTCTCTACTTCCCATCAACAATTTAAACTTTCCAAGACTGAATTACTCAGAAGTCCCCAAACATGCTTCATAGTTTCCCACTTCCAGTTTTGTTTACATTTTCTGCCTCATTTGAAAACTTAAGCTGTTCATCACTGTATTTCCTAGTCCTGTTCTTTGTACTAGATCCATATTAAAAATTTTCCTCCTCTCAGTGCCTTCTATGCCTTTTCATGGAATGTCTTCTTTCACTTCTGTGAAATCCCATAGTATTTTACATGCAAGTCTCTTACAACATTTATCACTTTGGTCCTTTTTGAGAAGGAATCTTTTTCCCCAGTGAGTTTTTAAAGACAAGTAATACGTTTTGAATTTTATTACATATCCCCCATCAATGCTATTAAAATGAATACTGCTCTGTGTCAGAAATTATAATTAAAAGTTTAGCTGGGAAGAAAGCTTAATGATGAGCTAAAAATGTTTGGGGACTATAAATCTACACAGTGTTGATTTCTAACAAGGATTTCTGCTGATGCCACATCTATTAAACACTGTACTGTGGCTTCTAGCCAGGACATAAGGCAGGAAAAGGAGAAAGCATCCAGCTTAGAGAGGAAGAAGTAAAACTATCTCTGCTTGCATATGACACGATCTTATACACAGAAAATCCTAGAAAATGCACACACATACACACACACCCAATTATAATTAATAAACAAATGCGGCAAGCTTTCAGGATGCAAAATAAATATATAAAAATCAATTATATATTTACACATAAGAAAAGAATAATCTGAAAGTGAAATTAAGAATTTCACTTACAACTGCATCAAAAGAAAAAAAATACCTATGAATAAATTTATCCAAAAAGGTGAAAGATCCATAATTAGAGAACTATAAGAACATTGATGAACAAAATTTAAGACAACAAAAATAAATGGAAAGATATACCATGATCATGGACTGGGAGAATTAATATTGTTCAAATTCCCATACTACCTAAAGTAATCTATAGATTCAATGTGATTCCCATCAAAATAGCAATGATATTTTACACAGAGCTGTAATAAATAATCCTAAGATTTGTATGGAACCATAAAAAAAACCCAAATAGCCAAAGCAAGCTTGAGAAAGAAGAACAAAGCTGGAGGTATCACATTCCCTAGTTCTGAACTATACTACAAAGCTACAGTAATCAAAACAGTAAGGTACTGCCATAAAAATAGACACAAGATTAGTAGAACATAATAGAAAGTCCAGAAATAAACCCATGTTTATATGGCCAAATAATCTACAGAAAAGGAGGCAAGAATACACAATGGGATAACACAATCTCTTCAGTAAATGGTTCTGGGAAAACTGGACAGCTACAGGTGAAAGAATGACACTAGACTACTTTCTTACACCATACACAAAAATAAACACAAAATGGATTAAAGACCTAAATATAAGACCTGAAACCATAAATCTCCTAAATATAGGCAGTAAACTCTTGGACATCAGCCTTAACAATTTTTTTCTGGATATGTCTCCCCATAACAGGGAAACACAAATAAAATAAAGAAATGGAGCTACATCAAGCTAAAATTCTTTTGCACAGCATAGCCATCAACTAAACAAAAAGAACCTACTTAATGGAAGAATATATTTGCAAATTATGTATCAATAAGGGGTTAATATCCAAAATATATAAAGACACATAAAATCCAACACCAAAAGACCAAATAATTCAATTAACAAATGGGCAGAGGACCTGAATAGACATTTTTCCAAAGAAGACATTTAGATGGTTAACAGACAAATAAAAAGATGCTCCACATCACTAACCATTAGGGAAATCCAAATCAAAACCACACTGAGACATCGCCTCACTCCAGGAAGAATGGCTAGTATCAACAAGACAACAGCAGCAAGTATTGATGAGCGTGTTGGGCACTGTTGGTGGGAATATAAGCTGGTACACCCACCATGGAAAACAGTGTGGAGGTTCCTCAAAACACTAAAAACAGAAATACCACATGATCCAGTAATTCCACTTCTGAGTATTTACCTGAAGAAAACAAAAACATTAATTCAAAAATACAGGTACCCTTATGTTTACTTCAGAATTACTTACAACAGCCAAGATACAGAAACAAACTAAGCATCCACTGGTAGATGAATGGATAAAGAAGATGTGGCATACACACACACACACACACACAATGGAATGACTTAGCCATAAAAAAGAATGAAATTTTGCCATTTGCAACACATGGATGGACCTAAAGGGTATAATGCTAAGAAATAAGTCAGACAAAGAAAGACAAAACCACATGATTTTAATTGTATGTGGAACCTCAAAAAAACAAAACAAAACCAATGAGCAACAAACAAATGAAAAACTAAGAAACAGGCTCATAAATACAGAGCACAAGCTAGTGGTTGCCAGAGGGGTGGGAGGTAGCAGAGAATAGGCAAAGTAGGTGAAGGGGATGGAGAGATAAAAATTTCCAGCTATAAAGTAAGTCCCAGGAACTAAAAGCAAAGCATAGGGAATATAGACAATAATACTGTAATAACTTTGTATGATGACAGATAACTATGCTTACCACAGTGAACATTTCATAATGTATATAAAGGTAAATCACTATGTTGAACCTGAAATATAGGATGTCAACTACACTTCAATTTAAGACATAACAAAATAAAGTTGAAATAAAAGAATAAGATACTTACAAATAAATTTAAAAGAAGTGTGGGAGTAGCAAATCCTACAAAACATCATTGAAAGAAATTAAAGATGCTCCACAACACTAATCATCAGGGAAATGCAAATTGAAAGCACAATGAATTATCACCTCACACCAGTTAGGATGGCTAACATCAAAAGACAAGAAACAACAAATACTGGTGAGGATGCGGAGAAAGGGGAACCGTCCTACACTGCTGGTGGGAATGTATATTAGTTCAACCATTGTGAAAAGCAATATGGAGGTTCCTCGAAAAACTGAAAATAGAAATATCATTCGACCCAGGAATTCCACTCCTAGGAATTTACCCAAAGAAAACAAGATCCCTGATACAAAAAGACATATGCACGCCTATGTTTATTACAGCACTGTTTATAATAGCCAAGATATGGAAGCAACCTAAGTGTCCATCAGTAGATGAATGGATAAAGAAGAGGTGGTACATATACACAATGGAATATTATTCAGCCATAAGAAGAAAACAAATCCTACCATTTGCAACAACATGGATGGAGCTAGAGGGTATCACCCTCAGTGAAATAAACCTGGCAGAGAAAGATAAGTACCAAATGATTTCCATCATTTGTGGAGTGTAACAACGAAGCAAAACTGAAGGAGCAAAATAGCAACAGACTCACAGACTCCAGGAAGGGACTAGCGATCACCAAAGGGAAGGTGTTGGGGAGGGAAAGTGCGGAGGGAGGGAGAAGGGGATCAAGGGGCACTATAATTAGCAATCACAATATAGATAGGTCAGAGGAAAGGCAGTACAGCATGAAGAAGATAAATAATGACTCTATAGCATCTTACTACACTGATGGATAGTGATTGCAATAGGGTGTGAGGGGGGCTTGTTGATATGGGTGAATGTGATAACCACAATGTTGCTCATGTGAAACCTTCATAAGATTGTATATCAATGGTACCTTTATTTTAAAAAATAGAAAGAATTTAAATGTAACTTAATTAATATCCCATGTTTATAGATTAGAAGACTTACTATTGTTAAGATGGCAACACTCTTAGTTGATATATAGATTCAACATATACTCTTTCAACATCATAGCTGACCTCTTTGAAGGTCCGTCTGATTGCAAGCTGACTGCCCAGCTGACTGCAAGATTTATATGGAAATGCAAGAGTCCTATAAGAGCCAAAACAATCTTAAAAAGAAAAAACAAAGTTGGAGGAATCACATTTCCTTATTTCAAAACTACAAAGCTATGGAAATACAGACTGTGTGCCAATGACATAAGTGTAGATAAATAGATAGATGGAATGGAATTGAGAGTCCCCAAATTAACCTGTACATCCATGGCCAATTTGTTTTCAAGAAGAGCCCCAAGACGATTCAGTGAGGAAAGAATAGTCTTTTCAATGAATGTTATATGCTACAACATAAATACATGAGCCTTAAAATATTATATTAAATGAAATAAAACATTTTTAAAAGGCCACATACTGTATTATTGCATTAGTAGTATGAAATGTCCCATCCCTGTAACTGGAAGTAGACCAGTGACAGCCAGGGACTTAGAGAAGGAAGGAAATAAGGAGTGTCTGCTAATAGTTCGGGGTTTCTTTTTGGGGTGATGAAAGTGTTGTGGAATTAGATAGTACTGATGGTTGCATGTCCTTATGAATATACTAAAAACCATTAAATGATACATTTTAAAAGTGTCAATTTCATGGTACATGAATTATGTTTCTTTTTTTTTTTTTATGTGGTGATCATTGTTCCAAAAAGGAAAACACTAGTATACAGGGGAAGTTGATCCAAAAAGTCAAGAAACTCTTCTCTGCCTCCTCAGTTCCTGAGTTCTGTCTTTTGTTTAATTGATTCCTTAAACAAATTTCTACTTTGTGCCTGACAGTATCTTGCATGATGGGACAACAGAGGCATAGAACCAGGTATGCTTCCTGCGCTCATGGAATTTGTAATCCAGCTTTAAAGAGAAGTCAGTCAATTTCATGCCAGGGTGGGGGAAAGAAGGGAAAAAATGACATGATTAACAGTACCAAGGTTTTGAGCTTATCCCATAGGTCTGGTTCTCAAAGATCTCACCTGGTTTCTGAATGGTTTTCAACTCTGCGATTGCATCACAGCATCCCCTAGCCAACAGTGAGGACTGACTCATGGAGGTGGCGAGCATGCAGATCGCCCACAAGCTGCCAAATTTACACCCTCCTATTTATTTCCCAATTTGAACCGATGTCATTATACAGCAGGTTCCTATGAAAAACACCTAAATCTATTAACCTAGTTGAAAAATTCAGAAACACATCAGCAAATATTCACACTGAGTATCTTGGTCTTTGTCTCCCTTTTTCTTTAGAGGAAGTGATCTAGTCTTCAAAGGTATCTCATCTAATGTATTCTTATGTGTGTAACTTCTCCACATTCCAGCCTCTACATCTATTCCACATACAGCTTTGAAATCCATTGTTGGTTCTTTTCTTTAAAGGTTAGCCGTGACAGAAGTGAGGAGATGATGTAATTCTCAGAATCAACCATACGAAGTACATGAGGCATGGTCAGCACAAACGTTGCATATGCACAGGAAATCCACTCAGGAGCAGTGAAGAAGGGAGAACAGCAAGGGCTGGACAAAAGTTTGCAAAGAAGGCGGCAGGGTCTTTTCTTCCAGAAAACTTTAAGAAGAGGGCCTATGTCTGTGAATTGGCTTAGGTATCTTCTTTCCTAAAAACAGGAAGAGATTCAGTCACTTTTGCGAGTTCTGTGCTCCCCAGAATTCAAGCATGGCTTTATGGGAGAACTACAGCTCTTTGTAACTGTTAGTGACTTGGAGGTCAAATCATTCCACATGAGTGCCTTCCTTACTCCCTATTTTCCTGCCGAATTATCATCTATTTTGCCCATTCCTTTTGAAAGGGATAACTGAATTTTGCTGTAGTTTCTGCTTTCTTCTCCTTCACTAAATTTTTTATGGCTCAAAAAAAGAACCAGCATTAAACATTTCAGTAAAAAATTATTATGTTGGGGGATATACTATTTTTAAAAAATATTAATCATCTATAACAACAAAAATAAATAATTCCGTGTTAAACCATAATATTTCCAGCATGACACATGTGTTGCAGAAATAGCTGAATGCCTGTGTGCTCAAGCACAATCATAAAATAAACTAGAAATCTGGCTTAGAGAAGACAGAACAGGCAACAAATGGACAGTAGTCCTAAGAAAGAACACAAAATTAAGGAGCTGAATAACATCCTGATTTGTAAAGGAAATCTGAATCTTGAGTTGCAGGTACAAAATAGATTCCTTTCTTTTAAAGGGTCATGACCAAGTGACAAGAGTTCAATCAATGCTTACAAATAATGAGCCATTTCAGAAAGAATAAGGGATGTCTTGCGCTGTGAGAGACACACCAAGCAAGTGAATACTCAGGGGAGAAGAGCAGTCTGTGTATATTAAGATTTACTAAAGTTATAAAATACGTATGTCTGAATAGTTGTTGGAATTGTGCTGCATGTGTTTACTTCTTTGAGTGAAGTCATAACTATGTAGAGGACAGAATAATGTGACAGCTCTCAAAAGTTATGCATTTACAGTCACCATATGGATTTTTACTAAAGGTTAGTGAATTCATCATTGGTGTATTTCAGGGAAGCATTACACCCGCACTGAAAATCAACACTTGCCTATCTATGTGTCAAATCCTAAATTAAGAAATTAGGTCAATGTTAAAATAATTATGTCTTGGTGTCCACAGAATCATAACCTGAGAAAGATGCTGTTTCTAACTTCTCAAGATGCTCATAAGAAGGCTTTGAAATACTGGTTGATTGAATTTAATTTGCAAGTGAAAAATGTCATCAAAATGAGGTTTGGGCTGGAAGAGATAATTTATCTATAACTGAATTAATAAATGACTACTACCATATGCCAACCCTTATGTGTGTATGGGGGTGGGGAGTGCTGTGGTAAGGGTGGATGCTATTACATATATTGGATATAATAATACCCATCGTATTCTACAGGATTAGAAAATTCTCTGAAGGAATAGGTGAATGACTCATTCAAAATAAATGTCTGCATTTGAATGCTACAACAGTACTACTCCAAGTACCTTCCATGGGTCAGCTAGTACCAGCAACATCTGGAGCTCATCAGAAATGAAGAATATGAGACACAACGAATCAGAATTTCTGGGGTGGAGCCCAGGGTTCCATGCTGGCATTCAGTATTTCTTCCTACTGCTAATCTTCACTCTCCGAGTAAGTTATTTAAACATTCTTCTTTCAGCAGAGGCACCTGTAAACACAGGTTCCTCCATCAGCCCTCAAAGCATCTCATAATTCTTGGGTCTTCTCCACGTAGTACGTCTAATTTCATATCTGATCATTTCCATCCTGTCCCAACAGGTCCTGTGGTTCCAGCTTATACTGGATAAGACAGACCTTTGCAATTCAATTCCATTTACTCCTTTAAGGGTGGTTCATTTCCTACTAATTCTAATATCTTATTTATTGCACTATTCACTGTTTGGTTTGGCTCTACCATCACCTGCATAACTCATTCCCTTATTAAATTCTGCCATTTTTAAACACTTAGAATGATTTTTCTTTTCAAGGTTGAACACTAACTGATAAGAATGCTTAGCAATTTTTTTCCTTATTCTTTCCTCTTTTCTTGTCCCCTCTTCTGTTTCAGTATTTTTTAAAATGTGGACCTGTGAAAAGGTCAATCTTTCTGAACCCTGACTCTACCCCTTCCTATCTATGCGACTTTGAGCAAGTTATCTATTGAGCCGGTTTCTTCAGCTGTAAAACAGAAATAAAACTCTCTACACTTTAAGAAGCAAGGTAAGGCTACAGTGGTTAAACTCACTAAATTTAGAGACAGAATGCAGAACTCAAACCCTGGCACCATCCCTTTTTAGCTGTGTGATTTAAGCAAGAAGTTTGATATTTGTAAGCCTTTTTCCTCCATAAAATGTGAGTATTGTAAAATTCTCACAAGAATGTTTTGAGGCCAAAATGAGATAACAGATACAATACACTTAACGGAGTGCCTGGTACCTACCAACACTCAGAAGTCATCACCACCGTGACCACCATGAGCATCGTCACTGTTATACTTGCCGACCTGAAAGAGCGTTGCCAACAATAACCCGTGCTTTCTTTCTCCTTTCTGATTTCATCATTTCCTTTCTGTTCCTACCTCTGGACTATTTGTAAAAGTTGTAAAATAGTTGAACTACACTTTTTAACTTGCCTCATAAAGCTCTTTCTATAAAATGTTTAAATTAGGCAAAACCAAAAAATAGCACAGATGTCTTTAATACCATGATCCACAGTCTAAAACAAGCTCATGGTAGGAAGACAAAGAACATGTGATATACTCACGAATTATATTATATAATATATATCATCTATATTATGTATATATAATGCACACATGTATATTATACAGCATCAAGAATGAGTCACTACATGCAACACTACAGATGCATTTCACCAACATCAGGCTGAACAAAAGGAACCAGTTACCAAAGAGGATATAGTGAATGATCCCATTCCCATAAAGTTCAAAAACAGGCAAACTAATTTATGATGTGAGAAGTCAGAATAATAACTGTGAACTGGTGACTAGAAGGGGCACACATCATTACTTCTAAGGGTCATGTTCTGCTTCCTGATCTGGCTGCTTATCACACAAGTTTACATGCTTAGTAAAAATTCATGTAGCAGAACACTTATATCTGCACACATTTCTCTATATATGTTTTAATTCAGTTTTAAAAAGACAGGAAAACTGTATTCTCTCTAATATTACATCTAGAAAAGTGAGCAACCTAAAATCAATTGTTTTATGTTTGCATTTGGCCATCAAATTATTGGCCTTTCTAATACTCTCAATAGGAATAAAATATACTTCCACTTGACTTCAGAGCTACTGTTGCTTTTCAGCTTCATTGTGCAGCATGTGAATGGGATTAATAGAAACTGTCATTGATTGTATCTCACAGTTCCTGGGGAAATATATACAAACTATGTAAAACAGGTGTGATATAGAACATAGCACCCAACTTCAAGATGGCAGGAAAGCACTATTTCTAGTCCCAGTTCTGTTGTTTGTTTACTACAAGCCCTGTTAGAAATCACAAGCCTTCCCTATGCCTCAGTTTCTTCACCTGTAAGTATTAATGATGCTATCACATGACCATCTGCCCAGAGCTATACACAGAAACAAATGGGGTGGTCCAAGCGAAGGCCTTTTGAAACGTTATGTGTTGTATGGATTAACATAAGAAATAAATGTATGTAGGACTCTTTCCTATGTGTTCACATTAGTTAATTTTTTTAAGGCACGCAATTTTATACTTATTGTTTATGCTATTGTTTCTTTATCTTACTCATGTTGTCTAATTTAAACATCACTTCCTTGCTCTGTTTTCATGGACATGCCATCCCTCCTCCAAGGAAGAATTCTTTTCTTTTTTTTCCCAACATTCCTTCTTTTATTTTGATATTATTTTACTGAAGTACAGTTGATATACAATATTATGTTGGTTTCAAGTATACAACATAGTGATTTGACAGTTGTACACATTATTAAATCCCCACCCCAACTAGTGTAGTTACTATCTGTCAACATAGAAAGATGTCACAGAACTATTGACTAGAAGGAATTATCTTCTATACGTATGTTCTCAGTGTACCTTAGGCACACTTCCATCCCAGAATGGGTAACTTATTATAGTTCATTTCCCACAATCTGCTTCTGTGACTTTCTTTGCAGAAGGACTTGTTTTCATCCTAACAAATGCCTAGCAAAGCACAGAACAATTCCATGTTGTGTATTGAGACAGTGTTGGAATTCCTTAGAGATTTACTACGTTATAATTGTGCTTATACACTGTCTGTGCTAAGTGGTTTTAAAATTTACACAAATATCATGTATACTGCCCTTGAAAAAGGCCTGGAATTATGAACACTTTGCATCACCTCAATAATCTCCCATGGTGTGCGTTACAAGGCCACAAAGCAAGCAGCTCCCGCTGCACAGGTTTTCTATTGTAGGGTAGAAAATGCCTGAAAACCCTTACTTAGTGGAAATGCCATAGAAGTTATAATGACCTTTCTAACATAAAGAGTGAATCCAGTGGCATTTTGGAGCTTTCTTATATTGTAATTGAATATTTCATTTCCTTTCTTTTTTTTTTTTTTGACCTTTGTCTCCCCACTGTCTGCCATATTTAGGCTTGAATGGTTCAGCAAAATTGTAGTTTCACTGAAACTTGACCTACAGAATCAGAGATTCAGGCCACATTGTTGAGATGGACCCAAAGTATAAGCAGAGATATGATGTCAGACCAAAGGGCAGGCTGGAACCCAGGTGCCCACTTTGGCTGACTTAGCATGAAGTGGGCTCCACTGTGTAACTTACGTAACACGGCAGGCTAGCACCGAAGAACCTGGGCACATAATGAATAAAGGGAAGGAGATCTGGAATCCCATCCAGCTGTGACACAAAGCCAACGGCCATGTTCACTTTGGTCCTGTGAGCTCCGTAGATGGAAGTTTGCAGCATGACACCAATCAGAGTAGTGATTTTAAACTCGCCTGGCTCTGGCTCCTGGAAGTGGCTTCTGCTACATCATTGGTAACCTACAAGTACAGACTTAGGTCAGGGGCCTAAAATCAGGAAATTTCAGTCTTCGGTTCTGTGAGCCCGCCCTGATGGCTCCACCCATCTTCAGCCACAGGTCCAAGGCAGGACACCCCAAGAGTGACACCATCCCTGCTATTTGCAGCATTTTGTTCAAAGTGGTGATGAGCTCACACAGGTTCTTACATGCAGATTCCACAGAGGTGATCACACACACTTTTTAAAAAATGGATTTTGAGAGAAAACTTGATTAAAGCTTTAAAATTAAGTTAAAGCTTACTTTCATACAATTTATAGACAATTTTCATAAGCATTTCAAGTGTGTGCTTCAAAGAAGTGAGTATTCTCCATCCCATGCCTTTAGTAATCTGTATATGTTCATTATGGCAAACTTGTTAATTGTGCTATTCACATGTTCTGTATCCTTACTGACATTTTATCTGCTTCATCTATTGATCTATGAGAAAGGTATGTTGTAGTCTACCACTCTCAATTTATATCAGGTGTACACAAATTATAAATTATTATACTTTTCTTGGTGAATTGAAGAGCTTATTGTTATATAATTACCTTCTTTATCTCCAATAATTTTAATTCAAAGTCCATTTTCTCTGATAATCATATAGTTAAACTGCTCCCTTCCATTTGGCATTTGCCCAATCTATTTTAACACATCCTTTTACTTTCTATCTCTGTAAGCTTCTTTATGTTTTATGCATTCTGAACACATCTTTTAATTAGTGAGTTTATGCACATATATACAGACACTCACTTAAAGTTTATTCCTTCTATAGTTTAAATTTTCTTTTAGTCTTTTTTTCATTATTTTATTTTTCTACTGTTTCCATTTTTTGGTTATCTTTGACATTTAATCTGTAACTTTGAGAAAGGAAACAAACCTTAAAGAAAGGGGATAAAAAAATAAACATGAAGATGGAACTATTTGTTAAAAACTAAACAAAATATTAGCAGTTATAAATTGTAAATTTAAGGGCAAACCTTTAAGGGAATAGTGGGATGGATACATCTCTGATAAAGCTCGTCAAGAAAATTCACAAAAGGAAAATAACAACAGACATAAAGGAAATTAAAAATTACAAGAAAATAATATTCTCAATTATGTTAATAAAGCTAAAATGACCTTCATGAAGTAGATAATTTTCTTGGAAAACACATCATTCCAAAATTATTCTAAAAGAAGTGTTACTCTGAACAATTATTAGTAATATACGTATAATTGGAAAAATTATAAAATAATTATCTCCAAATAATCTTTGGTATCAGATGATTTTATGCTGATTTCATTTACATTTTAAAGGAAAAGCTAATTTGAATGTAATATAAAGTATATCAGTACATATTAAAGAAAGAAAAATTGTCAATGGGATGGCATTATTTCAATATCAGAACTTAGCAATAATAGCAAAATAAAAGAGAACTAACTCTAAGTCTATCTCCCTTAAAAACTTAAATGCAAAAAGTAATAAGAAAACATTAATAGAATTTGACAATACTTTAAAATGACTATCCATCTTGACCAGGCATGGTTTGTTTTTTCAAAAAAGGAAAGTTATGATATTAAAATTTTACTAATAGAATAGAACACATGAGAATAGTCAGTATAAGGAATAAAAAACAATTATCTCAATAGAGGGTAAAAAACCATTCTGTGAAAATTCACAGCAAACAGAGATGGCAAAAAGCTGGACCTATTTGTGGAAACTACAGGCAAAATGACGATAAGAATGCAAGTTAGTTTGGGGAGATAAGAGTAGAGATATAATAGGACATACTGTGAAGGGCCTTATATTAATGTGATCTCGAGAGCCATGTTATCACTAAACATGGGTGTAATGTGATTAGATTGGCATTTAGCAAGATGACTCCAGCAGCAGTGCAGAAGACAGATGGTAGAGAAACCAGACTAGAGGCAAGAAAGCCAACTAGGTATAAGACCATTTTACTAATACATGGAAGAAGGGACAAACCTGAGCTAAACTAGTGACACTGGGAATGGTGCTAACAGGACCAGTAGGAATGATATGAAAGTATGATTTGTATGAGGTTGTGACTTCATGGATGTGAAAAGTAAGTAAGAAAAAGAATCTGGTTTCATCTACCATTTGGTAGATGGTAGGGCCATTCACTAGGTTGGAGAAAATCAAGGGAAGTTCATAAATGTGTGCAGTGCCTGTTTGGTGCCATTTGAAGGTACACGGTTGCCATTAATTGTGTATTAACTGAAGAAAGAAAAAGCTCTGGGGAAAGCAGACATT